>JANAVB010004800.1:36332145-36429645 GCA_029216955.1 Iris pallida | reverse complement strand
GGAGTACACGATGCTCACGATAAAGTACACGAACACGAATACCCGATGTATCCGCTAAGGGGATAACATCGCACAACAAGATCCATATAGTACTAATCCGTGTTTCCAACGTGTCAGCATCATGTAAAATAATCTAAAGAAGGAAATATAATCCTAAACAAGATATGAATAATCAGAGAATGTACTCGCCTGGTGTCTGAATGTCCAAAGTAAATATACTGTCCGAGGAGAGGTGTCTGGCTCCTAATCAGAACAGCACAAGTCACAACATGTCCAGAAGGGTAATATAAAGCACTATAATGCATTCTACATGAATCTAGGTCAAACTATGCCAAAGTCAACCCTTGGTCAACTCTGGTCAACTGCACAAGTCAAACTAGGTCAAACTAGGTCAAGTTCTAACCCAGCAAGTCTTACTAGGCCTAACCAAGACTATCCTAGCAAGCACACATCAATACAAGGCTATACAAGCCAACATACACCCAACTCTATATAGCATGCAATTATTCAATACTCAAATAGGCAAGAATTCACATTAGATATACACTAGGTAATCTATTACTTTAAGCTATATATGTCTACACATATATACACATGCATATATTGGTATTCAATATTAGGTCTATAATTATGGCATTTCAAATGGTTATATAAACTTTTATATTACAACATAATATGCTAACATATATATAATATACATACATAGCTAAGTTAACTATATTCATAAATACTTATTTAAGAGGCTATGTGTGTGTATGTGAACATGGCAAAGGGCAAGTGAGGGTTAAGTGGGCATACATAGTGTATACATATCAAAGAGTGTCAAAGTGTAAGTGAACAATGTGTCAAGTGTGATAGTGTCAACATAGTGTAAGGGGGTACATGAGGTAATATAGGATTTGTGTTAACATAGAATATTACATCTCATTAACTTGTATATTACATACATTACATCTATTATTACATTACATTCATGCTTGCATTCATTCATCATTCATTTATTCTCTTGCACCACTATATGCACCATACATTACATACTATGGAACCTACATATTCATTACAAGCCAAACTTATACATGCTTACATTAGATAGGATACTTACACCTCATACATCATTTATTTAACCATTTACTCATGCTTGCATTATCTATTTAGTTACATAATGTATATACATTACCATGGGTTAAAATCAAATAGAACATTATATTACACACAAGGGTGCACAAAATGCATATGTCGAATAGTAACTCCTACTAATAATCAATACTGTACCAACTCAGCATGAATTAAAATCTAGGATTAAATTATGTTATAGATCTATGTGTTAGCTTTCCGAAACTTCAAACGGATCGCGTTTTCGTTTCCGGAAACTTCCGGAATCGCGAAAACACCGAGAACGCGTTTGTCTTTCGTACAGCTGACACTCAAATAATTCTTCAGAAAGTTACAGAAAGAATTAGGCCTATTAATACATGTTTTTGGAAATCTAACTTCAATACACTTCATTTAAAAAAATGAAAGATTAAACCGAGCTTTGAGCTAGAAGTTATGACATTTCTAAGTTATGGCTGAAATTAAAAACGTGGATAAAAATCATGACGGATTTGGGTAGTTTGAGACAAAAGAACACAAGTATATAACATAATATATCAAGAACTCACTCTCTACACTAATATATATATATATGAGACACTATAGAACACATCTCCAATACAAAAATATGAGGTTAAACATGTAATAATTCATTCATTCATAACAACAACACATAGTGTGTCCAAATTTGGGATTTTCCCACATGGACACAACCACAACACAAAGGACACTCCTATGACCTCCAAATGGACACGAAATGGACACAAATAGAGATGCAACCATGGGGGTCAATCCTATGGGTTCAAAATAGACCTATATGCATGAGGAAATGAAAAGGAGAAGGGATTTATACCTCCCGGTAGATCGAATCGAAGAAAAGCCTTCCCGGAGCGACACCGACACGTAGAGATTCCAAAAGGACACGAACGAGCTCCGAATCCTCCCAAACTTGGGTAGCTTCCTCCTTGGCTAGAATGGAGAAGGAAAGAAGAAGATTTGGTGGCGAAATGGAAGGATTTGGTGGAGAAATTGCTAGGGATTGCTCTCTAGGAATTTGGGAAAGAACAAGAGAGAGAGTGTGGATGAGAATAATGAAATGAACTTGAGCCTATCCTCTCCCAAAGTGGCTGGCCATATGGGGCTATTTGTCCTATTATGGTAAGGTCCAAAATGCCCCCACTAACCTATTCTATGAGTATTAGGAAAGGGCTAATTGGTTGGGGCTAAATTAGTCATTTTAAAGTCTCTAATCACACTAACCTTATCCATAATAATTAGTCTAACCTCTAACTAAAATATTTCTATCATGTGGACTAAATTTAATATCATGTGGGCCATGCCTAACTAGTGTGTGGGTCCCACTAGAGTCAAACTACCCCCGGGTCCTCGTTTCAAGTCGAATTGAGTTGAAATCCGAACCCGACTCAAATAACCCCAAAACAATATCATAAATAATAAAATAATATCAAAATAATTCAAAGAGGTCAAATGAAAAAATATCCTTAGGCCAAAAATGACATTAAAATATCATAATCACATGGTTAGGCTCTAGGTCAAACAGTCTCTAGGGTTTCACTAGCAAAACGTCAATACCACAAGTCATTGATTTAAATAATTTTAAAATGATTTAAAATTACCAAAAATCATATCATGAATTAAATATCATTATTAAAATAATTATAAACACAAAATTTCAAAATTACCTTCATTTGGAAAATTGGGTGCTACAACTCTACCCACCTTAGAAAAATTTTGTCCTCGAAATTTAAGATCGATAGTACTCCTTCTAGAGCCTCTAACCTACCCAATATCTAAAGTAACACATCCTAACACTGGAATAATAAACGGACATCTAAATAGTGTCAATCTAGGAAACCTTCAACACTGCTCTGCTGTACGGCGGTAATGGAACTTCAATAAAATATGGACTGGAACCTATATCCAAGGAACTGGACCTATTTTAAAGTGGTCTTAACTAAGGATGAAAAGGAACTGATCATAGGCTATAGGTATGCTCAAACTATTATCTTCCTATTAACCATCTATTAATACATTCTATTACCATAGGAACGATGCATTACTAAGACATATAGGCCCCTATCTCTCATAACACATTTATACTCACCAAAAAACTAGTACATCTTATCAAGGCTGATACTGTAATCTCTCCTAAATCTCATAAGCTACATATTTATAGACACACATCCCCACATCAAGGATTAACCTATATATATCTACAACTGATACTAATGGGGTGACGTCCCTATTTCCCAACAATCAAGGTCTAAATTTTTTATCTAAATCATGCAATTTGAAGGAATAGTATACAAGGTCAGGGCATACCGTAGCAGTTGGAAGTCTCACCTAGGTACACTAATCATTCTAGGTCAAAACAGTACTATGGTATCAACACACAACAATCTAGGGCGTCATAATTGGAAAGGTAAGGGAACAACAATCATCAAGGTTGTAGGGCTGTCTACCATCCTATATAAAAATTGGTCATTAACAAGCAACTAAGAAATTATTAAAAGGTTACTATTCCATAAAATGGCAAAAATTGAAAATTTAGGCACAACAAATCACAAATAGATTTTTGTCTTGACACGATCTAAGTTGATCAATTTCGGGATAAAATGAGATTTGGGCAAGAAGGGAAATCAATGAAATCAAAGTATGAGCACGAGCATCCAATGATGGAGGTTCAGGTCATGATTAAATTTAATTCGACTGAGTACGAATACGAGGTTCATAGGCGATGAAAAGATTTCAAGGAGAATTGTCAAGGCTGTCGCGAATGAGACTCTATGGTCAAGTTTAACTATGTCTCCATTCTCGTAGATTGATACATGAAAAAAAAGCGAACCAAAGTGCAATAGGTTGATCAGACCATCATGTACCGGTTCTGATTAGACAATATGTTAGTGGGTGGCCACCCAATAAAATATGTCATGACCAAGCTCAAAATAGATAAGCTTGCAAAACTAAGGCTAATTTAGCAGCACAAGATATAAGGGTGGTAATGATGAAAGGAATTATATAGTCCAAGTTTCTTAACCAACGGGTCAAGTAATCAGATAAGGTTAAGCATCTAAAAAAACAAGCAGAACACCATCACATGTCGGGTCGAAAGAATTGAGTCAAGGCTGGATTTCTAATTGAAATAAGAAGAAATTTAGTATAATGGTAGAGGTTATAGTTTAGCCAGTTGACCAGAAAATCATATAAAAAAATAGAGTACAAGAAGACGGGTTTTAGTGGGACATGATATACCTACACGAAGGTGAGCTCGTCTAGGTCTTGCATATAAGATTTATTGGAGGGCAACAGCTAGTATTTTATTCCGAATATCAAAGTCACGATAAGGAACGTCAAGGATCTCAATTAGAAAGTGGGAGTTCAAGAGGTGGTAATTAATGCACAAAAATAACGAAGATCGAGTTAGTCATCTGCTTCTGATACTCTTAAGTTCATCTGGTCATAACTTGCCAATCATATCTTTACCTCACCAGTCTCCATATGAAAATTTAACCTTTACTTAAACCCTTACCATGACTACCGTAGGCAATTCCCAATTTCCAAACATCACTCTTGAAGCACAGCCCTCACATTTAGGAATCAACATTAACCATTTATTTAAATTTCCAAGTTCTTTCACCTTGTCTTAAATTTGACCCAAAACCTCTAAATCCCGTTTACGAATTCCTTGAACTTGTTTAAATTGTTCTCCTCGTATTATTTAATTTAAATCTCTAGGCCTTACAAAACATATCTTCCATCATAAAATCAACTTCCGTATTTTCTTCGACATACACCCTTGAATATTATTCTCCTAAAAATATTTTACAACAATCTCTAAACTTCCATAACTTTGTGTTCTCTCTATCCCTAGTCATTTCCTCGCAACATCTTATTTAATATCCTTATTAAACACAATTAACTTCTCTTTTCCATTACTAACCTTCTACATAGCCTCAAATAAAAGTTTTCCCCAGAATCCATAACCAAGATTTTCTAAGTTCTCAAAACTAGGTTGACCTCTGATATCCTCATTAGTTTTGAATACACCTATAAACTATCTCATAACCCCAAAATTTCTCTAAATGTAATTGTTTCCAGATTGGCAGTATACATCTCTTTATTCTATTCGAGACCTTTACCATATTTCTATCTCAAGTTTCCATATGGAACACTCCACATTTGATTTCTTTTAGATCATCATAAAATAACCAGTTATGTCTTCTCTGAGCTACATAATTTACGTCACTTCTTTAGCCTTTCCCATGCAAAAGATACGAAGATTCAAGGATTTCGAAGTACATCTGGTAGGGACGACAAGATATAGGTAATTAATATAATGAGACAGAGTTTAAGATAAGAGGTAAATAAGAATGCAAGGGAATAATGGCGAGAAAGAATAATGAAGATATGTTCCTTCTCATCGGTTCAAACGAGAGGAACCCATCAAGCTTAAATTCAATAGCAAGGAATGAGGGTGAATCCAAACAAGAGGAAATGGAATTCCAATTGAAGTTCAAAATGAGTTTCTCAGGGGTCGTCCCAGAAATCTCTCAAAGAATCCTAAGTGTGATTGAGTACCTTGGATTTGAAAATATTAATCTAAATACAAAATTAAATCAACAACTACAAAATTTTATCAAAATCATCAACTAATACCAGGATTCAAAGTTCTACAATGAATCCACAAAATCACATTCAAATCAAGGAAAAAGGTGAATCAAAACAAGGAAAATGAGTTTAAATCGGAATTCAAAATAAGATTCTCAAGGGTCATCCCAGGAATCTCTCAAGGAATCCTAACAGTGATTGAGTATCCTCTCATCCTAACATCTTAATTTATATATCCTATAGCAGGCTTGTAGTAGTACAACTAAGTCGTTGCGCTACTACGAAATCGCACTAATGCGAATCTCGACCGGCATGGGCCACCACTAAAAACGTGTCATGACCCGCACCCTAGAGTTAGGGCACGAGAAGTGGGTACGTCCAGCCTACGCCGCAGTGTCGGCGGTAGAACACTGTGCTAGGTCTCATGCATCTAACAGTATAAGGCTAAACAGTTTATACTCCCCGAATGGGGGTGACATAGCAGGTCCAGCCTACGCCGCAGTGTCGGCGGTAGAACACTGTGCTAGGTCTCATGCATCTAACAGTATAAGGCTAAACAGTTTATACTCCCCGAATGGGGGTGACATAGCAGGTACAGACTCAATCACATCTAAGGTAGAGCATGATAAGGATAGATAAAACATGAAATCTAAAAGAGGTACAACAGAGAGAAATCTAAGTATCTAAGATACAAAAATCTAGAAATACATCTCAAATCTCCAAACTCAGATACAGTAATCCATAAAGTAAATACAACTCCAGACAATTGAAATAACTATCTAAACAACCTCTAATGTGTCTCCTCTAGGCTAGCAGGCAATCTCCAAGGTATCTGTAAAATTTATCAACGGGTCCAGTCAGGACAGGAGCGAGTATAGTACATCTCAACAATATCATAACAGGTTAGGAAATATAAATATGCTAGAGAGTAAGATACAGGATCTGAAGAAATAACATAATGAAAAAGAGAGAGACTGTAAGTAAATAGCTACACTATATAGAGAACTATCAGTGACTAGTGATTCAGAGCACATGATGGTTATGTAAACGGCTCGATGTTGTACACGAGTAATCTACAAAGGTTGTACACGAGTAATTTACTGGATTGATTACATAACCACTTCTACTCCCCCGCCCCAATCAATACACAAGGATCTAAATATGATATGTTATTGCACACGAAGTATAGTCGCACACGAGATCATGTGAATACATGAATATGCACGATTTCACACGATTTGTACACAAATGTCACGAATACAAGGAGTACACGATGCTCACGATAAAGTACACGAACACGAATACCCGATGTATCCGCTAAGGGGATAACATCGCACAACAAGATCCATATAGTACTAATCCGTGTTTTCAACGTGTCAGCATCATGTAAAGTAATCTAAAGCAGGAAATATAATCCTAAACAAGATATGAAATGATCAGAGAATGTACTCGCCTGGTGTCTGAATGTCCAAAGTAAATATACTGTCCGAGGAGAGGTGTCTGGCTCCTAATCAGAACAGCACAAGTCACAACATGTCCAGAAGGGTAATATAAAGCACTACAATACATTCTACATGAATCTAGGTCAAACTAGGCCAAAGTCGACCCTTGGTCAACTCTGGTCAACTGTACTAGTCAAACTAGGTCATGTCCTAACCCAGCAAGTCTTACTAGGCCTAACCAAGACTATCCTAGCAAGCACACATCAATACAAGGCTATACAAGCCAACATACACCCAAATCTATATAGCATGCAATTATTCAATACTCAAATAGGCAAGAATTCACATTGGATATACACTAGGTAATCTATTATTTTAAGCTATATATGTCTACACATATATACACATGCATATATTGGTATTCAACATTAGGTCTATAATTATGGCATTTCAAATGGTTATATAAACTTATATATTATAACACAATATGCTAACATATATATAATATACATACATAGCTAAGTTAACAATATTCATAATTACTTATTTAAGAGGCTATGTGTGTGTATGTGAACATGGAAAAAGGGCAAGTGAGGGTTAAATAGGCATACATAGTGTATACATATCAAAGAGTGTCAAAGTGTAAGTGAACAATGTGTCAAGTGTGATAGTGTCAACATAGTGTAAGGGGGTACATGAGGTAATATAGGATTTGTGTTAACATAGAACATTATATCTCATTAACTTGTATATTGCATACATTACATCTATTAATACATTACATTCATGCTTGCATTCATTCATCATTCATTTATTCTCTTACGCTACTATATGTACCATACATTACATACTATGGAACCTACATATTCATTACAAGCCATACTTATACATGCTTACATTAGATAGGATACTTACACCTCATACATCATTTATTTAACCATTTATTCATGCTTGCATTCTCTATTTAATTACATAATATATAAACATTAACATGGGTTAAAATCAAATAGAATATTATATTACACACAAGGGTGCACAAAATGCATATGCCGAATAGTAACTCCTACTAATAATCAATACTGTACAATCTCAGCATGAATTAAAATCTAGGATTAAAGTATGTTATAGATCTATGTGTTAGCTTTCCGAAACTTCAAATGGATCGCGTTTTCGTTTCCGGAAACTCCCGGAATCGCGAAAACACCGAGAACGCGTTTGTCTTTCGTACAGCTGACACTCAAATAATTCTCCAGAAAGTTACAGAAAGAATTAGGTCTACTAATACATATTTTTGGAAAGCTAACTTCAATACGCTTCTTTTAAAAAAAATGGAAGATTAAACCGAGCTTTGAGATAGAAGTTATGATATTTCTAAGTTAGGGCTGAAATTAAAAACGTGGACAAAAATCGTGACAGATTTGGGTAGCTTGAGACAAAGGAACACAAGTATATAACATAATATATCAAGAACTCACTCTCTACACTAATATATATATATATGAGACACTATAGAACACATCTCCAATACAAAAATATGAGATTAAACATGTAATAATTCATTCATACATAACTACAACACATAGTGTGTCCAAATTTGGGATTTTTCCACATGGGCACTGTAGAAGCATGGAAAATACTAAAGAAATTGACTCATGCGGCCAAGAAAGACCCATGCGGCTCATAAAATGCATGCGGCTCAGGGAGTCATGCGGCATAAGGAGCTATGCGGCCGGAGGCATTCCATGCGGCTCAGAAGACACGTGGCGTGGCGTGACAGTGCTCCCCTCCGATCCATGCTGCATTAATTGCTTTGACGGCTGACCCCTCTGAAAAGTTGACAGACCTGACACCAAAGCAGGTAATTATGACTCTGTCATGATGATGAATCTCTAGGGAAGAGAAAGAAATCTCTGATACGATCCCCCGAGAACAACAAAATGCCACGTGGCCCTGCCACGTGGGTGTGCTTATGCGGCTCGAAGTGAAGACTTCCCATGCGGTTCGAAGTGAAGCTGTCCCATGCGGCTCGAGTGGAATCATCCCTATGCGGCTCAAGAGGATCATGCCCATGCGGCTCAAGCAGACACACCATTATGCGGTCCATGCGGCTCATCATATGGTTCAGAAGTCTGAAGCAGGGGGCCACTGCCCAGACAGCCCTGACACGTGTCCCAAGTCTTATGCAGTCCAAAATCCATGCGGCCCAAATCTCATGCGGCCCAATTTGCATGCGGTTCAAGTCTCACCATTGGCTCTCAGGACACGTGTCCTTAGCCGATCAATCTTCCAGATTTATGGCAATCCAAGATCGGGTCGAATCCCAATGATCTGGGGCACATGGCAGAAGAATAAATTTGATTTATTCGCAGATATGAGAGAATCATTATAAGGAAGATTTATGCCAATCAGCATTAATTGCTAATGGGGATTTGGTGTAATCTACCCTTAATGGTTCTGATTCGTCACAATCAGAAATGAACGGCCTGGATTGATCAATCCCCTAGCCGCCGCCATCTCCAAGAGCTAATCATTGGCAACCCTAGCGATCACATCCCACTATTATAAATAGCAAGGTGCCATTCCCTTGTGATATAGGGAGATATAAAAAAAAAGCCAGAGAAGAATACGTATACACAGAGAGACTTCCCCCATAGTCAGAGAGAGAATATACACAGAGAGAGAGAAGCCAGGAGAGCAATCAGAGAGAGAGCAAGAAGGCATTTCTTCGTCAACGACCAAGCAGATCTTCCCCGAGCCACGGCTGCGTACCGATCGTCCAAGGAGTAAGGCAGAGCGGCCGTCGCTTTCCCGAGCCTCTATCGTCACCCCCCAGAATCTAAAATAAACAATCGTACTTAGACTGCTGCACCTAGGTTTTCGTCCCTAGGCTTTCTTTGTACGAGCGAGTTTGTATTGTGAGTCTAAGTTCAGTCCTCCGATAATTATTCTGTACTTTTACAATTAATGGCAAACACGATGGCGACTCTGCTGGGGACTAACTTCTCCACGGCTGAGGAGTTGGTGACGCAATCGGATGCAGCCAAACTTGGCTCTACACAACAGAAGATGGTCGTACGCTTCGACCAACAGGCGTTCGAAGAGATGCTCTCTGAAGGTAGCACTGGCCCGGTCCAGAAGCGCACCCGCACCATAAAGGCTCGCAAAGAGTGGAGGCCATAATCATTTGCTCCTCCGCAAGCCCTTGATGAGGTGCTCTCTATTGCTCAAGATGGCGAGAAAGACTCCCCTGCGGCCCCACTTCAGACCGTAGACAACTCTGCTGTCCCCAAGTCCGGCAGAAGAAAACACTATGATGCTGGACTTGCAGGGGCAAAGAGGAACTCTACGCGATCCGAGCCGCAGAAGAGTATTAACCGCAGGGAGAAAACCCATGCGGCTACAACCGCCGACCGCATAAAGAAAAAAAAACTCATGCGGCCACATCTGTCAGCCGTATAACTTATGCGGCTACAGTTGCCAACCGCACGGATGAGACTCATGCGGCTATTAAAGTCAATCGCTTGCAGAAAACCCATACGGCCACAGATGCCAACCTCATACGGTCAGCCTGTACGGTCGTGACTCCTAACCGCATAAAGACTCATCCTACAACAAAAGACAGCCGCATGCAGACAGCCTGCACGGTACCCAATGCTAGCCGCATAGCATCCGTCCCACGCTTCTCTCGATCAGTCTTCGACCGGCTCTCATGCGGTCCTGACTCTGATCATTATCTGGATGACAATCCAGACTCTATGGTATTCGACTTAGACTCCTCCTATTACGCACCCACAAGTGCTAAAAGGCGGAAGTCTAGGGCAGCGCGGGCTCATCAAGTCTAGACGACTGCCCCAACCTCTGACTATCGGGGCGTCCCGCTGATTATCACGCGGGCCTCTGATGGAAAGTTGTATAAGACCACTCAAGTCCAGCCCCCGGCGGCAAACAAACAAAGTGGTTCCTCTGACCTGCGTGAGGTTATCCTCCACAAACGCAAGGAAAGAGAAGGAGCTTCGGAGTGTAAAGAGCCCTCACACGGACATCGATGCACCCAGATCATCGTCAACTGCTGTTGCAGCAACGCGGCGGTGACGGAAGACCGGCCATCCGTCTTCCAAAGACTATATCACCCGAGCTCAGAAGACGAGGCACCTCCTGTTGTCTCCTGCAAGTCCGCACAGAAAGTTCTCGCCAAGGGAAGAGGGAAGAAAACGAGCATCTCCAGCCCAAAGGTGTCAACTACTGCAGCTAAGAAACCGTTGTCTAAAGGGTTATCCTCCACTGGAGTATTTCAACACACCCGTTCAAAGACGAAAACTGCTGCAGTAGAAAGTTCGTCGTCTGCAACATTGGGGGTCATCGGAACTGGGGGTAGCACTCCTCCAAACATCCACGATAATTCGACATTCCAGGAATACGGACTGGAGGAAGCAAATCCTCCGACGGATACAACAGATACCGACGTCCCCAAGGACATCCTAGACGAAGCAAGCTCCGAAGCCGGGGGTAGTGTTCCTTCCGAGTCTGAACCTGAAGAGAACATCCCCACATATCCTGATGATTTCTCGATGCACGGGTACGACTCGGAGGGTACATCCTCCACCACTCCTTCCGTCACTCCTCATGTGAAGACGGTGTTCATGACAGACAGCAATCAAGGCGGTTCCGGTGACCGCCAGCGCATCGACACTTTGGAGGCCATATTGCACGCCTTGGTCAAGTCTGTCGACGAGATCAAAGCGGTGCTTCCTAATCTGCAGGGGGTGACACCTGGCCAGACAAGCACGGGTCCCCCAATCAACATAGATTCAAATTCGGCGGCACCGAACCCGGGCAATAATCCTCCCGAAGTAACGGCTCCGACTGCGACAGATGAGACCCGAGAAGTAAGGAGAGAAGTTCAAGAGCTCCGAGCCATGTTCCTCGCCAGAGAAAACTCTCAAGACTTCAGAATACGGTAACCATATCCTGCTGAATGGAGGGATGTTCCATTCCCACCAAGATATAAGCCGTTCAATATCAACCCCTATGATGGCAAGACCTCAGCAAGTCGGTACATCACTTACTTCGAGGTCACTACCGACCATCTGCCCCATGATGACGCTATCCTGACATGGTTATTCATTGGGGCATTGGAAGGAGTCGCCTTCGATTGGTACCGCAACCTGCCGGACAATTGCATCCATTCCTTCGCTGGCTTCAAATGCCTGTTCTTGGAGAGGTTCTATGAGGTAGGGCAGGACGTCACGATGTCTACCCTCATGGACGTCATTCAAGGAGAGAAAGAGCTGACGAGGAATTACATTGAGCGGTTCCGTCAAACCGCAATGAAGTTACCATCTGGCAACCCGGACTCCTCCTTGATCGAAATTTGCCAAAAGAGACTACTCCCAACAATCAGTCTCTGGATGGGCGAGAGTCAATTCAAGGACTGAAAGGCTTTTATCATTAGTGCTACAAGTGCCGAAGAACGATTAAAGAAGGCTCGCCAACTGGGATTACATATCTCAGAGGGAAAGAACAAGAGCAAGCATCCCAGCACCACCAACGACAATGGGGGTAGCCCCTCCAACAACCGGGACAACAGAGGCAAGCAGGCTATGGTGGCCGATACAGCCCAGAAGCCTGAGTCGCAACCTGCGGACAAACAATGGCCTCAAATCACTTACTCTTTTGAAGACGGTCATGTCAAGCCTATCTTGGACATGCTCATACAAGGAGATAGGATTCAGCTTCCTCCACCAAGACGGGAGCCTCGGCCGGCTAATCTGGAGAACCCAAAGTTCTGCCATTACTATCGCTACGTCCACCATGCTACGCACGACTGCTACCAACTGAAACGATATATCCAGAACCTCATCGATTCGAACGCTCTGGCCATCGATTTCGAGGAGGTAACCGTGGCAGCCAACATGGTGTCCGTACAATTCGGCAGCTTCCCTTCAACAGAGACCCAGGACGGGGTTATACCCATTCCTTTGGCAACGATGGAGATTGCTAATCTCTCGCCTGCTCAAGCTGCTGGTCTAGTACCCCTCACCACATCACGAGGGGAAATCATGTGGGTCCATCCGGACCTAATCCACGAGGTAACTCAGTCCACTCCATCTTCTAAAAAGAAAAGTGAAAAAGTCAGATCCTGCCGTACCACCTCAGCAGACGAAGAGGAAGTCACGGCCGTTGTTACTCGATCCGGAGCACAATCTCAACCTGTGGCTGAAAACTCGACTGATGATCATCCGTCCATTACCACGGATGTTCCGGGACCGGCTCAGCCTTCGACGACCGACAAGCCTAGGCCGAAGGAGACTCGCTTCGACAAATCCCTCCGAAAGGAAACATCTCAGGGGCTGGAGAGGCCCTACAACTTCGACATCTTGGCGCAATTGGCCAATACACCGGCCAAATTGTCCTTATATGAACTCCTGAGGCTCTCGAAGGATGTCCGCACAGCTTTGAGCGATGCACTTCAAAATGCCGACGCGTACTTAGCTCAGGTGAACCTCACGGGAGAAAATCAGCCCGCAGACCTCCAAGACAGCGCCTGTACGGGAGCAATGCCCAACATCGTCTTCACTCCACAAGACATGCTCATCAAGACTAATCTACACGATCGCCCATTATACTACACAGGCTACATCGGCGACATAAAGGTGGACAGGATGCACATTGACCCTGGGTCTTCCATAAGCATCATTCCAAAAGGACTACTGCATCATCTTCGCATTCCGATGCATCGCTTGACCCCTACAAATACCGCCATCAGCGGGTTCAATTCGGGCAGGAGCTACCCAATCGGGAAGATCCGTCTGAAATATCAGATTGGCGATCTCCAATCAGAAGTCACTTGCTACGTCATAGATGCTGACACTTCATACAATATCCTTTTGGGGCACCCTTGGATACATGATTACATGATCGTGCCTTCCATGCTACACCAATGCTTCAAATATGTCGACAAGTACGGCTTCGTGAGGACAGAATTTGCTGACATCGATCCCTTCAAAGGGGTCGAATCTTATTACTCGGACTCCTGCTTATACGAAAAGTCAAAGAGGCACCTTGAAGGAGGAAATAAACAAACTGATGTTGAAGCAACCACGGGATCAGAAGAACCTCTGACAATCCACCTCCAGGTTCGCAAACCAGGCAATTCCGCACCCCTTACGGGCACACTGCGTAAGGACGCGATCAGCCTCTCGGCACAGGAAGAGCAGTTAAGAATTCGGCTGCCAAGGTCCGGCCAGGTACCGAGACCCACGACAGGGCCACTTACCATCAGGTTGCCGAGAGTCGGTCAATCCCAAACAGAGAAGCTCAATCCCTCCGATAGACCTTTGACGATACGCCTGCCTAAGAAAGGTCGTCACCCCCGATGCGAGGTCTGACACTTCAAGCGAACCAGCCACCCCTCGCCCTACATCAAGTGCCGGATTGGGGGTTGCTAGTCTACCAACAACCCCAAGCTCCGCTCCGTCAGTTGAACCTCTGAAGATCAAGCTGACTAGGACGCCCTCTCAATCTTCATTCACACAGGGGGTAGCCGAAGAGGAACCAGAGCTAGCCAAGTATGTGGCTGCCCACACTGACGCTCCCTCCGCAGATGATGTAATCCCTCTAGAAAAGATACCTTACTTCATCAATAAAGGGTTATCTTTGAACTACACCGAGCTCAATAAGCTATGTACAATGTATGCTATGGAACACGGTATAGGCACTCACCTACATACACAGGTGATAAATGTGTACACCGCTATCCAACTTACTCCAGTAGAAGACGCTTACCGAATAATCGAGGGAGGGGACCACCCAATCATCTTCGGCCGGACGAACAACCCGTATCCCCTCGCCATGGAAGAAGTCGACTTCGGGTCAGATGCTGGAAGACTGCCTCTGTATCTCTATAGCCCTCAATCCAAATATCTCATTCAGAAACAGGGGTATGATCTAGAGACAACGCCAGGACTGAACTACGGCACTGGACGACGATTACCTTTGAAGACGCCAGCCCCGGCGGGCAAACCACGGAACTACTATAACAAAAACCGATGCAGTTTAGGGTATGTAACGCCTACTACGACCCCTAAAAGCTCAGATAAAGAATGCGACTGGCAGTCACATTCAACCGGATCACCGACTTCCGACTCAGATACTAGCATCGGAGATGTGTTCAGACAAGTCATGTCAGTCAATATGGCATTCGCCGACGCTTACGAGGAAGACGAAGACATCCCCGAAATCCTTGAGCTAGAGCCATGGGCCCAGCAATTAGACGCACAATGGGAAAAGCGGTTCGAACTGAGAGAACCTCCTACTGAAGATGAAGTCATACAAGTGGATCTCGGCAGCGAATCTTCTCCAAAACCGATCTTTATCAGTAGAAGCCTAACTGACGAAGAACGAGAGTCGCTGTTAGAACTTGTCAGAGAATACATTGATGTGTTCTCCTGGAGCTATGAAGACATGCCGGGGTTAAATCCTGACATCGCTCTCCACAAACTCAATATACGGCCAGATGCAAAGCCAGTCAAGCAGCAACAACGATACTTCCGCCCAGGCGTCATGGACGCGATCGAAGCCGAAGTCAACAAGCTAATAGCCAGCGACTTTATTCGTGAAGAGCAACATCCTGATTGGGTCGCCAATATAGTACCCGTCCTCAAGAAGAATGGAAAGATTCGAATCTGCATCGACTTCCGCAACCTGAACGAGGCATGCCCCAAAGATGAATTTCCCCTTCCTATCACAGACATCATGATCGACAATACATGCGGCTTTGAACGTATGTCATTCATGGATGAATTCTCGGGGTACAATCAAATCAAGATGTCTTCCGACGACGAAAAGCACACTTCATTCCGAACCCCGATTGGCACATACTGCTACACAGTCATGCCATTCGGTCTAAAGAATGCTGGCGCTACATATTAGCGAGCCATGAGTATCATTTTAGATAACATTTGTGCAAGACAGTGGAATGCTATGTCGACGACATCGCCGTCAAGAGTCGCCGTAAGGAGGATCATCTGCAAGACCTGAGAACGGTGTTCAACTTAATGCGAGCCCATAATCTGAAGATGAACCCTACAAAATCGTTCTTGGGCGTATCCAGCGGGAAGTTGTTGGGCTTCATCATCACTGCACGGGGTATCCATGTAGACCCCGAGAAAATGAGGGCAATCATGGAGATGGGTCCTCCGAGAAATCTCCGTGAACTTAGAGGCCTCCAAGGGAGGCTAGCTTATATCAGGAGGTTCATTTCCAACCTCTCCGGGCGATGCCGACCGTTCACCCACCTCATGAAGAAGGGAGTCTCATTCGTATGGGACGAGGAGTGCCAGCGCGCTTTCGATGACATCAAAGAATATTTATCAAATCCTCCAGTCCTGGTGGCCCCGATCCCTGGAAAACCATTCCTGCTCTATGTACGAGCAATGGAACACTCCCTCGGTGCCCTGCTGGCACAAAACAACGACGCAGGCCACGAGCAGGCCATTTACTATCTCAGCCGAATGATGGTCGGGCCCGAACACCGATACACCGCTGTGGAGAAAGAATGCCTCGCCCTGGTATTCGCCATTCAAAAGATGCGGCACTATGTCACGGGGCAAACCATACATGTGATCTCACGAATCAACCCTCTCAGGGTCCTCATGACCAAACCAGGGGCACTCAGCTCCCGCCTCGCTACATGGGCGATATTGCTGTCCCCCTATCATATGATCTTCGTCCCGCAGAAGGCTGTCAAAGGTCAAGCCCTGGCAGACTTTTTGGCGGCCCATCCAGGATCGGAATCATCCAGAATATACGAAGAAATCCCAGATGAGGTTGCCGATTCAAATACAACCACCCACGATAACATATGGCGGATGTTCTTCGATGGCGCTTCAAGAACCGGACCCAAGGGAAACATCGTCGTCAGAGTAGTATTGGTCTCTCCTACTGGGCTAGTGATCAATCGCGCCTACTCTCTCACGGAACCCTGCTCTAACAATGTGGCCGAGTACAACGCTTTGGTCATTGGCCTCCAACTCGCAAAAGAACCGGGGGTAGAATACCTTGAAGCATACGGCGATTTGCAATTAATCGTCAACCAGATTCGGGGGACGTACGAAGTCCGCCATGAAGACATGATCCCCTACCACCAAATAGCGATCAACATTATCTTATCATTCGAGGGATTCTTCATCGAACACGTCCCCAGACTCCAAAATATCGAAGCTGATGCCCTAGCAGGCCTGGCTGCTTCCCTAGCAGTGCCAAACCACTCTCATCATTCGGTCGATGTAATCGACCGTGAGCTGGTCTGCCCCAAGAACAACGTTCAAGCCATGGCGAGTTATTCTGCTCAGATTATCGACGAAGCGCCAGACTGGAGACAACCATTCATAGACTTCGTGGTCTACGACATCCTGCCCGAGAACCCGAAGGAGGCTACTTCTATCAGACGGCGTTCTCTCAGATTCTACTACGATACAGAGACGAAAATGCTGTATCGCCGCTCCTACGACGGATTACTACTTCGGTGCTTATCGAACGCAGAAGCCAAAGAAGCCGTACGAGAGGCTCATGACGGTGTCTGCGGGGCCCATCAGCCTGGCCCTAAGCTGCAAGACCGCCTTCGCCGGATGGGCTACTATTGGTCCACGATGGTGGCTGATGCAATAGATTATGCCCGAAAATACAAGGCCTGCCAAGTCCACGCAGACTTCATTCACCAACCATCCGAATTCCTACATCCGACAGTGGCATCCTGGCCATTCGAAGCATGGGGAATGGATATCATTGGTCCAATCACCCCACCTTCCTTCCGAGGACATCGCTTCATACTGGCGATCACTGATTACTTCTCAAAGTGGGCAGAAGCTGTCCCACTCGCCGAAGTCAAGACTTCGAACGTAATCAGCTTCCTGAAGTACCACGTCATCTACCGCTTTGGACTGCCCCGAAGGATCATCCATGATAATGGTCCGCAGTTTATAAGCCACGCATTCTACCGATTCTGCGACAAACACCGCATTAAGAATGTCGCTTCGACACCATACAACCCGGCAACAAACGGGTTAGCAGAGGCATTCAACAAAACAATCATCAAACTCCTCAAGAAATTTGTCTCCTCCAACAAACGCGACTGGAACGAGAAGCTCGGCGAGTGCTTATGGGCTTATCGCACCACGGTTCGAACAGCCACCGGGAATACACCATTCTCTCTGGTGTACGGGAGTGAGGCAGTTCTCCCATTAGAGACTCAGATTCCCTCACTCCGAGTCGCCCTCACTTATCAATTGACAACGGATGATAACTACCGACGTCGACTACAAGAGTTAGAGGCCTTAGATGAAAAATGCCTCCTAGCTCAGCAAAGGATCAAATTATACCAAGCACGCATCTCAGGAGCCTTCAACAAAAAGGTCAAAGTCAGAACATTCCAAGTGGGCGATCTTGTTTTGGCAGTCAGGAGGCCAATGGTCATGACTCACAAGACCACCGGCAAGTTCCAGCCAAAATGGGAAGGCCCATTTATCATCGAGGCCGTGTTCTCCAATGGTGCTTACCGCCTCGCCAAGCAGAACAGAGACTTGCTCATGTTGCCCGTCAACGGTAAGTTCCTGAAGAAATACTATGTTTAAACAACATTTTCCAGAGTTTCGAGTTATGTGCCCGCTGGTACCACTGAACTCAACCCCCTAATTTTCCAACTTATTGAGTCAGGTACCCTCTTGTACCGCTGAACTCATATCCCAAATTCCCAAGTCATGTACCTGCTGGTACCTCTGAACTTACACTTTGATTCCAACATTCACAGATTTTCGAGTCATGTACCCGCGTGTACCGCTGAACTCATGCCCTTCTTCCATAAACATATCCCAAATTCCTAAGTCATGTACCTGCTGGTACCTCTGAACTTACACTTTGATTCCAACATTCATGGATTGTCGAGTTATGTGCCCATCGGTACCCCTGAACTTACATCCCGGTCACTCTTTTGAAAGAAAGTCATGTATAATCATACCGCTGAACTTTCTTCCTACAAGAGATCCTCCCTCATGATCTAATACCTGCACTCCCAGTGCACAACAAAGGTAACGGATCCACAAATTTCCAAGACGACCATGTCCTCATCACCTCTGAGTCATCCCATTTCCGCCAAAAACAAATCACCCCTACATAGAATTTCCATGTCCTCATTACCTCTGAGTTATTCTACGTACCCCCCTTCATTGAGCCCACTCCTGTCATGTCCTCATTACCTCTGAATGGGAAGGCTCCGTCGAAGAAACCTTCATACTTGCCATGTCCTCATTACCTCTGAGTAAGTATGATGATCCCCTTTCGACCTATTACCTGTACCCACCACCGGAGTACGCCAAGGGTAATGGGTCCACAAATGTCCTCTGTTGACCACAAATGTCCTCTGTTGACCACAAATGTCCTCTGTTGACCACCAATACCCTCCGTCGAGTTCGCTCCTGCCATGTACTTATTACCTCTGAGTAGGAAGACTCTACGTTCAAAGAACTTTCCTACTTACCATGTCCCCGTTACCTCTGAGCAAGTATGTCAGTTCTCTTTCATCCTATTATCCGTATCCTAAACCAGGGTATGCCAAGGGTAATAGGCCCACAAATATCCTCAGCTAAATTTCTTAACACAAACCTATCATCTCATCATGCCCCAGGAGCCCAGCTGCTCTACGACAATTCTCTTCTCAATACCAAGAGCATCCATGACCACTTTGCTATGGCTGCTTTAGGCATCCTGACCGAAACTTGTTATCTCTACCTAAAGCCAAGGTACGCCATGGATAACAGGTCCACAAATATATCCCCTATGCGGGGGAGAACATCACCACAATATCACAGGTACAACAGGCAATACAAATGAAGGGTAGAATGGAAAATACTCTTTATTTGAAGGAAGAAAAGAAGTACTACATATTTCGGGACCACGTCCATTTCAAAAAAAAAAAGAGAGAGAAGAGAAAGAAAAAGAAGGGAAAAGAAAAGGCCGACTACATTCCAGTGTTACTCAATTCTAGGAGGCGGTCTCTCACTGAGGTGGTCTCCAGCTCAATCCGTTGCCGAGCACGACGCTCGGCCTCCTGGAGTAACCGCTCCTCATTGTCCAAATCCAGGAGCGCCTGACAGTCATCTTCCAATTTCTTCAAGACAGCCTCTAGGTCAGTCGAAGCTTGAGTAACCCTGTCAGCTTCCTGAACAATTAGCCTCCTGTCATTGCGGGCAGTCTCGAGTTCAGACTCCAGGAAAGTCAACTTCTTCTGAAGCGCAAGGATCTGCTCCCGCGTCTCGGTAATCTCACGAGAGACAGACTCCTCCCGAGCCACAACGTTTTCGGTCGCATAACTCAATTGATCATACTGATCAGCTAAGTCGCTGAGATCCTTCAGTGCGGCCGGTCTGGTCTTATCTCGAGCCGCTCTGGTCCTCTCTATAACAGTATTAAGAGAATTCTGCTCCTCGTTTATAACAGCAGGCAGATCAGCCTGCCGTAATACTCGAAGCTCGGACACCAGCTGATCAGCCTCCAGCAATTTCGCCTCCAGAAGCGAAGCCATTCCTGTATCATCAGGAAGGTCCCTAAGGATGTTTATTTGACCATGGGCACATCTTCGGGCCAAGGTAAAAGAGGTCCCTCTTTCTACAGCGGCCTCGATTCCCCTCTTCAAATGACGATGGAAACTGGCAACCACGTCCTGCAACGCGTCGTTCAAAACTTCACCAGAGGAGGGCGTCAGGGGAAGCCGGAGCGGCAACGTCGGAGGAGTAACGCTAGAGCTCGCCACCAAGGGAGCGGAGTCCGCGCAGAATGATGCATGAATAGCGGCCAACTCGTCTTCCGCCGCCCGGAGAGCTTGGATGCTCGGCAGGGAAGAAAGGTCGATTCTCGAAGCCATTGGAGCAGAGGATGATGCAAGGACCATTGTTCCCTGCCCCGACTGCCCCGAGAACTGGCCCGTTAAACTCGGGCCCCAGAAAGCCCCATGCGGCTCCAGTTCAGAAGACTGCTTATGCGGCTCCGCATAATAAAAGTCTATGCCCACCTATGCGGTTTCATTAATAAGACGCACATACAGACACAATAATTTTTCTTATGCGGTTCGCAGCTCAGCCGTAGGGCGAACATACGATTTACAAAGGCTCGTGCATAAAGTATGCGACGTAGCCATGGCGGTTGGGGTTCCTTAATTCATACATTGTCCTTACCAGCAATGGGGGGATGGACGTCAGGATGAACAACAGGCACGACGACGGGCGGGGCAGCAACCGCACCCAAGGTGGAAGTGGAGGCCGCCTTCTTGCCCTTCACTGCCATGATCTTCTTGGAAGCCATCAATTATCGAAGAAAAGAAAGGCAAGCGAGATAAGAGAAGAAAGAAAATAAAGAAGTCTTCTCTCTCTTCAAACCCCTCCTATTTATAGGAGGAGGGGAGAAGGCGGACACGTGGGCCAATGACCGACTCTTGAAGAGCGAAACCGACTCCTTGGGTTTCGTCTCCAAAATTCACCCAAGGCATCAAATCCAAAAAGATTTAATGAACTGACCCTTGAGATTCCCCCTACAAAGACGGCGCTGAAGTAACTTGGAGATAAATAAAGACCCGCACACGTGGACTGGACCATCTATGCGGTTAACACACCCCCTGCGGTTGAAACAGTCATACGAACAACACATTCATGCGGCTAGAACTCTTATGCGGTCGGGATTGCATATGCGGCCAATATAGCCATGCTTCTTGATTCAAAGTATTTCAATTTTACAAATTGAAAACTTTGAAGGGGGTCCTGTAGAAGCATGGAAAATACTAAAGAAATTGACTCATGCGGCCAAGAAAGCCCCATGCGGCTCAGAAAATGCATGTGGCTCAGAAAGTCATGCGGCATAAGGAGCTATGCGGCCGGAGGCATTCCATGCGGCTCAGAAGACACGTGGCGTGACAGTGCTCCCCTCCGATCCATGCTGCATTAATTGCTTTGACGGCTGACCCCTCTGAAAAGTTGACAGACCTGACACCAAAGCAGGTAATTATGACTTTGTCATGATGATGAATCTCTAGGGAAGAGAAAGAAATCTCTGACACGATCCCCCGAGAACAACAAAATGCCACGTGGCCCTGCCACGTGGGTGTGCTTATGCGGCTCGAAGTGAAGACTTCCCATACGGTTCGGAGTGAAACTGTCCCATGCGGCTCGAGTGGAATCATCCCTATGCGGCTCAAGAAGATCATGCCCATGCGGCTCAAGCAGACACACCATTATGCGGTCCATGCGGCTCATCATATGGTTCAGAAGTCTGAAGGAGGGGGCCACTGCCCAGACAGCCCTGACACGTGTCCCAAGTCTTTTGCGGCCCAAAATCCATGCGGCCCAAATCTCATGCGGCCCAATTTGCATGCGGTTCAAGTCTCACCATTGGCTCTCAGGACACGTGTCCTTAGCCGATCAATCTCCCAGATTTATGGCAATCCAAGATCGGGTCGAATCCCAATGATCTGGGGCACGTGGCAGGAGAATAAATTTGATTTATTCGCAGATATAAAAGAATCATTATAAGGAAGATTTATGCCAATCAGCATTAATTGCTAATGGGGATTTGGTGTAATCTACCCTTAATGGTTCTGATTCGTCACAATCAGAAACGAACGGCCTAGATTGATCAATCCCCTAGCCGCCGCCATCTCCAAGAGCTAATCATTGGCAACCCTAGCGATCACATCCCACTATTATAAATAGCAAGGTGCCATTCCCTTGTGATATAGGGAGATATACAAAAAAAAAAAGCCAGAGAAGAATACGTATACACAGAGAGACTTCCCCCATAGTCAGAGAGAGAATATACACAGAGAGAGAGAAGCCAGGAGAGCAATCAGAGAGAGAGCAAAAAGGCGTTTCTTCGTCAACGACCAAGCAGATCTTCCCCGAGCCAAGGCTGCGTACCGATCGTCCAAGGAGTAAGGCAGAGCGGCCGTCGCTTTCCCGAGCCTCTATCGTCACCCCCCCAGAATCTAAAATAAACAATCGTACTTAGACTGCTGCACCTAGGTTTTCGTCCCTAGGCTTTCTTTGTACGAGCAAGTTTGTATTGTGAGTCTAAGTTCAGTCCTCCGATAATTGTTCTGTACTTTTACAATCAATGGCAAACAGGCACAACCACAACACAAAGGACACTCCTATGACCTCCAAATGGATACGAAATGGACATAAATGGAGATACAACCATGGGGGTCATTTCTATGGGTTCAAAATAGACCTATATGCATGAGAAAATGAAAAAGAGAAGGGATTTATACCTCCCGGTAGATCGAATCGAAGAAAACCTTTCCGGAGCAACACCGACACGTAGAGATTCCAAAAGGACGTGAACGAGCTCCGAATCCTCCCAAACTTGGGTAGCTTCCTCCTTGGCTAGAATGGAGAAGGAAAGAAGAAAATTTGGTGGTGAAATGGAAGGATTTGGGGGAGAAATTGCTAGGGATTGCTCTCTAGGAATTTGGGAAAGAACAAGAGAGAGAGTGTGGATGAGAATAATAAAATGAACTTGAGCCTATCCTCTTCCATAGTGGCTGGCCATATGGAGCTATTTGTCCTATTATGATAAGGTCCAAATGCCCCCACTAACCTATTCTATGAGTATTATGAAAGGGCTAATTGGTTGGGGCTAAATTAGTCATTCTAAAGTCTCTAATCACACTAACCTTATCCATAATAATTAGTCTAGCCTCTAACTAAAATATTTCTATCAATTGGACTAAAATTAATATCATGTGGGCCATGCCTAACTAGTGTGTGGGTCCCACTAGAGTCAAACTACACCCGGGTCCCCGTTTCAAGTCGGATTGAGTTGAAATTCGAACCCGACTCAAATAACCCAAAAATAATATCATAAATAATAAAATAATATTAAAATAATTCAAAGAGGTCAAATGCAAAAATATCCTTAGGCCAAAAATGACATTAAAATATCATAATCACGTGGTTAGGCTCTAGGTCAAACAGTCTCTAGGGTTTCACTGGCAAAACGTCAAAACCACAAGTCATTGATTAAAATAATTTTAAAATGATTTAAAATCACCAAAAATCATATCATGAATTAAATATTATTATTAAAATAATTATAAACACAAAATTTCAAAATTACCCTCATTTGGAAAACTGGGTGCTACAACTATATATATATATATATATATTTATATATATATATATATATATATATATATATATATATATATATATATATATATATATATATATATATATATAGATATATTTTAATGTAATTATATATATATATTTTTTATGTATATATATATTAATATATATATATATATATATATATATATATATATATATATATAGTATATATATATATATATATATATATATATATATATATATATATATATAGATATATAATATATATATATATATATATATATATATATAATATACTATATATATATATATTATATATATTATATATATATATATATATATATATATATATTGAGTATACATATATATATATATATATATATATATATATATATATATATATATATATATATATATGATATATATTATATATATATATATATATATATATATATATATATATATATATATATATATATATAGATATATATTGTTTTTTTTATATATATATATATATATATATATATATATATATATATATATATATATATATATATATATAAAATATATATATATATATATATATATATATATATATATATATATATATATATATATATATATTTATGTATACTCAAAAATATATGTATGTATTTATATTATCTAAATTATATATTTACAAACATACCCTAAACTATATATATATATACATATATATATATATATATATATATATATATATATATATATATATATATATATATATATATAGTTTAGGGTATGTTTGTAAATATATAATTTAGAGAATATATATATATATATATTTTTTTTTTAATATATATATATATATATTTTTTTTTTAATATATATATATATATATATATATATATATATATATATATATATATATATATAAAATATATATATATATATATATATATATATATATATCTATAAAAATATATATAAAAAAATATATATGTATAAAATATATATAAAAAAAATATATATATATATATCTATAAAATATAATATAATATAAAAATGGCTCCTCTCCTCTCCCAGGTTGCTGCTCTCTTCCGAGGAGACCCTCGGGTCTCTTAGGCCATCCACCCCCCCGCCGAGCTCCGATGGCTCATCCTTGGCCGGCTGACTGCCTTGTCTTGGTAGGCCATCCCCCCTTCCGTCAGCCTCCCACCTTCCCCATCTCCCTCCCCTCCTCCACATCTTCCGTCACCATTTTCTTTTTGCCCTTCCTCGTCCACTTCGTCAATTCCATACCGCCCAGCCAGTCTCGAATTTTTTGTCGTTCAGTCCGCCCTGCTAAGGCCCTCCTCCGCCTCTCAACCCCTCCACCCCCATCTGCTGCCTAGTTCCTCCTCTCCGTCGTTTGATAGTGACCATCCGGGTGTTTCCCGGTCCTTTCCCCTCTCTTTCCCGTCCTATGCCCCCAGCGGCTCACCGTCCCATCTTACCTCCTCTCTTGGGCTCGCCAGCGACATGGCCCTCCGTACACAATCGCCTTCAGTTTCTCCCCTATTTTTAATTTTCACATGGCATTGCTGCAACATCGGGTTGGGAGCCCTCCTGCGATGCACGCTTCGGGTCTTCCAACGCCTGGCCCCTCTATTCTTTTTTTGAGGCGGTCCCATCTCATTTAATTTCAGCCGAGCGTAGAGCGCTCCCTTCATCCGCACTCTATGGTGGGTCCCACTATCCCCTTTTCGTGGAGCAGCTTGGGGCTGCTTACGCTGGCCAATTAGCGGGCCCCTACCACCCTGCGTATTCCCACTCCCCTTGGTTCTATGCCAGCAGGCGTAACCCCTATTTACGCAGCAATGAGGCGGGACCCTTCCATATGACGTTTCCCTATTTACGCAGTAATGAGGCGGGTGAGGCGGGACCCTCCCCATGACGACCCCTACGCAGGTGACTGGTTAGAGCCCCACCTATCCTTTAGGGCCGGCTTCCATAGGTGGGACAACCCCCCACTCCTATTCTCTACGCAGGAGTCTCCTCTCCCATCCTCTATGCTGGACCCTCCCCTCCCCTCGACTCCACTCAGGCGTTCGTCACCCCTCCATCCCCTTCCGCCCCTTCCTCCTCCCTTCTTCTCCCGGTAGCCTCCCCTTCATGTTCAGTCGATCCCCCTTCATGTTCAGTCCATCCCCCCTCGCTGCTGCCCCCTACGCCTTTCCTGTCATCTGCCTTCGGAGGCTCCTCCCCTGTTCCCCTTACGGCCCTGCCCAGCGCAGGTGCTTCCAGTGACGTCGCTCTTGCTGTCGGAACCCCGGCAACCTTCGCCATAGTTGCGGTAGGGAGCTCTTCCATCGCTCCCCCCTCCTCCATCATCGCGGCACCCTTGCTCCCAGGTGGTTTATCATCTGTCGCTCTCGACACCCTTATCCCCTGTCCTGAGCCGACTCCACCCCACCCGCCCCCTCGCTCTCATCTAGCGGGACTCCGTACCCATCCTCTTCGAGAGCTGATCAGCTTTCCTACACCGCCACCCTTCGTCCGGATTTAGTACCCCAGAAGGGACTATTGCTTCCAGACGTCAACCTCCCGGATATCGTGTACCCGCAGGAATCCCCAATTCCCATAATTCTATTTTCAGATTTGGAATTGACCTCGCTTTCATCATCCTCCCCCATACCTTTGTCCTCAAATTTTCTTCAGGATGCCCCAAAATTGCCAGAGTGCGGGAGGTTATAGCCAACTGGAGACTCTCAACGGAATACCACGTCGCCCCCCTCGACCCCAGACATATTCTCCTCCAACTCTCTTCCGATGCTGACCACAGAACTGTGTGGTCCAAAGGTACATGTCGGGTGGATTCCCACCAGATGAAGATCATCAAGTGGTCCTCCGGTTTTAGTACTCAAGAAGATTTCGCGAAGGTCACA
This sequence comes from Iris pallida, assembly GCA_029216955.1. NCBI lineage: Eukaryota > Viridiplantae > Streptophyta > Magnoliopsida > Asparagales > Iridaceae > Iris > Iris pallida. Next base: position 36,402,405 of record JANAVB010004800.1, on the reverse strand, counting down.
GTTTGGGTGACGCTGCCGAAACTACCCCTCATCTGCTTCGTTCCAACGGCTCTTCGGCGTATTGCGAACTCCTTCGGGACGTATGTCGCTACGGCCCCTGAAACTAGCAACCTCACCAAGGCCAACTACGCCAAATTCTGTATGGAACTCGATTTCACCTCTGAGCCCCCCAATTTTATTAGTATCGAGCTAGGCAATCGCACCTACACCCAACAGATCGTATATGACAACCACATTATATTCTGCAACCACTGCCATTTACGTGGTCACATCCCAAAATACTGTCATCGTCTTCATCCAGAACTCAAGAAGAAATCGGTCCGAAATGACCACATGGAAACAGGAGGGAGGACCCCACGGTCCCCTCTCTTACCACTCCCGAACCACAGGCATTACAGCAGAAACCCCAACTATCCTCACCAGATCCGCCTCTAGGTGGAACAAAAAACACCCTCCTCATCCTCATTAATGCTTAACATCCTATCCTGGAATGTTCGCGGCCTGGCAAACAAACCCACTCTGAGGAGAACTTCCAGCCTTCGAAAAATTCACAAAATTGATATGCTCATTATTCTCGAACCCAGAATCCCCCCAAAAGATTGAAATCTATCCAGCTGCAGCTCGGTTTCCCCCAGGCCATAGCTGGTAGTCATGACATCTGGATCCTCTGCACGGAGGACATCAACTTCGGAGTCATCCACGACTCCTGGTAGGCCCTCTCTTGCTGGATGGAACACCCTTTCCTTCCTAAGCGCATCATCCTCTCAGCGGTTCACGGCAGCTGTGACATTGCAGAGCAGAAAACAACTCTGGAATGACCTACTTGACATTCACATCAACCATATTGACTCTCCTTGGCTTTGCATTGGGGACTTTAACGCTATCACCAGCAGAGAAGAGAAAATTGGAGGTCGCTCGTCGCCGACATCAGCCATGCTAGATTTCAACAACTTTATCTTCAATGCCCACCTATCCTCTCTCCAGTTCACCGACAATGCTTTCACCTGGTGCAATATGCAGGAAGGAGATCGCCGTCAATACTCTCGCCTAGACAGGGCCCTCACGAACGTCCAATGGGACGGAATGGGGATCACTACCAGTCTATCACACCTCAATACATCAGAATCTGACCACGCTCCCCTGCTGATTAAAATCAAAAACTCTTATAATTCAGTCAAGAAGAACTTTCGATTCCTCAACTTTTGGACCGAGCACCCTCAATTTTTGGCCATCGTTGCGGAGGTGTAGAATCGGGTGGAATCACCCAACCCCCTCGTACGGGTGAGCAACAAGCTAAAAGAAACGAGGAAATCCCTGACCATTTGGAGCAAACAAGTCTACGGGGACATTTTTCAAGCTGTGCGGGTAGCGGAGGACGACGTCTTACGGGCCGAGGCCAGGTTTACTTCGGATCGTTCACCGTCGACTAGGACGGCCATGAACCTTACCAAAGCTATGCTCAAATTCAGGATCAGAGTGGAGATCGATTTCTGGAAGCAGAAAGCAAGGTTGAAATGGGACAGCGATGGGGATAAAAACTCTAAATACTTCCATGACTGCATCAATGGACGCAGAAAGAAGCTCTCGATTCACCAAGTCGCTGACGAAATGGGGAACATCATCACTGATCAAAAGAACATCCAAGCGGCCGCTGCAGAGTTCTACTCCAAGTTATTCTCCAAAGAGACGGTTCATAAAGACAACTCCTTCCTGAATCACATACCACAACTCGTCAGCGATACCGACAATGTTCAGCTGGAGTTGCCCCCACCGTGTAGGAGGTGACTGACGCGGTATGGGCCCTGGAAGCGAACAGTGCGCCCGGTCCGAATGGTTTTTTTGGGGGTGTTCTTTCGCACCAGCTTGAATATTATCAAACAGAACATTACTGAGGCGGCCATTGCATTCTTCGAGGGAGCCACTTACTCCAAAGCGATTTCCAGTGCCAAACTGATCCTTATCCCAAAAAATTCCAACCCTTTTTCGAGACTTTCGTCCCATCAGTCTATGCACTTTCACAAACAAGATCATCTCCAAGATTATTGCAACCAGAATGGCCAGAATTCTTCCCAAGATCATCTCCGAGGAGCAAAGCGGCTTTGTTCGCGAAAGAAATATCTAAGACAACATCATGCTATCTCAAGAGTTAATCACCTGCATGAAGTTCCCTACAAGAGGGGGCAACATCGCTATCAAACTCGACATGGAGAAAGCTTATGACAGACTGGATTGGCAATTTATTATCTGGGTTTTCAGAGCTTTCGGATTTTCAGAAAATTGGACCAACACCGTGTCGAGATCCATTAGCAACTCGCAGTTTTCAACGGTTATCAACGGTCAGGCCGAAGGGTTCTTTAAATCCACTTGCGGAGTTAGACAAGACGACCCTCTTTCTTCCACTATTTTCATTATTGCGGTCGACGCTTTGAGCAGAAACCTTAATAACATGATTAATACTCCGAACTTCCAGCACTATCACACCTCCAGTGGCTGTCCCTTCATCACCTACTTGGCCTTCGCCGACGATGTACTCATATTCTCGTCCGAGAAAATTGGAGCTGTGGAAGTGGTGCACCACACACTGCAGAGATACTCCAGATGCTCCGGTCAGAAAATCAACCCCGCCAAGAGCGTTATTTACGCCCACCACAACTTCAATCGAGAGCACGCGCTCGGCCTTTCCAACTTAACTTCCTTCAATGTAGCCCATCCTCCGTTCAAATACCTTGGATGCTCCCTTGTGTACGGGAAATCCAACTCTGGCATATTCGAGGATTTGGTCTCTAGAATCAGGAAAAAAACTCGAGGGGTGGCATAATGCCACTCTATCCCCTGGCGGTAAGATGATCCTCATCAAATATGTGCTCACCTCTATTCCAATTCACACATTGGCAGCATGTTCCCCACCCAAGAAGGTACTGACCTTGATCGAACAGACCTTTTGTAACTTCTTTTGAGGGCATGGCAATGGCTAAGACAAGCATCACTGTGCGAGCTGGGACTCTATGGCACGCCCTACCGAGGAAGGGGGCCTAGGTTTTACCAAACTCTCCCACATCGTTAAAGCATTATCGTTAAAACTGTGGTAAAACCTTTGGACTAGTAACAACTTATGGACCAGGTATATGAAGGCCAGGTACTTCAAGAACATTCATCCATCAGTTGCCATCTCTAACAGCCGATCCTCTGCGGCGTGGCGTCGTATTCTCGATGGGCGGGACAACGCCGAACCTGTTATGAGACTCCATTTGGGTAACGGTCATTCGGCCCCTTTATTGGAGAGATGGATTGGGGATAGCATGATCCCGAGTATCACGGAGACCCCAAGAGACTGCAGGATCAGTAACCTGTGGGACTTCAGTAGTAACGACTGGAACTGGGACAAGATTCGTGATTGGTCCGGAAATGAAACTGTGGAGAGCATCTGCCAATACGGAGTTAGAATCGGACCCGAAGCGGATGGTTGAAGGTGGTCGCTCGAGGCTTCGGGGGCATTCTCGATGCGGTTGGCGAGATACGCTGTCCAAGTAATTGGGAATCCGAATCCTACCATTGCCCTCTTTTGGTACTCTTGCATCCCTAAGAAGTGGTCCTTTCTTATGTGGAGAATCATCAGGAAGAAACTGCCCACTGACGAGATTCTAAACACCATTGGGATCAGCTTAGAATCAGCCTGTAATTGTTGCTCTGACCGTCAGATGGAGACTATAGACCACATTTTCTGTCAGGGGGTCTGTCAGGTCACATTTGTAGGATCCTCAACCATCTGTGTAGCATTGAGCCAGGCAGTGGGCGCTTCCACGATCTTGCGGTCTCCTGGGGTTCTGCCTCTCACGGTCACCAGATCGTCGCAGCGGCCGCCACATGGGTCATTTGGAAGAATTGCAACAAGGCTAGATACGAAGGCCACCAATATTCGGCCAATCAGTTCATCTGAGAAGTCTTCCACCAATGTCGTAAAAGAAGCACCCGGTGTGCCCACAGCTCGAGGGCATTCTGGTCTTCACTCCTTCCCTAGCTCTTGTTGGTTTTTTTTGTATCCCTCTTCCTCCTTGCTCTTTTTGGTGGTATACTTGTATAGGCTTCGGTATTTTACGCCTTGTATACTTGTTCAGGCTTCGAGTTTTCGAGCCTTGATGGTATATATATATATATATATATATATATATATATATATATATATATATATATATATATATATATATATACAACGAAACATACAACATGCAAATCGAGACAAGATGATCAACCACAAGATTACAATCTTATCTTGATAATTATATGGTCACCTTTTCAATTTCAGCGATGTGAGATCACATCACTAGAATCTTCTGATCTCAGTTTTGATGCACGAATTCTGAAAATATGAACATATTAAGAATTAATTATTATTAATGGTGATACACAAAGAAAAATCTAAGAGATGTCATCAGAAGATTAAACAAAAATCACTAATGTGTCCAAAATGGTCGAATTAGCTAGGATAGCCTACCCATGAGTCCAATTTGGACACATGGACAAAACGGTATTTCGGATCAAAACGATGTCCGCCGTTGGACCCATTTTGCACCAAAAAATATACCAAGATAAAAGTCCTCTAATTCTAGCAAAATATATGTCAACGATCAAGAATGATGATACGAACTCGGAATTGGATTTCAATTAGCCGATCTCAAAATGACCCGTTGACCCGGACATTGGGACCTAATTTGCACCAAAATATATACCGGGACCACGTTGCTCCAAACTCAGAAAAGTATATATGAATTTTAGGCAGAATGACCCCACGAGTCCACTAGTGGTGTCAGAATTGGAATCCGGAGTCCCGGGGCCCAAAATTAGAATTTTATAAGTTGGAAATTATGATTTTGCGATGCCAACTTTGGCGACGAATTCGACCATGCAAACGGCATCTTATGAAACAAAACTATTTACAATATGAAGGTGGTTATACCTGCTGCACTACTGAGTTGATGGTTCGTCAATCGAAGCTTCGACGAGAGAGAAACAAATCCGCGAAGTTGGCTCCACGAAATTGTCCAAAATAAACGTGATTTAAACGGTCAACTTGGCTGCCGGTTTTAAACTATCAAATAATCGAATTAACAGTTAAAATTTTAGAAGAGCAAAGAGGTATATACCGAAATTAAAATGGAAGAAGCGGATCAACGATCAAACGGTCGGATTGTCCAAAAACTATATCCAAAGTTACTACAATGAAACAAGATTTTGGGCTCGAATTCGTATGTGTCACGACGGAATTTCATGCGAAACGCACGAATCGCCCTTGCCATGCATCGGGAAGGAAGGTGGCAGTCATGGGGTGTTCACCGGGGTCGCATGCTGGGTGTGAAGCAGTCGTCGCTGGATTTCGCACGCGTGGCTACGCTGCATGGCTAGCCTACCGGTTGTACGACACAATGATGACCCAACAGAGTGCGACAAGGCAACACGGCTAAAGGATAGAGGTGAAGGAAGATGGAGGAGGTGAAGAGTGTTTGCGGCGGGTTTAGGGGGCAGTATGAGAAAGAGAAAGGTATATATATATAGAAGAAGAGAGGAGGGTTCGTGGCCAGTTGGAGAGGGGGTCCGTATAGCACGCACTGGCATGCTATGCTGCATGTAGTGCAGTACGCGCATGAGGAAGGAGAGAATCAACAATAAGTTTTCAAATTTTAGGGGTCGGATTCGTAGGTCTCCCGCTCGCCCGCTTAATAATTCTTTTGGGTTTGGGTTTAACGCACTAGGGTGCAGGTTTGTGACCACTAGACCTGGACCCGATCAGTTTGTGGGCTCAGTTGTTTGGGCCAGGAGATTTCGGGATCTTAGGCCAAATGGAAAAAGAATTAGCGAATTGTAAGGCTTCAGGTATATATATATATGTATATATATATATATATAATATATTATATATATATATATATTTTTTTTTTATATATTATATATTATATATAAAAAACATATATATAAATAATATATATATTATATATTATATATATTATATATATATATATATATATATATATATATATATTATATATATATATATAATATATATATATATATATTTGGAAACCCGTCTTTTTATTAATCTGAGCTCGAAAATGGAGCCTGATCACGTATACAAGGCACAAAATGAAAAAGCCTATACAAGTATACCAACAAGAGGATCGACGAGGTGAAGACATGATATCAGCAAAAAGAGCTATGGGTGGATCGGAGACGAAAAAAGCGGTCGGACTGTGGGAGCATAAGGTGCTCCGTTTATGGATTTTGCGAAAGAATTCGTGGATGAGCTGATCGAGAGAGTATTGGTAGCCTTCGTATCTCGCCTTGTTATGATTCTTCCAAATACCCACGTGGCGGCCGCTACGACGATCTGGTGGACATGGGAGGTCGAATCCCAATGGGCTGCTAGATCGTGGAAGCGTCCACCACCCGGCTCTAAGTTGTAGTGCCGATGGAGGGTTCTCCAAATGCCTCCTGGCAGTTTCCCCTGGCAAAATATGTGGTCAATGGTCTCCATCTGACGGTCATGGCAGCAAGTGTAGGCTGACGCTAGGCTAATCCCCAAGGTGTTGAGGATGTCGTCGGTAGGCAGTTTCTTTCTAATGACTCTCCATATTAGGAAGGACCACTTCTTGGGAATACAGGTTTCCCAATAGTACGTACTGGCATGGTGTGGCTTCCCAATCCTTTGGAAAACACTCCTCGCCGACCTCACTGAGAACTTTTCGGATGCCTCGAACAACCACTATAGTGCGTCGGCATCGCGACCAAGACTTAATCTGCTCCGACGGATGCTGTCTACTGCCTCGGTACCGGACCATTCGCGAATAATATCCCAGTTCCAGTCTTCAGTAGTAGAGTTCCACAAGTATCTAATCCTACTGTCTCTTGGGGTCTCCGTGATACTGGGGATTAAGCTGTCCCCGGTCTATCGCTCCAAGAAAGGGTCCAAATCGTCGGTACCCAATAGTAGGCAAATCGCAGGCTCGACGAGGTCACGGTCGATGAGGATGCGGCGCCAGGCTGCAGATGATCTGCTGTTGGATATGGCTACTGATGGGTGAATGTGCTTAAAGTACCTGGCCTTCATGAACCTGGTCCATAAGTTGTTGCTCATGCGGAGATTCCACCACAGTTTCATCGAGAAAGATTTTACGATGTGGGCGAGTTTGGTAAATCCTAGACTGCCTTCCGCCGTAGGATGAGCCATGGATTTCCAGCTAGTCCAGTGGTGCTTGTCTTGGCCGTTGCAATGCCTCCAGAAGAAATTATAAAAGATATGTTCAATCGTATCAATAACCTTCTTGGGAGGGGAGCACGCGGCCAAAGTGTGGATGGGGATAGAGGTGAGCACGTGATTGATGAGAATTATCTTGCCACTCGGAGATAAGGTGGCGTTATGCCACCCTTCGAGTTTATTCCTGATTCTTGCGATCAAGTTCTCAAAGATGCGAGCGTTGGATTTCCCGTACACCAGGGGACAGCCGAGGTAGTTGAACGGGGGGTGAGCTACAGAGAAGGAGGTTAAATTGGCTAGATTAATTGTGTGCTCTCTTTTGATGTTGTGGTGAGCGTAGATAACGCTCTTAGAAGATTGATCTTCTGGCCGGAGCATCTAGAATACCTCTGCAGCGTGTTGTTGACCACTTCCACCGTACCGATGTCTCCCGGTAAAAAGATAAGTAAATCGTCAGCGAAGGCCAGGTGGGTGATTGTAGGACATCCGCTGGATGTGTGATAGTATTGGAAGTTCGGGGTGTTGACCATATTGTTAAGGTTTCTACTCAGGGCATCTGCTGCAATGATGAATACGGTGGAAGATAGGGGGTCTCCTTGTCTAACGTCGCAGCTAGATTTAAAAAAACTGCCGGCCTGGCCGTTGATAACCGTGGAGAACCACGAGTTGCTAATAGATCTCCACACGGTATTGGTCCAATTTTTTGAGAAATCGAAAGCCCTGAAGACCCATATTATAAATTGCCAATCCAGTCTGTCATAAGCTTTCTCCATATCCATCTTGACGGCGATGTTGCCCTCCCAGCTGGAAACTTCATGCAGTGATTAACTCTTGGGCCAGCATAATATTGTCCTGGATGTTTCTCCCACGGATAAAGCCGCTTTGCTCATCTGATATGATTTTAGGGAAAATCCCTGCCATTCTGGTTGCGATGATCTTGGATATGATCTTGTTGGTGAATGTGTAAAGACTAATTGGTCAAAAATCCCTAAAGGACTCTGGGTTGTCTTTTTCGGGATAAGGATCAGCTTAGCACTAAATATGGCTTTGGGGTAGGTCGCACCTTCGAAGAATGCAATAGCCGCCTCGGTGATATCCCACTTGATAAGGTCCCAGCAGGTGCGAAAGAATACCCAGTGAATCCGTCTGGACCGGGAGCACTGTGCTCGTTCAGAGCCCACACAGCGTCTTTCACTCCCTGGACGGTCGGGGAACACTCCAACTGGGTGTTGTCAGTGTCGTTAATGAGGCGGGGGATTTGGTCCAGGAATGGCCGATCATTGTGAACCTTCTCTTTAGAGAATAATTTGGAGTAGAATTCCGCAGCGACCGTTTGGATGCTATTTTGGTCGGTAATGACGTTTCCATTGTCGTCTGTCGTATGGTGAATCGATAGTTTGTGTCTGCGTCCGTTGACGCAGGCGTGGAAGTATTTCGAGTTTTTATCCCCCTCGCTGTTCCATTTCAACCTCGCTTTCTGCTTCCAGAAATCGATTTCCACTTTAAGCTTGAATTTGAGCATAGCCTTGGTGAGGTTCAGTGCTTTCCTGGCCCCGGTGGAGCAGTCCTTAGCGAATTTAGCTTCGGCACGGGTGACGTCGTCCTCTGCAATTCGCACGGCTTGAAAAATGACCCCGTATGTAGTTTTGCTCCAATTGGACAGAGCTTTCCCCGTAGCTCTGAGCTTGTTGCTCACTCACGATAGAGGGTCAGAAGAATCTTCTCGATTCTAAGCTTCTGCGACGATGGCCATGAATTGGGGATGATCGGTCCAGAGGTCAAGAAATTAGAAGTTCTTATTGAAAGGATTAATATTATTTTTGATTTTAATCAGCAGCGGAGCGTGGTTTGATTCAGAGGAGTTGAGATGGGATAGGTTGGTGGTGATCCCCATTCCATGCCAGCGGGCGTTTGTGAGGGCTCTGTCCAGGCGGGAGTATTAACGATGGTCGCCTTCCTGCATGTTGCACCAGGTGAAGGCATTGCCGGTGAATTATAGTGTGGTGAGATGAGCATTAAAAATAAAGTTGTTGAAGTCTTGTATGGCCAATGTCAGGGGGGGGGACGGCCTCCAATTTTCTTTTCTCTGCATGTGATCATATTAAAGTCCCCGATGCACAGCCAAGAAGAGGTTGTGTGGTGGAGATGGATGTCAAGGAGGTCGTTCCAGAGGTGTTTTTGCTCAGCAATATCGCAGCTGCCGTGGACCGCTGAGGATGGTGCGTTATGGTAGCGTGGGGTGTTCCCACCAGCATGTGAGGGCCTGCCGAGAGTCTTGGATGACCCCAATTTTGACTTCCTGCGTGCAGAGGATCCAAATATCGTGTCTGTCTGCTACGGCCATGGGGAAGCCTAGCTGCAACTGGATAGATTTTAATCTTTTGGGTGGGATTTTGGGTTCCAGAATAATTAGAATGTCGATCTAGTGGATTTTTCGAAGTCCAGAAATTCTCCTTAGTGTGGATTTGTTCGCCAGGCTACGGACATTCTACGATAGGATGTTAAGCATTAATGAGGTTGTAGGTGGGTGGTTTTTTGTTCAGCTTGGCTACAGATCTGGTTAGTATAGTTATGGTTTCGTCTGTTCCTTTCTTGACCTTGTCCCCGTGCGAGGTTGACGCAGAGGTGGCTTTGTCCCCGCATGAAGATGACGCCTCTGCCTTGGTCGGGATGGGGGAGTCGCTTGTGGAATGCTCGTATAGGCCCATGGGAAGGCCGACCAGTTCCCCAGCGGAGTCCAAGTTGGGATCCTCGGAGGGAATGACTAGGGAGTCGCTGGCGTTCTCGATCGACAGGATGGTTTACTGGGGGGGATAACCTGCTGCTTGAATCTGTAGACCTCTCTGTACTTGGTCTGACCCTAGGATACCGAAGGCTTCTTCAACAGGATCTACGATGGCGGGATGTTGATCAGCATTGCTGGAGTCGTTGCTCGCCTCTACTTCCTTCGTGTTAGGGGGGTTGGACGCAGTGACGATAAGAGCTAGATCGTCGATGGTACAGGCGGACTCTGATAGTGGTTCCTCGTCTTCCGATTCTAGAAGGTTAAATTGGTTAGAGGGAGTGATCAGGGCTGTGCTAGTAGACTCACTATGGTCCTTTTTGCCATCACTGGATCCGAATCGAGTATGCAAGTTCAGACGAGAGAGAAGGGGTGGCAAGGGTGTCCTCCCCTCTGCTAGCTCGTTGTCTTTTCGAGTGGGTTTTCTTTTGAGTTCTGGGTGAAGATGGTGGCAATGCTTTGGGATGTTGCCTCTTAAATGGCAGTGGTTACAGTACATAATGTGGTTGTCGTAGAGGACCTGTTGGGTGTGTGTCTGATGGCCCAACTCTATAGTAATAAAATTGGGTGGTTCGGAAGTGAGGTCGAGTTCCATGCAGATTTTGGCATAGTGAGCCTTAGTTAGATTACTGTTTTCGGGTGCCGTGGCCATATACGTTCCGAAGGAGTTGGCGATACGCCTAAGAGCCGTTGGGACAAAGCAGATGAGGGATAGATTAGGCAGGGTCACCCAGGCAGCTACCCTCACTGAGTCTTCTTTGGTGGTAAAACCTGGAGACCACTTGATGATCTTCATCTGGTGGGAGTCGATCCTCCAAGTGCCTTTGGACTACACAGTCCTGTGGTCGGTATCGGAGGAGAGGTGGAGAAGAATATGCCTCGGGGTCTAGGGGGCCACTCGGTAATCCGCTGAGAGACTCCAGCTGGCTATCGCCTCCTGAACCCTGGAGAGTTTGGGACTGCCATAGGAAAATTTGAGGATAAAAGTGTGGGGGAATGAGGATGACAAAGAGTTCAGCTCCAGGTCGGTAAATGGAACCAGAGGCACTGGTGAGTCCTGACGAAATACAATGTCCGGGAGATCGACGTTGGGGATGAGGAGATGCTTTGAAGCTTCTAAGACCGGACGGAGCTTGGCGGCGTAGGACAGCTGAGCCGATCCGGGATTAGACGGAACAAGTGTCTCTCCCCCAGAGGACGGTGGTTGAAACTGGATGAGGCTCGGATGAGGGCGGGGAGGGAAAGCGACGGGAATGGCCGGGGGGAGGGGTGAGGGGATAGCCGAAGGAGCGGAGTGGGATGAGGCGGCGGAGGCGTCATGGACGGGGGGAGGCACAATCAGCGATCCACCCTCAGCCGGGGGGGTGGAAGGGGGGACAAGGACCGCCTCGACCGGGAGGGGGTGGTAGGGGCGTCACTGATCCCCGCGAGGGAGGGGGCAAGTCCGGCCGAGATCGAAGTAGGTTGGGTCGTCGGAGGCTCGAGTAGGCGAGCCGCGGAGGCGAAAGGAGCGTTGGACGCCGGAACAGAGGGCGAGGAGGCCGGGGGCGGGATAGGGTCGATGGCTGGAGTGCCGGTGGGAAGAACAAAAGTGGGTGAGGGGAGGACGGGAGTCAGAGAAGGGGGAAGAGAGGGGATGGGGGAGGGAGCAGTATTGATCTCGGGGTGAACGACAGATGGGGTGAAGCTCTGATGGGGGAGGGCGGGCCCGGCTGATTGCGCGTAAAGCAGGGAGAAAAAAAAATGCGTGGGAGCCCGAGTGAGCTCCAGCGTAGTACGCGGGGTATGGTAGCCCCTGGCAGCGTGGGAGCTCGAGTGAGTTCCTGCGTAGTACGTAGAGGAGTGATAAGGGTGGGGCCCGCTCGATGAAGCGTAAGGGGCTGCTGCATAACGAGCGACATCAGAATAATACTGGTGGGTTCCACCATAGGAAGCATAGGAGGATGCGTAAAGCCATAGTGAGCTCCTCCATCGAAAGCAGAAGTAAAAGGATGGGTCCCGCCAATAGGATCAAATGGGGAGGAATAACGGTGGGACCCACCGAAGGGTAATACTGATGGTGATGAGGCATTATGCGCTGCTGGATGGAAAAGTAGTAGGGTCGCCTTGAGATGGGAGCCTATAGCTGCAAACCCGAGGGGTCTGGAGAAGGAAAGCCTGCCACCTGCACCGCAGTGGGGCTCCCACTCTGATGGGACAGTGGTCCCATTCAAATTTTGAAACTGAGACTGGTGTGGCTGCCGGGCGCCGATCGCCTGCGCGCTCTACCCCCAAACTGGGGGGGGGGGGCGTTGGGAGCTACCAGAAACAGCGCAGGCCCGCTCGAGGGAAGAGGAAAGCCTGAGAACTTTGGAACGCTAGACTGGTGGGGGAGCAACCGAGGGGCTGAGGAAGGGGGCGGGTGAGGGGGGAATTGAGGGGAAGGGGAGGGGAAGATGGCGACGCGGGGCAGAGGAGCCGCTGACGAGGGGAAGGAGGGGGAGCCGAAGATGGCAAGAAGGTCGGGAGGGTGAGGACCCGGCCGCTCATAGAAGGGGGAAGCCATACAAAGGGAAGAGGGAGGGAAGATGAGGGGGGAGGAGGGGACGGCCAGCTACCGGCCCTAGCCCTGGCTACCGGCCTAGCCCTGGCTACCGGCCTAGGCTGGCCGGGGGAAGGGGGAAGGAGAGACACGCGGGGGAAGGGAGATCGCCAGGAAGGAAGTCCATTTTTCTATATATAATATATATATATATATATATATATATATATATATATATATAGAAAAAAAATATATATATATAGAAAAAATGGATATATATATATATATATATATATCTAATATATATATATATAGATATATATAAAAAAAAATATAATATATATATATATATATATATATTTTTTTTTTCATATATATATATATATATATATATATATATATATATATATGGATTGATAATAGTGTAGAAACATATTTAATGCTGATTTAGAATTTTGACCTGTTGGTAACTTGCTTTATTCTATATATATATATATAATATATATATATATATATATAAATATATATATATATATATATATATATAATATATATTATATATATATATATATATATTTTATATATATATATAGGTCGTTCTACCATACATCTCCTGGAAAAGGATGTATCGATACATCCGAAATTTGGACCGTTGGATGTTGATCCAATGGTTATATATATATATAGATATAATATATATATATATATATATATATTATATATATATATAATATCTATATATATAAATAATATATATATATATATAATCTATATATATATATATTATATATATATATATATATATATAATATATATATATATATATATGGTCGTTCTACCATACATCCCCTGGAAAGGATGTATCGATACATCCGAAATTTGGACCGTTGGTTGTTGATCCAATGGTTCGGATTGAATAATATTGTAGAAAAATTATTTAATGCTGATTTAGAATTTGACCTGTTGGTAACTTGCTTTAGTAGGTCATCCTTCACTTAATTTTTCAATGAACCCCTAAATTAACTTATATTTACTCTCTCTTTCGTCCATCCAATTTATATTTCGTAATTTTTTTGGTTGCAGGGCCGTCATGGTGGTGGTGTTGGTGGTTGTGGTGGATAGAGAAACGGAGATGAAGAAGGAAATAAGAATCGGTCCGGATCACATCGAACGTCGTCGAGCTTTTCTAGAACAACGAGGAGTACCAGCTGCGCCGAGAAGATCGGTCCGGTTCGTATCGGACGTCGTCGAAACCTCCTCGAACAAGAAGTACCAACGGCGCCGCTCTATTTTTACTGTCCATGCCATTGTCAGAAATCTTATTTTTCATCTAATAATTTATTTTGTTAATAAGCTACATGTCATGGTGGTGGTGGTGAACTGAGAAAACCTGCTTCTGAATCTGAGGTCGGGCGGATCATCTGCCAACATATTTAAAAAAAAACTATATTGATCGGACGAAATATTTTTTACTTTTCTAATGATAATTTTCGAAGAGAATATTTTTTTGGATGGTGAATGGCCAGTCTCTTTGCTTTTAACACGGAGAATGGCCATTCTCTTTGCTTTTGACACGGCGAATGGACGGAGAATGGCCATTCTCTTTGCTTTTAACACGACGAATGGACGAAGAATGGCCGTCTCTTTGCTTTTAACACGGAGAATGGCATTCTCGTTCCTTTAACATGGAGAATGGCCATTCTTCGTTCTTTGAAAATGGAAAATGGACACTCTTTGTACTTTACAAAGTATGGTATATTTAGGACTGGAAATGTTCAAGTATCTCATATTTTTTTCACCAAATATTTACAGTTTTTTAATATCATTTACCATAGTATATTTATTTAATATTAAATCATTTTCAAGAAAATCCGAATCTCATTTATCAGGCTTCCACGTATGGCTGCACAAATTTCTTGCGAGTGTTTGATATAATTAACCTACTATCAAAGAGAATTTTTCTACATAACATTATGCATTACACTGGCATCGACTTCATACTGAAGGCATCGATGTACTGATGGCAATACAAAGTGAACATGCAGGATTACAATTATGCTTCAGCAATAACAAGGGATGAACAGCAGGATTACAATTTTGCTTCAGCAATAACAAGGATGAATAGGCACTGGCATCGAATTCATACTGATGGCATCGATGTAATAATTTTTTGCAGAAAGTAAAATACATTACAATCAAATAAAGTTTTTGTGATCCCAGGAATGCATCGTAATGAGGCCACCTATAAACCCTAGGAATGCACCCAGGACTCATGAAATCTGTGATGGGCATCTGCAAATCAAAGGAATACACCAAAATATCAATATCATCTATGAAGGCCAACTGCCAATCAAATAAACGCTTCAACCAAAAATCATAATCAAATTAAGTATACTTCATTCCAAGTCCAATAAACTGCATAATTCACGTTACAGTAATCTGCCTAATCCATGTTAGTAATTCTACATAGAACCTGCATAATTCACAATACAATAATCCAAATAAATTCAGACCTACTCTAAATTCAAGACCATATTACATTTTCAAAACAAATATGAACTATGCACTTAGTACAAGCGAAAGTTTAGTCTTACAATATTTCAAACACAAAATTTAGTTTGACCGCCATGACCAACAATATTCAGAACCATATTACAAGTCAAAATTACTTCCAAATGAAATAAAAGATTCAAAACTGTAACACCCAGTTTTCCAAATGAGGGTAATTTTAAACTTTTGTAAAAGTTTATTATTTAATAATAGGATTATATTTGAGAATTTTTAATTAATTTAATCTATTTAAATTGGTGATTATAATTTTGTGTGCTAGCTAGTGAACCATAGAACTGTTGAGCCTAGAGACTAACCATGACCATGGGGACCTAACCATATGATTAGAATGACTATTTATAACTTTTTAGGCTAAGGTATTTTGGTCATTTTGTCACTTTTGAATTATTTAGGATTTTAATTAATTGGTAAATTTTAGATTATTTTAATAATATTTAATTAATTATTATGATTTTGGTCATTTTTTTATATTTTTATATTTTGGGAAAATTTATATTTTTAATATTTTTATTGGATTTGTTTAGTCGGGTTTGAGTTTCGTCTCGTTTCGACTTGTATGTGACCCGGGTAGCTTGAACTCTAGATGGGACCCAATATTAAGTTAAGCATGGCTCACAAGACCCAACATTAAGTTAGTTAATTAAACTAATTTTTATCATGTTAGAATGGTTAAGTTAGAGACTCAAAACTAGATCATTTTGACCCCAAACTTGAACCTAGTCTAGACTTAACCATATGAGACTAGAGAGGGGCAATTAGGACATTTTCCATTAGCCCTAATGGACTCTTTTTGGCAGCCACCTTTAGGGGAGAATGATTCATTTCATTCATTACAATCTTGCCTCTTTTATTTTCCTTTTGTTCTTCCCTAAATTTAGAGAGCCTTTCCATTGATTTGATCTCCAAATCAAATTATTCCTTTACCAAACCTTCCCTCAATTATTCCCATTCTCCAAGGGAAGGGTGCTACCAAGGATTGGAAGAGGAATGCAAGGAGGAGTGTCCACTTTGAGGGATCTTCGTATCGAAGCCGTGTCCTAAAGGATTTCATTGGGATTCCACTCCCAATAGGTAAAACCCATCCTCTAAATCAATTTTCTTTGCATATAAATTAGTTTTGAATCCGTAGGATCCATCCTCATGCATGTGTCCCATTTAGATTCAAATTTGAGGCCATTTGGAGCTTTCTTGAGGATTTTAGATATGTGCCTTGTGTCCTACTTGATAGATCCCAAATTAGGACACCCCATGTATATGTATGTATGATAATAGTTTAAATAGATATTTAAATTCAGTTTTATAATGGTTAGAGAGTAGATTGATCTTAGTTAGGATGGTTAGAATGAGCTTCATTTGGATACCTATGTTGTATCCAAGTATCTTGGCCTATATGTGTTCTTTTGTCAAATCCGTCATAATTTTCATCCACGTTTTATTAACCAAAGCAACTTAGAAATGTCATAACTTTTAGCTTAGAATTCCAATTTATCTTCCGTTTTTTTAAATGAACCGTATCGAAGTTAGCTTTCCAAATATATATTTAAATAAGAAAAAAAATTTCTGTAACTTTCTGTAGAATTATTTGAGTGTCAGCTGTACGAAAGACGAACGTGTTTCGGTATTTTCGCGATTTCGGGAGCTTCCGGACACGAAAATGCGATCCGTTTGAAGTTTCGAAAAGCTAACACGAAGGACTACAACATACTTTAATATTAGAATTTAGTGAAGGCCCAATTGGTACAGTATTGGTTTTAAGTAAAAGGGTGACTATACGATATAGACATTTTGTGTAACCTATGAGCCTATGTTGTATGGATATTAAATAAATGTAGAGTATGTAATGCATGATATGTTAGATGAATGAAATAATATATATATATATATATGATATATATTCTCTTTACATTAATGTAAGCATGTAGGAATACAATTAATATAATGCATATGAGCAATACATGAATGAAAGAATGATATACAATGTATGCATGAAATTATATAATGAATGCTAGATATGAATGCAAGATATATATGTAATGATAGATATGAATGCATAATGTATAAATATTGTAATGCAATATATAATGATAGCAAGTATGGTAATGTAAAATATATGATGCAAGCATGTATATGTCCACTGTTATTTCTTTTTCTTACATTTTTCCTTTCTTCCCTTTCCATTTCAGTTTTTCCCTTTTTTTTCTTCTTCTATTTTTACATGTTGTATACAATGTATATAATATATAGATGCATGTAAGTATGTAATGTGCATGAATGAATGCAAGTATGCATATATGATACGTATGTAGGCATGTATGTAATGTATGTATGTATACATGATATATATTTATACATGTATGCAATATAAGCATGTATGAATGTATACATGTATGTTGTATATCCATATATGTATGTGTGGATACATAAATCAAATATGTATATAGTGATAACATGAATGAATGAATGTATAAATGCATGAATGAATGTCATATATGAATGAATGAATGAATCAAAGGTATAAGTAAAATATAATGCATTGTAATGAATGTTAACATATATAATGTATAAATGTATGTACGTAAATGTGCATGAATGTATATATCTATGTGACTATGTAAATATGCATGATGTAACATATGCCTATATAAATAAATATGTATGTAATGTGGATATACATGTATGTATGAAGGTATGTATTTATATATATTATCTATTTTATATTATGCATTGTTGTGGTTCACATTGTCTTGTGATTGTGTGAGTGCTAGCCTAAGCTTGGTTAGGCCTAGTGAGACTTGTTAGACTTGTTGGGCTAGGACTTAACCTAGTTGACCTAATTTGACTAGTGTGCTTGACTAGAGTTGACCAAGTGTTGACTTTAGTCTAGTTTGACCTAGATAGCATACAGATGCATTGTAAATTTTATTTATCATCTCTCGTATACATCTTGACCTGTGTTGCTCTAAATAGGACTCTGTGGCTTCAGTTTGGACCTCTATACCTATCAGCTGTTCAGGTTATCAGGCGAGTACATTCTCTGATCATTTCATATCCTGCATTAGGAGTATTTTCTTGTTTTAGATTACTTTACATGATGCTGACACGTTGGAAACACGGATTAGTACTATATGGATCTTGTTGTGCGATGTTATCCCCTTAGCGGATACATCGGGTATTCGTGTTCGTGTATTTTATCGTGAACATCGTGTGCTCCTTGTATTTGTGACATTCGTATACGAAACGTGTGAATCATGTATAATCATGTATTCACTTGACCTTCGTGTACAATAACATAACTTAACTAGATCCTTGTGTAATTATTGGGGCAGGGGAGTAGAAGTGGTTATGTATTCAATCCAGTAGATTACTTGTGTACAACCTCTGTAGATTACTCGTGTACAACATCGTGCCGTCTACATAACCATATTGTGCTCTGAATCACTAGCACTGTTAGTTCTCTATATACTGTAGCTATTTATTTACAGTCTTTCTCTTTTTTATTATGTTATTTCTTCAGTATCTTGTATCTTACTTTCTAGCATAATTATATATCCTGACCTGCTATGATTTGTTGAGATGTACTGTGCTCGCTCCTGTCCGGACTGGAACTGTTGATAAATTTTACAGATAGCCTGGAGGTTGCCTGCTAGCCTAGAGGAGACACAGTAGAGGTTGTATAGTTAGTTATTTCAGTTGTATTGAGTTGTATTTATTCTATGGATTACTGTATTGAGCTTTGAGATGTTTTCTGGGTTTATGTATCTTAGACATTTAGACTTCTATCTGCTGTATCTCTTTTGGATTTCATGTTTTACCTATCTTTTATCTTGCTCTACCTTAGTTGTGATTGAGACTGCATCTGCTATGTCACCTCCATTCGGAGAGTATATAATGTACACGTACCTTTATATTGTTAGATGTTTGACCTAGGACAGCGTTCTACCGCCGACACTGCGGCGTAGGTTGGACGTACCCACGTCTCGTGCCCTTACTTTAGGGTGCGGGTCGTGACACGTTTTTAGTGGTGGCCCATGCAGGTCAAGTTTGTGTAGTGGTATTCGAACTAGAGTACCACTACAGCCTGCAGCAGGATTAGGATATATTTTGAAGGTACTCAATCACAGTTAGGATCCCTTGAGAGATTCCTGGGACGACCCTTGAGAATCTTATTTTAACTTGATTTGAAAACTCTTTTCCCTTGATTTGATTTATCTTTACTTTTTGTTGTTGAATTTGATTTTGATGGATTATTGTTGAATTTGAGTTTGTATTTATTAATTTTGATGGATGATTGTTGAACTTTGAATCTTGATGTTAGCTGTGGCATCCGAGTTTGTATTTATATGATTTGAAGGATTTTTGTTCATTTTTGAATCTTGATGTTCGTTGATAAATTTGATTTTTGGGTATTCATTGTTGATTTATTTTAATTTTTGTCAAGATGAAATTATATGGGCTAGGTCATCTTAGTTTTGGAATCTAGTCTTCTATAGTCACATTAGCCAGCATGGTGAGGACATATAGTCTGATTTTGGATATATTTCTCGGGTATGCGAATTTAAGGTTTTCGCCGCCAAGCTAGCGGCATCGCGAAAATGTTAAATACCACGATTCTAGAGGTGTGTGCCTAAGTCGAGGACTTTGTGAATATCGTAGCCTTGCTTACTAGTATGACGAGGATTTAGAGCACCATGATTTTGGATAGACGCATATGATTATCAGATTGTACCTTAAATATTTTTGAACATGTTTTCTCTACTTTTGTTTCAGCCCTTCAAAAAAAAGAATTATTATTTATTTTGTTTTGTTTTGCTTCTCATTATTTAACTTAGAAGTAGCTTTAGCTATTTTTTTATAAACCTTTGTGCAACTTCTTGCTATGAGTTTCTTCATAATACAATGAATCGATGATTTTGCTAGACCTTATCTTGAATTTGATATTATAGCTCTGGTTTCAAAATGGTTCTTCTTTTAAACAGATAAGCAGAACATATTTTATCGTTATTTTCTTCTTACTATTATTCTTGTATTAAATAATAATAATAATAAAACTGTCTTGATTACATCAATCACCTACTTTGCAATCTTGGTAGGAATCTAAATGTTGGTCTTGATATGGAATTTGATTTTTATATTGGGACATAAGAATATATATAGCGGACACAGACACTTGCCTGATGCGTATGCATGTTACACTTTGATTACCAACCTATCTGAATATATATTAATATGTTGTTGATGTTTAAATTCTCAAAACCCTACTATTTCTGGTTCTCTGCTTTTTCCAGCTTAAATTCGTAATTTAAATATAAATTTCATGTTATTAGTTTTGTTACATCACTGCACATGTATGTTCATACAGGGTTTCAATTCTTAAAGAAATTCGTTGAGTTTTGTGTTTGAAATTGTCAAATCTGAGACCGTGTGCATATTAACCCTTAATACTGAATTTAAATATTAGTTCAATCTGTTGTTTTAAATGTAATATTTTGAGCTACATACATTATTGTATGTAGGAATATAATGTTAGGTTTCACATTTTTTACATGTTAGGTTGTGATAAACATTGGATTGGTTTGATGTTCGAAATTCTCCAAAATCCTAAAACTGAATACATGTTAACATTTTTTTTTATTGATTGCAGATGTTTAGTTCAATTCCAGATTTAATATGTAATATTTAGAGCTGTATACATTGTCGTATGTTAGGGTTTCATCTCCATCATGTTAGGACGTGTTGGGAGCATTGAGTTGGTTGTGATGTTTCAAATCCCTAAAAATCTGAAACTGCATTATGTTAATATTATACTGGTTTAAATGTTAGCATATTTCAGATTCTTGTATGTAAATGCTGAACAAAAACTGGATTTAACCTTTCAATACTAAGCTATAACCCTGTACAAGGACACACATACCCTAACTTAGTATACACTGCTATGTAAACCTAACCCTTCCTCTCTATGTTATTTTCATATATCTATATAGATATGTATAGAGTTTATGCATACATGTTATAATGTATATAGATACATAACTAAATCTCTACCTCTTTATATATATATATATATATATATATATATATATATATATATATATATATATATATATATGTATATGGTTAGCCATGCATGTTATGAGTAAATAGGTTGTGCATTGTAGATTGTTTAATCAATATGCCATGAGTAGTGTAACTTGATAGCTATTATTTTGAAACCCAAATCCTCCTATACACTTTTATGTATATTTCACACACACACACATGTCTACTATCTAACCCTATGAACATGTCCACATACACCCATACACACGCTAACCACATAACCTTTACATAATGCTAGCTTTTCTCCTTCTAACACTATATATATATATATATATATATATATATATATATATATGTATATATATATATATGTATATATATATATATATATATATATATATATATATATATATATATATATATATATATTGTGATTGGATTTTAATGCTCGACATTTGTGCTTTAAATTTTGATTTTGATTATGCCTTAAAGCCTTGATGATTTGTTATTTCTGTATCTTTTTCAGTGTAACACCCCTGATTGCTTGTAAGTTTTGATACCCTATGATTGTTTTGGTCTAGTGTAACTAGTATACCTAGATGAGACTTACACTACCACCGTATGCCATGACCCTGTCTGCCATTCTTTTAAATTGTATGATTTATGTAAGTTCTGAGACTTTGATTGTGGGGGTTTGACCTAGAAGGAGTATGAACATTTTAATTTCGAGGACAAAATTTTTCTAAGGGTGTAGGATTGTAACACCCAATTTTCCAAATGAGGATAATTTTAAACTTTTGTAAAAGTTTATTATTTAATAATAGAATTTATGATTTATAAGAATTTTTAATTAATTTAATACTATTTAAAATTGGTGAATTATAATTGGTGAATTATAATTTTGATGTGCTAGCTAGTGAACACTAGAACTGTTGAGCCTAGAGACTAACCATGACCATGGGGACCTAACCATGTGATTAGAATGACTATTTACAACTTTTTAGCCTAAGGGTATTTTGGTCATTTTGTCACTTTTGAATTATTTAGGATTTTAATTAATTGGTAAATTTTAGATTATTTTAATAATATTTAAATTGATTTATTATGATTTTGGTCATTTTTCATATTTTAATCTTTTGGGAAAATTTTATATTTTAATATTGTTTTTATTGGATTTGTTTAGTCGGGTTTGAGTTTCGTCTCGTTTCGACTTGTATTGTGACCCGGGTAGCTTGAACTCTAGATGGGACCCAATATTAAGTTAAGCATGGCTCACAAGATCCAACATTAAGTTAGTTAATTAAACTAATTTTTATCATGTTAGAATGGTTAAGTTAGAGACTCAAAACTAGATCATTTTGACCCCAAACTTGAACCTAGTCTAGACTTACCATACGAGACTAGAGAGGGACAATTAGGACATTTCCCATTATCCCTAATGGACTCTTTATGGAAGCCACCTTTAGGGGAGAATGATTCATTTCATTCATTACAATCTTGCCTCTTTTATTTTCCTTTTGTTCTTCCCCAATTTTAGAGAGCCTTTCCATTGATTTGATCTCCAAATCAAATCATTCCTTCACCAAACCTTCCCTCAATCATTCCCATTCTCCAAGGGAAGGGTGCTACCAAGGATTGGAAGAGGAGTGCAAGGAGGAGTGTCCACTTTGAGGGATCTTCGTATCGGAGCCGTGTCCTGAAGGATTTCATTGGGATTCCACTCCCAATAGGTAAAACCCATCCTCTAAATCGATTTCCTTTGTATATAAATTAGTTTTGAATCCGTAGGATCCATCCTCATGCATGTGTCCCATTTAGATTCAAATTTGAGGCCATTTGGAGCTCTTTTGAGGATTTTAGATATGTGTCTTGTGTCCTACTTGATAGATCCTAAATTAGGACACCCCATGTGTATGTATGTATGATAATAGTTTAAATAGATATTTAAATTTAGTTTTATAATGGTTAGAGAGTAGATTGATCTTAGTTAGGATGGTTAGAATGAGCTTCATTTGGATACCTATGTTTGTATCCAAGTATCTTGTCCTATATGTGTTCTTTTGTCAAATCCGTCATAATTTTCATCCACATTTTTATTAACCAAAGCAACTTAGAAATGTTATAACTTTTAACTTAGAATTCCGATTTATCTCCTATTTTTTTAAAAGAACCGTATCGAAGTTAGCTTTCCAAATATTAATTTTAATAAGCCAAATTCTTTCTGTAACTTTCTGTAGAATTATTTGAGTGTCAGCTATACAAAAGATGATCGTGTTTCGGTATTTTCGCGATTTCGGGAGCTTCCGGACACGAAAATGCGATCCGTTTTAAGTTTCGGAAAGCTGACACGAAGGACTACAACATACTTTAATCTTAGAATTTAGTGAATGTTTGCCATGAAATATAAAAGAGCAGAACAATTATCGGAGGACTGGACTTTTACTTCACAATACAAACTCGCTTATACAAAGAAAGCCTAGGGACAAAAACCTAGGTACAGCAATTTAAGTACAATTATTTATTTTAGATTCTGGGGAGTGACAATAGAGGCTCGGGAAAGCGACGGCCGCTCTGCCTTACTCCTTGGACGATCGGGTGCAGCTTTGGCTCTGTAGAAGAACTGCTTGGCGTTGACGAAGAAATGCTTTCCTTTTGATCTCTGTATATTCTCTCTCTAGCTCTCTGGCTCTCTATGTCTCTTTTTTATCCGAGAGTCTCCTTCTTTGCAAGGGAATGGCACCTTGCTATTTATAAGAGTGGGGGGCCTCATTAGGGTTTGTAATGATTGCCTATTCTTAAAAGTCGGTGGCTAAGGATCACTGGATCTGGACCATTCATTTTGAATATACGAGATTTGAGCAATAAATGTAATTGCATCAAATCTTTTGTGGGTAAATAATGATGATTGACATAAATCCTCCTGATTTGTCATGCCAACCTCGGATTTCCCGATATGTGTCATTAATTTGCTTGATTGCAAATGATCTGATTTGATCCCAATATTTTATTGGGATTTATTGAAGGATTTCGATCGATTTGGTACCATGTGTTCCGCTATCATGCCACGTGTCTTAACTGCGAGCCACTGCAGAAATCTGAGCCGTAGGAAGGTTGCTCCTCATTGAGCCGCATAAGGCTGGCCACGTGTCAAGGCTGCTTGAGAGTGGCCCCCTGAACATTTGAACCGCATGGTGATGATCTGAGCCACATGAGTGTAGGTGACCGCATGATGGGTGCCTTCTTCGTGAACCGCATGGAGACAGTCCTTGTGAGCCGTATGGGGCAGCCTCTGCTTGAGGCGCATGGGATAGCTTCGGTCTGAGCCGCATGGGGTGGTCTCTACTTGAGCCGCATGCGACTGTCCACGTATCAAGTCCTTATGAAGGTTTCTGGATTTCGGAAGATTGTGTCAGCGATTTCCTTTATTTTCCTAGGAGTCTGCCATTATGACGGAGTCATAATTGTATCTTTGTGTCAGAGCTGTCATTTGTCAGAGCTGTCAGCCGTCAAGGCATTAAATGCAGTAAAGGACAAAAGAAAGAGCTGTTTGCAGGCCACGTGGCTTCTCTCTGAGCCGCATGGAACTTATCCGAGCCGCATAGACGCTTGAGCCGCATGGATACCTGAGCCGCATGAGCTTTCTGAGCCGCATGGGGCTCCCTGGCCGCATGGATCTTTCTTTATTCTTTTCCATGCTTCTACAAGACCCTTTCAAAGTTTTCAATTTGCAAAATTAAAATACTTTGAATAAGAAGCATGGCTATGTATAAATTCTTCTGACCGCATATGATGTCCTAGCCGCATGGATGTCTCGGCCGCATGGATCTCTCGGCCGTATGGACTTTCGGGCCGCATAGCTCCTTGCCACGTGTGCGTGTCTTTAATTGCCTCCAATTTATTTTAGTGCCGCCTTTAGGGGAAATCCCAAGGGTCGGCTCATTAAATCTTTGGATTTTATGTCCTGGGTGAATCTCCTTTATGGGAGAGGGAACGAAATCCGAGGAGTCGGTTTCATCTTTTCCGAGGCGATTATTAGTCTACGTGTCCCCCCTCTCTTGTCCTCCTATAAATAAGAGGAGTTTAAGATAGAAAACTTCTTTACTTTCTCCTTTAATTCGAACCTTCCCTACCCCGATTGTCATCCTCTTCTTCGATCACCAATGGCTCCCAAGAAGACCGTTGCGGCGAAGGGCAAGAAGACGGCGTCTTCGTCGTCTGCGGCGGCGAAGGTCAAGAAGACTGCCTCTACTTCGACTGCGGCCGCTCCTCCGTCGGCCGACGTGCCCGCAGCTCACCCTGACATCCATCCTCCTATTGCTGGTAAGGACTTTATGTAGGATTAAAGAACCCTAACTGCTATGGCTACGTCGCATGCTTTATGCACGAGCCTTTATTTTCATGTGAGCCGCATGTTCGTCCTATGGCCGAGCCACGAGCCGCCTAAGAATAACCACTGTGGCCGCATACGCGCTTCGTCAACGAAGCCGCATAAGCTACGCTGAGCCGCATAGATGCACATATTTGTCTGTCACGTGGTCCGTACGAACTTATCCGATCCCTAAGGGTCCTATGAAAGCACTGTCGCATGAACCTTCACTGAATGGAGCCGCATAAATGTTCTTCTGAGCTTGAACCGCATGAGGCTTCATTAAGTTGGCGCCGCATAAGTGTTCTCTTGAGCCGTATGAGGCTTCGTTAAGTTAGAGCCGCATAAACTCGAAAACACCTACTGGTTCTTTTTGTCCATATTTTTTAACTTATCTTTTTCTGTCTTCTTCTTAGTGAATTTGCCGGTTAATGCGGCTGGAGAACTCCTGGTAGCCCTGTCCAAGCTTCTCTGGGTTTTAGGTATGACCATATAGTTAGGCATGTGGCGGACCAGTTTCCAAGTGACGAGCCTCCGGCGAGATTGAAAGCCCTCAAGAACCAGCCTTTCTATTTTCTTAATGCTATGATGAACTCGGGGAAGTTAGAAGGGTAATACTTGAAGCCTGCGTTCTTCTTTGGAGATGTCTTGACTGTGAAGAACAGTCAGGTTCTGGAGGTGTCAGAGAACTGGAGTTTTATTTCTAACGGGATGGCGATCCGCATTCCGCAAATGGAGCGTCACTTCCCACTATCTTGGTTCAATATGCTCCCACTGGACCGGAAGATGGAAGAGTCTTTAACTCCTACCCGAAGTGGGATGTTTGTAGGAGACATCCATTATAACAACAGCCTGAAGTCAGTGTGTGCGAGCAAGGTGCACCCCAGCCGTTCTGTAATGGGATTGGCCCCGGGTACTTTCTTGAATGTGCCGGGTCCCAATTTTACGTTTTCTACAGCCAACACTTTTATGAACCAACTTGCTCGGAAGGGCTCCTATCCCATTAGTCGGTTGATGGTCCATAGCTGGATACATCCCATTCCCTCGTGGACCAATCTGTCTATGTAGATTTTGCGAAAGTATGAGGCCTTTCTGTGTGAGATTGGTCTTTACCATGCTATTCGGGGCACCAGCCATGGCTTGCCTATAAACAAGAGATTATTTATATCTCTGCTGGAGATGTATAACCGCCGTACGGGAACCTTCTATACACCCGTAGGGGAAATAGGGCTTGCGCTCCACGAAATGCATACGGTCTCCAAGCTTCCTTGGGGGGACGAAGCTTTTGAGGCGTATACTCCCACGAATGAGGAGTTCGAAGAGTTGGAAAGACGGTATCCAGGCTTCGTGGCTCTTTATCAAGAGATATTGTGCCATTATAGCAAATGTCATCAAATAGCCAAAAAGGATAGCAGCTCGGAAGGGAATGCCCCTCATACCAAGGACTGGGTGCGCTATCTCTTCACGACGGACGCCTCAGGTCAAGTTACTTCCCGACATCCTCAATCCCGGGAGGCGGTTAAAGCCTTAGTGTCGTCGTCTAAGAGGGTGGCCACCACTAGTGACTAATTCGGGAGTAAAACCGACTCCTTTGGTTATTTTTATCAGGATACCCAAGAACTGTCAGAGAAGGCGCTCCTGGCGGGATTCTTGATGATATGGCTGCGAAATTGTGTAGTCTCGGGGGGAGCTGGTTCTATCGAGAGGATCAGTCGTAACCTCATCCTTCCAGCTGTGAAGTTAGTTTTGCGAGTCAGGCTAGCTCTCCTCCCGGCCATGGTGTACAGCATACACCATGGCCTTCGCACTTTCACATCTAAGGTCATTACCCGTGATATGACGAAAGATTTTGAACGGACTGAGCTGCCCTATCATTATCTGATGGGGTGGCTGTTGATGCATTATCCGTCTTTGATGAGACCGGGCTCTGAAGACGGCGTAACTGATGACGACGCTTTTATCTTCCGCTATCGTAATGAGTCTTAGGAATATGAGACCATGCGTGCTTGCCGGATGGCACTGTCGAGGGCAGACATGTACAACATTTTCATATCTGTCCCTCGTTTTACTGATGAGGAAATAACGGCTGTCCATCTCGACGGTATTGGGCCCCCTCAACTTCTGGGCGGCCATATGCTTTTGTGGCTGCGTAACATCCGCCCCGCTCATCTGGTGTATCACAACCGTAATACTGTCTTTCTGGAGCCTTATCTGCCTAGCAGGTTTGCCCGACAATTTGGATATAGTCAGCTTTTTCTAGACAGTCCCAGCTCTTGTCTGGGTTTCGAAGGTAGCCTTCTTGACGGCATCAGGGCCTGGCACTACTATGATACATTCCATACCCATACTATTTTCTCAGTCCCTGTTATTAAGGCCTCAGTAGAGATCTTGTATATGGCGGCTCTGTATCATGTTATGGCGAACAAGCCCCCTGTCGATTTTAACCCGGGTGCCAGTTTCGTTGTTGGTACCGGCCTGGATGAGGGTTCCCAGGGGGCCAAGACAAGGAAGAGGAAGAACAGAGTTGAAGTGCCAGATTCGAACTCTGCTGCTGCAGATGACGAAGGCGACAAGCATGATGGAGATGACTCTTCCCTTCCGGTGGCAGATGTAGGGGCGGATCAGCCGCCTGTTTTGCCAGATGAGATGGTGGGAGATCAGCCCTCCGTTGTGCTCGGCCCTGCACGAAAGCGTAGCAGGCAAATTTCTCCTATCGGTGGCATTCCTTGCTCTCGAAAACTGGCTGTGACCAGACACCACGGGCTAACTATATAGGATAGAGACGAAGAAGTTGACCCCGCATCAGAGGTAAATAAGTTACTACCGGTTCTGCCTTTCTTCTAGCTTTGATTTTAATCATCTTCCTTCCCTCTTGTAGGCGTCAGAAGAAGAGGACTCTCAAGTTGCCGAGGTTGTGACTCAGAATGACGGGGGCTCCGGTGAGCCTGCCCCTGAAATTGCTGAAGTCCATCAAGATGATGCTGATCGAGTTATCTCTCCCTCCGAGGTGGCTGGGTCTGAGGAGCCGGCCGAATTTAACTTGGAGATCACGGGTGAGGAGACCATGCCAGCTGCGAACGAGCTGCAGCCTCCATACTTCTCTCCTGTTAAGATAAGTCGAATCTTAACTTGCGAGGAGGCATATCTGCTCTATCATCACATTCTTCGAGTCACGTCGATTGATCAATATCATGGACATGCAGGTCCTGCCTCTCCAGTGTCGAGGATGAACATTGTTGAGACAGACTCTGCCGAAGGGGCACTGGCGGAGAGGAGCGTACCTCCTTTCCTTCCGGCTTGTCTTGATGGGCCTCCTGCGGGCTCGAGTTCAGCAAGTCCGATGATGGGACAACCGGGGCAGGGGACGATGGTCCTTGTGTCTTCCTCTACTCGGGCGACCCCGAGAGTCGACCTCTCCGCCCTGCCAAGTGTTTAGGCTCTTTGGGTGGCTGAGGAAGAGTTAGCCGCTATCCGTGCATCGTTCGGCTCGAAAGTTGCCCCCCTGGTGGCAAGTTCTAGCACAACTCCTTCGATGCTGCCGGCCACGCTTCCTCTGACGCCGTCCTCTACAGAGGTCCTGGACGAAGCGTTACAGGACGTGGTCGATAGCTTCTATCATCACTTGAAAAAGGGGATAGAAGCTGCTGTAGAGAGAGGAAGTTAACTTTCTTTGAGTCTGAGCTTGAGGCTGCCCGGCTCGACATGAGGCTAATTATCCAGGAGGCTGACAAATTCAATCAAGCTTCGGCTGACCTGGAAATGGCTCTGAAGAAGTTGGACGACTGGTGGGCACTCATGGACCTGGATTATGGGGAGCGGTTGTCCCAGGAGGCTGAGCGCCGAGCTAGATAGAGGCTTGAGTGGGGTACTGCCTGTTAGAACCCGCCTCTTGGAGTTGTGTAATACCGAACTATAGTCGGCCTTTCCTTCTTTTGTTTCTGTTTTCCTTTTCTTTTCTTTTTGAGAGGGACATGGTCCCCACCATATGTAGTGCTTTTTCGTCTTTCAAATAAAGAGTACTTTCTATTCTACCCTTTATTTGTATTGCTTGTTTGTGCCTGTGGTATTATGGGAGAGTTTACCCCGCATGAGGGACTTGTTTGTGGACCTGTTACCTCTGGCATACCTTGGTTTTAGGTACGGATAACAAGTTTGATTGGGGATACCTAGAACAGTTCCACGGTAAGGTGGTCATGGGTGTTCGGGGTATCGGGAGAAAGAATGCCATAGAGCAGCTGGGCTCCCGGGGCATGATGAGGAATGGTGGGCCTGTACTAAGAGACTTAGCAAAGGACATTTATGGGCCTATTATCCTTGGCATATCCCGACTTAGGATACGGATAATAGGATGAAGGAGAACCAACATACTTACTCAGAGGTAATGAGGACATGGCAAGTATGAGGGTTTTACCGTGGAGTCTTCCTACTCAGAGGTAATGAGGACATGGCAAGAGTGGACTCAACGGAGGATATTTGTGGTCAATAGAGGACATTTGTGGGCCTATTACCCTTGGCATACCCTGGTTCAGGGTACGGATAATAAGATGAGAGAGAACCAACATACTTACTCAGAGGTAATGAGGACATGGCAAGTACGAAGGTTTTACCGCGGAGTCTTCCTACTCAAAGGTAATGAGGACATGGTAGGAGTGGACTCAGCGGAGAATATTTGTGGACCTATTATCCTTGGCGTACTCCGGTCATGGGTACGGATAATAAATCGAAAGGGAATCATCATACTTACTCAGAGGTAATGAGGATATGGCAAGCATGAAGGTTTCTTCGACGGAGCCTTCCTACTAAGAGGTAATGAGGACATGGCAGGAGTGGGCTCAATGAAGGAGGGCACATAGAACGACTCAGAGGTAATGAGGACATGGAAGCTCTATGTAAAGGGGTGATTTGTTTTTGGCAGAAGTGAAACGACTCAGAGGTACTGAGGACATGGCCGTTTTGGAAATTTATGGATTTGTTACCCTTTTTGTGCACTGGGAGTGCGAGTAGTGGATCATGAGGGAGGATCTCTTTCAGGAAGAAAGTTCAGAGGTATGGTCATACATGACTTACTATCTGAAAGAGCGACCAGAATGTGAGTTCAGAGGCACATGCGGGCACATAACTCGATAATCTGGGATTTGGAAATGTGAGTTCAGCGGCACCAACGGGTACATGACTCGATAACCTGGAATATTGTGGATGTGAGTTCAGCGGCACCAGCGGGTACATAACTCAAGGATCTGGAATATGTCGTTTAGACATAATATTTCTTTAGGAACTTGCTGTTGACGGATAACATGAGCAAGTCTCCATTTTGTTTTGCGAGGCGGTAAGCACCGTTGGAGAATACAACCTCGATGATAAATGGACCTTCCCATTTTGGCTGGAACTTGCCGGCGGTCTTGTGAGTCATGACCATCGGCCTCCGGACTGCCAGAATGAGATCGCCCACTTAGAATGTTCTGATTTTAACCTTCTTGTTGAAGGCTCCGGAGATGCGTGCTTGGTATAGCTCGATTCGTTGCTGAGCCAGGAGGCGCTTTTCATCTAAGGCCTCCAACTCTTGTAGCCGACGACGGTAGTTATCGTCCGTCGTCAATTGGTAAGTAAGAGCGTCACGGAGCGAGGGTATTTGAGTCTCCAATGGGAGAACTGTCTCACTCCCATACACTAGGGAGAATGGTGTGTTCCCTGTGGCCGTTCGGACTGTGGTACGGTACGCCCATAAGCATTCACCAAGCTTCTCGTTCCAATCGTGTTTGTTGGACGATACAAACTTTTTGAAAAGTTTGATTATTGTTTTGTTGAATGCTTCTGCCAACCCATTCGCTGCTGGATTGTATGGCGTTGAAGCAATATTCTGGATGCGGTGCTTGTCGCAGAACCGATAGAAGGCATGGCTTGTAAACTGCCGACCATTATCGTGGATGATCCTTCGGGGCAATCCAAAGCGATAGATGACGTGATGCTTAAGAAAGCTGATCACGTTTGAAGTCTTTACTTCTGCAAGCGGGACAGCTTCCGTCCATTTGGAGAAGTAATCTGTGATTGCGAGTATGAAGCGATATCCTCGGGAGGAAGGTAGAGTAATTGGACCGATGATATCCATTCCCCATGCTTCGAACGGCCATGACGCCACTGTCGGATGTAGAAATTTGGATGGTTGGTGGATGAAGTCCGCATGGACTTGGCAAGCTTTACACTTTCTAGCATAGTCTATCGCATCTGCTACCATCTGTTTTCCATAAATAAATTCTTTTATTTATTGTGTATCTGGGAAAATTACAACTGTGGGAATCTGATCTAGAAGACGATCACTTTATTCCTTGGACTATGCGAAGAAGAAAAGCTCTCAAAATTTTGATAGTAGATAACTATGTATCTGTACAATGAATGAGAAAAAGAACTCTATTTATAGAGTCAAAAATAACTGAAAAGATAACTGTCTTCACAGCCTTTGCTTAGTTGAAAATCACGCAGGATTTAACATACGCAAGACTGTGAGCATTTACTGGACGTGGCCTGTAACTGTTGGACACATGGCGATCATGCATAAGTCGTGTGCAAGTTACAGAACACGCAGGTGAGAGATCAGTGGCATGACTGCCACGTACTCTAGTTTGATGAAATCCACACAGACTTATTGAAGACAAAATCCACGCAGACTCGGGGTAGAAAGCTTCAAAATCCACGCAAACTTGGGACAGGAAGCTTCAGAATCCACGCAGATTTGGTGAAGAAAACTTCAGAATCCACGCAGGCTTGAGGAAGAAAACTTCAGAATCCACGCAGGCTTGAGGAAGAAAACTTCAGAATCCACGCAGACTTGAGGGAAAACTCAAAATACACGCAGACTTGAGATAGGACTGCCAGCTGTCTTGATTTGGCGTGCCTCGACTGACACAAAATCTCTGACAGTGATTGCTTTTGTCAGTCGCATTAAATGACAATAAACTCTTTTAGTACGCCAACTTGACGAAGGTTGAGTCTTGCTGAAGAAGATTTCAAAAGTCACGCAATAGTCGGCTGTGATCTCTCGAGTTCTGTGCATACGTGGCATACGAAGAGACATTCTTTGACTGTTGTGCTGTCAGTCATAATTACTCTATGACAAATGATGAGCTGTCTCCTCAGCGTGATTTGTAAATATTGTCCTAATCAACTGAGCGTGACTTTTGACTCTGTCCTGACCAACTCAGCGTGACTGTTGGACTTGTTCTGATCAACTCAGCGTGACTGAGATGGCTTCAAATTTTTTGGAAGTCGAAAAGACTTCGAAGTTCTTTGAAAACATCCAAATGAATCTTATTTAAATGTCATAATGACTCTTCGTTCTCCGAGACTGATTACATCCAATTTATGGTGGAATATGAACCGCCAGCGAGCTCTGTTATATAAACAGGAAGAAAACTCAGCTTTGATGTTCATCTTACGTCAACATGACTCCGAAGGAAGAAGCTGAAGAAGAAGCAAGAAAGTTAGGTTTCTGTGCCTATGGCGACCCTACTTTTGAGGGTAAGGAACCGGAGCCCCTAGTCTTCGAGTTCAAAGACGATCCCATGCAATTAGCCAAGAATTTCTTGAGCTATTTTGGCCTGGATGGCTCGTCTTCTTCTGATGGGCGCAGCTTCGCAGAGCAGCATGAAATGTTGAAGGCTCTGTTACACCGCATGGGGGTTAAGAGTGTAGAAGAATTGGACACTAAGCTCAGCCGCTCTGTAAAATAGAGCGTGTCTTTTATGCTTCTTTTGTTTTTTTTGAAAATGTTGCACTTCTTCTTTTATCTTTTGTAAGGCCATCAGTGCCTGTCTTGAAGAATGTAGTACAACTTTTATGTTTGAACAGCGTGCATTAATGAAGAATATTAAGTGGCACTCTTTGACTGTTTCCAATGTTGCGTTGTCTTCCAAAGTACACGTGACACTCATTTTATGGTTTACGAGCGCTATTTACGCGGATCTTTTCCAAGAATAGGCTTGTACTTTGTCCTTTAAATAGATAGATGAGTTTCACAGATACTCATCTCCCATTCTTCTTCTTCTTCTCTGATAATGAAATTTTTGTGAGATTTCATTCTCAAACTGGAAAACAACGATTTCTGTGTACTGTATCAAACATGGGTTTGCCAATTCTTAGCACCAAACTTGAAGGTAAGTCCAATGTAGTACGCGTACTATGGATTTTTGTCTCTGACTGAACAGGATATGCCTGACTAGCCAGTGTGTGCCAAATGACATTTCTATTGATTAATTCTCTTTTTCCTTGCTGTTCTCTGCAGAAGCTCGGCTGAAAACTTTCTTTAGAACTGGCATTGGCGATTTGGATGCTGTGGGGAGCGTTCTTCTGACACCAACATCAGGGAGCTTATGCGCTTTTGACGCGCAAATCAGACAACTCAGAACTCTTCGTGGGATAGAAGGGTCTTCCTCAGATGGTAGGAAGAGCCTTTATACACGAGAGTTGGATGGTGGAGTCAGCTCTACCCCGAAAAATCGGGTAGTAGAGTTCCTTTCAAGGCAGAACTAGGAATTGTATCCCAATGTGGAATACATTCCTATCTTCCTTGAGAGGTTACCCCAAATCCACCAATTGTATTGGCAGCACCACGACTTCGGGCTGCCATACTCTATGGTTCTCCTCTCGTCTGAGAGAGAAGACCAGAGTTTGATTCCTGCTGATCTGGTCGTGATTGGGACCCAGACAATCAGGAATTGCCACCAACAACGAACCTGACGGAGAAGGTCCGACGGAGAAGATCCAAAAAAGAAGATAGATCTCTATTAGGTTGTTGTGGTGTAGAATGAAAATCCAAGATTATAATAGATTTCCATTATGATTTGTAAGAAAGTCTAAGAAAATGTAATAGACTTTTTGTGGTGAAATGAGAATGGAAATGATAATTCTTCTATGCTCAAAGATTTGTATTTGTGGATGAATCGTGGATATGATAGATAATGAAATCTTCTTTTCTGTTTTAGAGTATATGATATTATCAGAGGTATTATGGACGTGATAATATGTAGGAACTCAAAAGAAAATAGATTGATTTCTATGCAGAGGTCAAAAATGACAAATGAGCAAGTAGATTCGGAATTGATTCAGAGGTTATAAAAACGTGATCAATAACGAATCCCTACTTAATAAATTTATAGAAGATTATGAACGGACGAACCGTTTAGGGAATGATGAACGGATGAACCGTCGAATGAATATAATAAATGAACGGTTGAACCGTCAAGTATTAATGAACGTGTGAATCGTCGAATGAATGTGACGCTTCGTTATTTGAGGAACTTCTGCCTATAAATATAGCAGAAATCTGACAAGAACGAACACTTCTTCTTTCAAACATAAAAATGTTGTCTGAAGAAGCATCCAAGAAAGCTGGAATTGCCATGAAGATTCAGAAAGGTACTGAAGAACACGCTGCTGATCCAGTTCAATCGAAGAAGGAGGAAGCAGGCGAAGGTTCGTCTGCACCCAAGCCACCAAAGGATATTCTGGACTTCCTGCTCGAACCAGGAAGGACTGAAGAAGAAGAAGCCATGAGGATGGCCGCTTGTAAGTTCCTCGTGGGTTCCAGCAAAGAGGTTCTCAGTTCTTTTACTGATCGCGTCTTCGAGAAGGACGGCAGTAGCCCACGTCCAAATGTAGAAAATGATGAGAATGATCTTCCTTAATATCATGTATCATCATTCATGATTAAAATAAAATAAAGATTTTATTTCTAAACATGAAACTGTCTGATGATTATAAGCATTTACATTTATACATGGTACTTTTTAAGGAATTTGCCATTAATAGGCATCAAAACTTTTCGACCATCCAATTCTGAGAGTTGATAAGCTCCATTTGAGAAAACTCTGCTCACAATATAGGGTCCTTCCCACTTTGCGCCAAATTTGCCCTTGCTCATATGAGTCATAGTCATAGGACGTCTGACTGTTAGAACAAGTTCTCCTTTTTGATATGATCGAACTCTGACTTTCTTATTAAAAGCTCTTGAGATTCTAGCTTGATAGAATTCAATATTCTGTTGAGCAGATAATCTCTTTTCATCCAGAGCTTCTAATTCCTGAAGTCGAAGACGATTATTATTTTCAGCAGTGAGTTCATTAGCGATTGCTATCCTTAAAGAAGGAATTTGAATCTCTAATGGGAGAACAGCTTCGCAACCATACACCAGAGAGAAGGGTGTACTTTTAGTAGCATTACGAACTGTAGTGCGATAAGCCCATAAACATTCACCAAGCTTCTCACTCCAATTACGTTTGTTAGTAGAGACAAACTTCTTTAGGAGTTTGATGATAGTTTTGTTGAAAGCTTCTGCTAATCCGTTAGCTGTCGGATTATATGCAGTAGAAGCCACATTGTTGATCCGGTGATCGTCACAGAATCGAGTAAACTTCTGACTGACGAACTGTGGTTCGTTATCATGAATAATGCGTCGAGGAACACCAAATCTGTAGATGACGTGGTGCTTAATACAGCTGATGACATTGGACGTCTTAACTTCAGACAAAGGAATGGCTTCGGCCCATTTGGAGAAGTAATCGGTTATTGCGAGAATAAACCGATGACCCTTAGATGACGGCGAATTGATCGGGCCGATAATGTCCATGCCCCAAGCTTCGAAGGGCCATGATGCTGCCGTCGAATGTAGAAATTCCGAGGGTTGATGAATAAAATCCGCATAGATTTGACAAGCTTTACACTTCTTTGCATATTCGATGGCGTCTGATACCATAGTAGGCCAATAATAACCCATACGTCGAATACGGTCTTGAAGTTTTGGTCCAGGCTGATGTGCTCCACAAATTCCATCATGTGCTTCGCGAATAATTTGTTGTGCCTCGTCACCGGCAACACATCGAAGAAGTAAACCATCATAAGCTCGACGATATAGGGTCTTTGTTGTATGATTGTAATAGAATCTGAGTGATCGTCGTCTGATAGTTGCTGCCTCACTCGGATCATCCGGGAGAATATTATACAATACGAAATCTAAGAAAGGAAGTCTCCAATCCGTATCCGTATTTTGATTCTCGGCTGAGTTACTGAAGATGAATTCTATGCTAGAATCAGATGAAGATGATAAAGATTTACGACTGAATCCAAATCCTCTTGTTGTGTTGACGTCATGAGATGTTGATTTTTCAATGTCAACTGGAAGTCCTAGGGTCAGGTTATTTTCAAGATGAAATAATTCTCGATTGCGAACAATAATCATTTGTTGTCGTCTAATCAGGATAGCCAACACCGCTGCAAGATTAGCTAGAGCATCAGCTTCTGTGTTACATGCTCGCCTAACATGTTCAATGAAGAATTCTTCAAACGAAGAAGCCATAGATATAGCTGATCTATGATAAGGAACCAGATCTTGATGGCAAACTTCATAAGTACCCCTTATCTGATTAACAATGAGTTTAGAGTCTCCGTACGCCTCCAAATGTTGAATATTTAGATGTTTAGCGAGTTGAAGACCAATGAGTAATGCATTATACTCAGCTACGTTGTTTGAACACGGCTGATCGAGAGAATAAGCTCTTTGGATAACAAGACCTTCTGGCGATACAAGAATGATTCCAACTCCAGCGACAATATCACCATTAGGACCTATCCTTGAAGCTCCATCAAAGAATAGACGCCAAGTAGGATCTTCTTCAGCAATTTGGTTTGAATCTAGGACTTCATCTGGAATTTCGTCATAGAGTTTTGAATCTTCTGGAATTGAATGAGCAGCTAGAAAATCAGCTAAAGCTTGTCCTTTGACTGACTTCTGAGGAATATAATGCATGTCATACTGAGCAAGTAGGATTCCCCAGTTAGCTAATCGAGAATTCAAAACACTGGGTTTCTTCATCATGATCCGTATAGGATTGATCCTGGAGATGACATGAATAGTCTGGCCAATGATATAATGTCGTGTCTTTTGAACAGCGAACATCAAGGCTAGACATTCTTTTTCGACCGGTGAATATCGAGGTTCAGCTCCGGTCATAGTACGACTGAGATAGTCGATGGCTTGTTCATGACCATTTTGATTCTTTTGAGCGAGTAATGCACCCAATGAATGACTCATTGCTCGAGTATATATGAGAAATGGAATTCCTGAAACGGGAGGTACCAATACTGGAGGGCTCATCAGATATTGTTTTATATCATCGAATGCTTTCTGACATTCATCATTCCAGACAAAAGAGACACCTTTTTTCATAAGTTTGTTGAATAGTCTGCAGCGTCCTGATAAATTAGAAATGAATCTCCTGATATAAGCGATTCTTCTTTGAAATCCTCGTAGCTCTGTTAAGGTGCGTGAAGGACGCATCTCTTGGATGGCTTTGATCTTTTCGGGATCCACGTGTATACCTTTAGAGGTAATGACGAAGCCGAGAAATTTACCACTAGAGACGCCTAAGAAGGACTTAGTAGGGTTCATCTTTAATTGATGCTTACGTATTAGATCAAAAATAGTCTTCAAATCTTGGATATGATCCTCCTTTTGTCGACTTTTGACTGCAATATCATCAACGTAGCATTCGACTATTTTTCACAGATGTTCACGGAATATAGTGCTCATGGCTCGTTGATAAGTTGCTCCTGCATTCTTGAGACCGAATGGCATAACTGTATAACAGTATGTACCAATCGACGTTCTGAAAGAAGTGTGCTTCTCGTCGTCTGGAAATATTTTTATCTGATTGTACCCAGAATACCCGTCCATGAATGACATTCGTTCAAATCCACAGGTATTATCGATCATGACATCAGTGATTTCTAGAGGGAATTCGTCCTTAGGGCATGCTGCATTGAGATCGCAGAAGTCTATGCATACTCTGATCTTGCCAGTCTTTTTAAGGACAGGAACTATGTTAGCCACCCAATCGGGATGTTGTTCCTCTCTAATAAACCCAGAGGTCATGAGTTTATTGACTTCAGCTTCAATTGCATCCATAATGTCTGAGCAAAATTGTCGCTGTTGTTGTTTGACCGGTTTAGCATTCGGCAAGATATTGAG
Organism: Iris pallida; assembly: GCA_029216955.1. Taxonomy (NCBI): domain Eukaryota; kingdom Viridiplantae; phylum Streptophyta; class Magnoliopsida; order Asparagales; family Iridaceae; genus Iris; species Iris pallida. The sequence goes on along the minus strand of JANAVB010004800.1, from coordinate 36,363,868 downwards.
CTTGTGAGTTGCGATTTGTGGATCAAGTCCTAGCATATCTTCATAACTCCAAGCGAAGACATCGATGTAATCACAAATGAGTTTAATCATGTCTTGCTTTTCAGTTTCTGAAAGACTTTCACTGATGAATATTGGTTTGGGGGATCCCTCTTCACAAACATCTATTTGAACAAGTTTATCTTCAGTCGTAGGTTCTTTTTGCTCGAATCGGAACTCCCATTGATTATCTAACCTTTGGGCCCATTGTTCTGATTCAGGTGAGATTTCAAACTCTTCTTCGTCTTCATCACTTTCTTCAGAACGGTCAATGGAAACCATGTTGGGAGACAGAAGGTTGCAGCAGAAATCGTCGATACTCGTATCAGAATCCCAAGAAGTGGTACTAGAAGAATCAGATCTCTTATCTTCATCAGACTCGGGATCTGTATGAATAATATTGATAAAAGGAGTAGGAGCAATGTAGCCCAATCCGCATTTAGTCCTTCCATATTTCAGAGGAGGAATACGAACAGGCATTTTTCTTCCTTTTCCACTGTTGAGGCCAGTCCTGAAGTCGTAGCCCATATTTTTGATGATGTCTTTAGATTGCTGACTATAGCGACGTAGTTATAATCTTCCAGTATCATCATTTTTGTCATCATCTTCTAAATCAGAAGGACTTTGGGGCCCTTTGTTGAAGAATATTAGAATGTCTCCTGGCTTTCTGCTGGGAAGTAGAAAGTATGAAGATTGTACAGGTTCTAGGGATACATCTGTATGAACAGTCTGTACAACCCCTATGGTTATTGTGTTCAAGTCATCTAACAAATATAAATAACTATGAACATAATTACACACATCAGCGTACTGCAAAGATGGAGACTTTTTATTAAATGTAAAAGCAGCAATATTTACATTGGAAGAAGGCTGAGCCTTAGAGATTTTAGCCAAGTCAATGACTAAAGGGGAAGAAGAAGAATGAGAAGAAGCTTTGTTTCGATTAAGATCTATAACAAATGGCTCAGAAGAGGTGAGCTCCCTTGAAGCTTGAGATGGAAGAGTAATCCGCCCTCCAACTGGAATTAGCAGAGTATCTTGTGAAGATACAGGAACTGTAGTACGCCCACTAACAGGAATGATCATTGTATCTTGAGCAGACGACTGAGGCAACGGAGAGATCCGTCCACTCACTGGAATGATGAAAGAACCTTCTCCAGAGGGTTTGGGAGATTGTTGCTGAGTAGCTCGACCTTTAACAGGGATTATTAAAGTCTCACTTTGTGAATCCTCTTTCTCCATAGCTTGTATGACCCTTGTATACTCTTCTTTGTACATTCGGGAATCATTGAAATAAGCTTCAACCCCATGGAAGGGATTTATATCAGCCACTTCTTTTTGTACTCTTCCATTGCTATCAATGTACTTAAAACACTGATGAAGAGTAGAAGGCACCACATTATTTTTATGAAGAAAGGGCCTCCCAAGAAGAAGATTATAGGATCCCACGATCTCAATCACATAGAAAGTGACTTTGGATCTGAAATCGCCTATCTGAAGCTTCAGATGAATCTTTCCCAAAGGCTCGCTTCGGCTTTGATTGAATCCCAAGATAGTAGTAACCGTCTTAGAGAGCTTGTGAAGAGGGATTTTTAGTTCATCCAACAGACTCTTTGGCATTATGCTTATAGCAGACCCTGGGTCAATGAGGATACGATCTATCTTCATCGTATCGATATAACCAGTGTAGTAGAGAGGCCGATCATGTCGATTATCCTCCAATAGCATGTCGTCTTGTGTAAAGGTAATATTTGGGATAATCTCTAATACACTGTTGCAATATAAGCAAGTGGCAGGTTCTGCATCTGGCTTCTTCAATTGTGCAAGACAAGAGTCTGCTTGAAGAAGTGCTTCACTTAACGTCTCTCGAGTTTCTTTAGAAAGACGTAGAAGTTCAAAGAGGGACATTCTAGCTGGAGTATTAGCAAGTTGAGCTAGAATGTCGAAGTTGTAAGGCTTCTGAAGCCCAAGAGGAGGGGACTTCTTAATTGGTTTATCAAACTGAGCCTGTTGTTTGCCTTTCTCAAAAGCCGTAGGCTTGGAAGAAACAGGTTCGACTGGGGTAGTTGAAGGAACAGGTGCAGTAGATGATTCTTCTTCAGGAGGAACATTAGGAGCATCTTTATCAGCTGGAGGGATATCAGGAGTATCCTCAAGATTCTTGGAATAATCCTTTAGATAAGGTTTCCCTGTTCGAGTAGCAAGTGCTTCTTCCTTCTCTTTTGGCTCTGTGTCAGAGGTAGATCCAAGAGAAGTCATATGACATAACTTAATTTTTCCAGTCTTCTTGGACTTTCGAGAAGTAGTATTTTGAGGAAAAGAAGATTCAAAATCTGCCACTAGATCATGATGAATCCACATGATTTCTCCAGTTTCCAAAGTGATTGGCACTAATCTTTCAGATTGTGGAGGAGGAATATTCACTATCTCAAGAGTTGCCTTGGGAATAGGAACGATCCCACTTTCAAGGAATTGAGGAGGGAAATCTCCGAATTGCATAGAGACGACGTTGGAGGTGACGGTCTTATCTTTTGGAGTAAGGGAGATAGCTCCAGATTTAATCATTTCTTGGATCTTTCCTTTCAGTACATAACATGTACGAATTGTGTGACCCAATATTCTGTGATATGGGCAGTATTTGGGATGATCTGTCTTACCAGCTTCATCAGGTTTCTTGATTTCAGGTAATTGTATTTTATTACCTTTCAGCAGACATTCAAAGATACCAAGGATATCGTCATCATCGAAAGAGTATTCTTCCTTGGGGCGAGGTGTTCTTGGTTGTTGAGTTGTAGAAGTAGGAACAGTTGATGCATCTTTGCTCTGAAGATTAACTTCTAGGGTTTCTTTTCCCTTGCGAGCATTGTTTTTATTGTTAGTACCTTGACCTGTTTCTTTGGGAGTCATCTGCACTCCTAAACCTTTGAAGGTTTCAGCACTAATTTCTGCAGCCTTGGCACTAACTATGAAAGAAGGCCAATCTTGGAATTGGGTGGATCCTGTCCACACGCTGATGATTGGCAACAAGTTTGATTTGCATGTGTCGATGGTGACAGCATCAGGAGTTCCAAGAGGCATCTTCAGAGCTTCTTTTCGAAACCGTTCAATATACTCCTCTGTAGTTTTATTATTTTTCTGCTTGATTCTAATAAGAGCAGACATAGTCATGTCATTGAGCCCTTCATAGAACCGTTCAAGAAACATCTGTTTGAAACCGGCAAATGAGGTAATGCTCCCATCTGGGAGACTTCTATACCATTCATAAGCCGTTCCCTTGAGACATCCAATAAACACCCGAGTAAGGAGGCTGTCGCTTGGTTGCAGCTGGTCAGTCATTACTTCAAAGTGATTAATAAACTGACTTGGAGAAGTGGTTCCATCATAAAATGAGATAGTAGGAGGCTTGTATTTAGGAGGATACGATACTTGCTTCCATTCTATTGGATAAGGTTGCTTGATGCCTAACCTTTGTAAACCATCCTTCTGTTTGAATGCCTCGAATTGAGTTTTGAGATTCCTTAATTCTTCATTAACAACTCCGAAAGATTGTGGAGTTGTAGCTTGTAGAGAATAGTTGGGAGGAGGAACAGCATTGTAAGCACTACCCCCAGCTCCAGAGAGACTAGGATTTGGTTGAGCTGGTCCAGGAGTATTGGATTGTACTGCTGGAGGAACTTGTACTGGACTTATATCAGTGTCAGTTGGTATGGCATCTGATACAGTCTGTCGATTCTGCAACTGAGCTGTCATGAGTTCATACATTGATTTCATGGTATCAGCCATAGACTTTATTTGCTGTTCCAAAGAAGCAATTCTTTGATCTTGAGGAGTCAAGGAAGAAGAAGGTTCATCAGTATTCCCGTCAACCATATAAGTCGTGACTGTACGAGGGATTATTGATGAACTGGTGGATGTTGTTTGTTCTGAATCATTGCTTTGTGCATCAAAATCAATTATAGGAGAACTACCCCCAGTAGGAAGAGGTGGGAAGTTAGATTCTCCAAGGAATTCAGAATCATCTTCAGAGATCAAATTTCTTTGACTAGAAGCCAGGACTCTTGCTCTGGTATTTCTATATACTCCATCTGGACTATCAACTCTACCCCCAGCATCCCGAGAGGTCATGTTGACAGAAGCAAACAAAGGCTCATCTTCATCAGGCATAGGTTCACACTGAATCCGATTGAAGACAGATTGTCGTTTAGTTTGACATCAGCATTGTATTGTAACTCTTGGCTGGAAGTCACATTCATGATCAACATGGTCATGAGCCATTGATTGACATCTGCATTGAATTATGACTCTTGGATAGAAGTCACATTCAGCATGGTCCTTTGACACAGAATTACTCCTTCTCTTCTGTTGAAGATATTCTCGTAAATCTGTTTGTGAAGATTGAGGATTATATTTTCTATTCTTGGGTCTTGATGGCTCTTGATTATATAGAGAATGATTAATATGAGCCACATAGTTTCTTGCATACTCTGCATCTGGATCTCTTATCCTTGTTTCCAACTGGTATGATTTCTTAGCACCAGAAGTGTTGAGTTTTGTTCTTAGATCAGTTGGAGGTAACACATTAGTTTTAGAAACATGGAGTTTTCCTTCCATTGATCTGGATATTTGCAGAGAAGGAAGAGTTGAACCATCCCTTTAATTAGGAGTTGGTAACAGACCCTCTTTTCTGGACAAATTTTGTGCCCAATTTGAAGAAGTCATAGAAGAAGACACTAAGGAATGTTTCTTCTTAGACTCTTTCAAGTTTTGAGACATAGAATGTTCAGAAGGAAGAGTAGTCAAAGACCATCTCCTTTTCTTTGACTAACAAAATTGTCAGTCAAAGCTGTTCCTGAAGTAAAAACTACAGGAACAGAAGGAATAACTAAAGAGTTATTCCTTTTCGAAGGGACTTTGTGTGGAAGACCACCCCCAGTTCTAGTAGAACTTGGTAAAGAAGAAGAGATAGCTAAAGAGCTATTCTTCTTAGATGAAATACACGCTGAAACAAACTTGGTTAAGGAACCAGTGCTGTTAGCATGACTTTTGACTTTGGAAGTACACGCTGGAACAGACTTGGTTAAGAAACCAGTGCTGTCAGCGTGATTTTTGGTTTTAGAAATACAAGCTGGAACAGATTTGGCTAAGGAGCCAGTACTGTTAGCGTGATTTTGAATGAGAGATTGCACGCTAGAACAGATTTGGCTAAGGAGCCAGTACTGTCAGCGTGACTTTTGAATGAGAGATTACACGCTGGAACAGATTTGGCTAAGGAGCCAGTACTGTCAGCGTGACCTTTGATTGCTGTCATCTTCGAACGCACAAGAGTGTGCGTGCTTGCAGTAGAGTTCTTGCCAGTGTTAGGAGCAGACACTGTGGCAGAGACTTCACCATTGACTGCCAACCGATTTTTAGGGACATAGACAGAGTGTCCCTTCGACTTGGCAGTGGTGATGGAGGCTGAAGTGGGCTTGCCACTCTTAGCCCGCTGCATTTCTTCATAGGCGAGTTGATCGAATTGGATCGTCATCACCTTCTTCGTCGAGCCGATTGACGAAGTGTCGCATTGAGTTGTTGCCATCTCAGAAGAGGAGATGGTTTTCCCCAGTAGAGTCGCCAATTTGTTTTCCATAAATAAATTCCTTTATTTATTGTGTATCTGGGAAAATTACAACTGTGGGAATCTGATCTAGAAGACGATCACTTTATCCCTTGGACTATGCGAAGAAGAAAAGCTCTCAAAATTTTGACAGTAGATAACTATGTATCTATACAATGAATAAGCAAAAGAACTCTATTTATAGAGTCAAAAATAACTGAAAAGATAACTGTCTTCACAGCCTTTGCTTAGTTGAAAATCACGCAGGATTTAACATACGCAAGACTGTGAGCAGTTACTGGACGTGGCCTGTAACTGTTGGACACATGGCGATCATGCATGAGTCGTGTACAAGTTACAGAACACGCAGGCGAGAGATCAGTGGCATGACTGTCACGTACTCCAGTTTGATGAAATCTACGCAGACTTGTTGAAGCCAAAATCCACGTAGACACGGGGTAGAAAGCTTCAAAATCCACGCAAACTTGGGGCAGGAAGCTTCAGAATCCACGCAGATTTGGTGAAGAAAACTTCAGAATCCACGCAGGCTTGAGGAAGAAAACTTCAGAATCCACGCAGGCTTGAGGAAGAAAAACTTCAGAATCCACGCAGACTTGAGGGAAAACTCAAAATATACGCAGACTTGAGATAGGACTGCCAGCTGTCTTGATTTGGCGTGCCTCGACTGACACAAAATCTCTGACGGTGATTGCTTTTGTCAGTCGTATTAAATGACAAGAAACTCTTTTAGTACGCCAATTTGACGAAGGTTGAGTCTTGCTGAAGAAGATTTCGAAAGTCACGCAATAGTCGGTTGTGATCTCTCGAGTTCTGTGCATACGTGGCATACGAAGAGACATTCTTCGATTGTTGTACTGTCAGTCATAATTACTCTCTGACAAATGATGAGCTGTCTCCTCAGCGTGATTTGTAAATATTGTCCTAATAAACTGAGCGTGACTTTTGACTCTGTCCTGACCAACTCAGCGTGACTGTTGGACTTGTTCTGATCAACTCAGCGTGACTGTCATTTTTGAGGCCTACACCATCGTGGGCCAATAGTAGCCCATTCGGCGAAGACGATCTTGCAATTTAGGGCCAGACTGATGGGCCCCACAAATACCGTCTTGAGCTTCGCGTACGGATTCTTTGGCTTCTGCGTTTGACAGACATCGAAGCAATAATCCATCATAGGATCGGCGATACAGCATTTTTGTCTCTGTATCGTAGAAGAATCTGAGAGAACGCCTTCTGATAGAGGTGGCCTCTTTTTGGCTCTCGGGCAGGATGTCGTAGACTACAAAGTCAATGAATGGTTGTCTCCAATCTGGGACTTCGTCGATCGTCTGAGCGGAATAACTCGCCACGAATTGAATATTGTTCTTGGGGCAGACCAGTTCATGGCCTATCACATCTACCGATTGATGAGTATGATTTGGCACTGCTAGGGAAGCGGCCAGGCCTGCTAAGGCATCGACTTCGATATTTCAAAGTCTGGGAACATGTTCGATGAAGAACCCCTCGAATGACGAGATGATGTCGATCGCTATTTGGTGATAGGGGACCATGTCTACGTGGCGGACTTCGTATGAGCCCTGGATCTGATTGACGATTAACTGAGAATCGTCATATGCTTCAAGGTATTCTACCCCCAGCTCGCTTGCAAGTTGGAGGCCAATGACCAAAGCGTTGTACTCGGCCACATTGTTAGAGCAGGGCTCTGTGAGAGAGTAAACGCGATTGATCACCAATCCGGAGGGGAACCAGCACCACCCCGACTCCGACGATGATGTTGCCCTTGGGTCCAGTTCTCAAAGCACCGTCGAAGAACATTCGCCATATACATCGTGGGAGGTTGCATGCGAGTCGACGACCTCATCTGGGATTTCTTCATATATTCTGGATGACTCCAAGCCCGGGTGGGCTGCCAAAAAGTCTGCCAGGGCTTGACCTTTAACAGCCTTTTGTGGGACGAAGATCATATGATAGGGGGACAACAATATTGCCATGTAGCGAGGCGAGAGCTGAGTGCCCCTGGTTTAGTCATGAGGACCCTGAGAGGGTTGACTCGTGAGATCACATGTATGGTTTGTCCTGACATAGTGCCGCGTCTTCTGAATGACGAACACCAGGGCGAGGCATTCCTTTTCCATGGCGGTGTATCGGTGCTCTGGCCCAATATCATTCGACTGAGGTAATATATGGCTTATTCTTGGCCTGTATCGTTGTTATGTGCTAGCAGAGCACCGAGGGAATGCTCCATTGCTCATACATAGAGCAGGAATTGTTTTCCAGCAACCAGGGCCACTAGGACTGGAGGGTTCGACAAATATTCTTTGATGTTGTCGAAGGTACGCTGACATTCTTCGTTATACGAGAGACGCCTTTTTCATGAGATGGGTGAATGGTCGACATCTCCCGGAGAGGTTAGAAATGAACCTCCTGATGTAAGCTAGTCTCCCTTGAAGGCCTGTGAGTTCACGAAGATTTCTCGGGGGACCCATCTCCATAATTGCCTTTGCCTTCTCAGGGTCTACATGGATACCCTGGGCAGTAATAATAAAACCCAAGAATTTTCTGCTGGATACGCCCTGAAGGATTTTGTGGGATTCATCTTCAGGTTGTGTGATCGCATCAGGTCGAACACTGTTCTTAGATCATGCAGGTGGTCTTCCTTATAGCGGCTCTTGACGACGATGTCATCAATATAGCACTCCACATTCTTGTGCAAGTGTTCTCTGAAGATGATACTCATGGCTCTTTGATATATGGCGCCAGCATTCTTTAAACCGAAAGGCATGACTGTGTAGCAGTATGTGCCAATCGGTGTTCGAATGATGTATGCTTCTCGTCTTCAGGAGACATCTTAATTTGGTTGTACCCCGAGAAGCCATCCATGAATGACATTCGTTCGAAGCCGCAGGTGTTGTCAATCATGATGTCTGTGATAGGGAGGGGGAATTCATCTTTGGGACATGCCTCGTTCAGATTGCGGAAGTCGGTGCAGATTTAATCTTTCCATTCTTCTTGAGGACTGGTACTATGTTGGCGACCTAATCCGGATGTTGTTCCTCATGAATGAAGCCGCTGGCTATTAGTTTGTTGACTTCGGCTTCGATCGCATCCATGATGCCTGGGCGGAAGCGTCGCTGTTGTTGCTTGACTGGCTTTGCATCCGGCCGAATGTTGAGTTTGTAAGAGCAATATCGGGATTTAACCTCGGCATGTCTTCATAGCTCCAAGCGAACACATTAATATATTCTTTGACAAGTTCCAGCAGCGATTCTTGCTCTTCGTCTGTTAGGCTTGTACTGACGAAGATTGGTTTTGGAGACGATTTGCTGCCGAGGTCGACCAGTATAACTTCATCTTCAGTAGGCTGTTCTCTCTGTTCGAACCGCTTTTCCCATTGTGCATCCAATTGTTGGGCCCACGGTTTCTAATTCGAGGATTTTCGGAATGTCTTCATCTTCTTCGTTAGCGTCGGCGAATGCCATGTTGACAGACAGGACTTGTCTGAATACGTCTCCGATGCTGGTTTCTGAGTCAGAAGTTGGTGATCCGGTTGAATGTGAATGCCAGTCATATTCTTCATCTGAACCTTCAGGGGTCGTTATGGGTGTAATACCCTAATCCATATCGAGTCTTGCTATAGTAGTCCCGTGGTTTGCCAGCCGGGACTGGCGACTTTAAAGGTAGTCGTCGACCAGTGCCGTAGTTCAAGCCTGGCGTGGTCTCCAGATCATACCCATGTTTTTACATGATATATTAGATTGGGGACTACAAAGATACAGAGGCAGTATCCCGGCATCTGATTCAAGATCGACTTCTTCTATGGTGAAGGGCTGCGGATCGTCCTTCCGGCCGAAGATGATTGGATGGTCCCCTCCTCGATTATGCGGTAAGCGTCTTCCACAGGGGTAAGCTGGTTTGCGGTAAACATTCGTCACCTATGTGTGTAGGTGAGTGCCTATACCGTGTTCCATAGCATACATTGTACAAAGCTTATTAAGCTCGAGATCGTTCAAAGATAGCCCTTTATTGATGAAGTAAGGTATCTTTTCTAGCAGGATTACATCATCTGCGGAGGGAACATCAGTGTGGGCAGCCACATACTTGGCTAGCTCCGGTTCCTCTTCGGCTACACCCTGTATAAATAAACTGAGAGGACTGTTTGCCATTGATTGTAAAAGTATAGAACAGTTTTACGGGAAGACTGAACTTAGACTCACAATACAAACTCGCCTGTACAAAGAAAGCCTAGGGACGAAAGCCTAGGTACAGCAGACTAAGTACAATTGTTTATTTTAGATTCTGGAGGGTGACGATAGAGGCTCGGGAAGGCGACGGCAGCCCTGCCTTACTCCTTGGACGATCGGTATGCAGCCTTGGCTCAGAAGATTTGCTCGGCGTTGAAGAAATGCTCTCTTTGCTCCCTTTCTGCTTTTTCTTCCAAGTCTTCTAATGCTCTCTGATATCGAAAAGGGGTCTCTCTGGTCACACTCTCTCCGTTGTGTATATTGCCAGGGAATGTCTCTTTTGTAAGGGAATGGCACCTTGCTATTTATAGAATGGGGTGTGATCATTAGGGTTGCCAATGATTGCTTCCTGGAGATGGCGGCTGCCTGTGGATTGGTCAATCTAGGTCATTCGTTTTGATTGTGATGAATCTGGACCATTAAGTGTAGATTACACCAAATCTCATCAGCAATTAATACTGATTGGAATAAATCTTCCTCATAATGATCTTATGATGTCTGCGAATAAATTTGATTTATTCTCCTGCTACGTGTCCCAGATTATTAGGATTTGACCCAATCTCTGATTACAATAAATCTGGGAAATTGATCGGCTTATGACACGTGTCCTAGGAGCCACTGGGAGGATCTGAACCGCATAAAGATTGAGCCGCATAAGATTTGGGCCGCATAAGGTTTAGGCTGCGTAAGGTTTGGGCCACGTGTCAGGGCTGCTTGGGTAGTGGCCCCTTCGAACCTTTAAACCGCATGGAGGTGATCATTGCGAGCCGCATAGGGATGCATCCACCTGAGCCGCATGGGAAGGTCTCGCTTGAGCCGCATGAGAAGGCCTCTATTTGAGCCGCATGAGAAGGCCTCCGCTTGAGCCGCATGAGACTGTTTCGGCCTGAGCCGCAAAGGACGGCTTCATTCTGAACCGCATGGAAAGTCTTTGTTCGAGCCGCATACGAACGCCCACTGGCTAGGCCAGGTGGCATTTTTATGGATCTCGGGGGATTGTGTCAGAGATCTCTTTCTCTTTCCTAGGGGTCTGTCATTATGACAGAGTCATAATTGCCTCTCTTGTGTCAGGGCTGTCACTTTTTCTTTTAGAGTTGTCAGCCGTCAAAATAATTAATGCACCATAGGTCGGAGGGGAACACTGTTATGCCACGTATCTTCTGAGCCGCATGGGATGTCTTGGGCTGCATAGTCCCTTATGCGCATGACTTTCTGAGCCGCATGGGCTTTATGAGCCGCATGGGGTTTCCTTACCGCATGGATCATTTTCTATGCTTCTACAAGACCCCCTTCAATGTTTTCAATTTGCAAAATTGAAATACTTTGAATAAGAAGCATGGCTGTATATTCTTTTTGGCCGCATATGAAACCCTACCGCATGGATATCTTGGCCGCATAGATTGTTCACCCGCAGAGATGTTAACCGCAGAGACTTTCGAGCCGCATAGCTTCTTGCCACGTGTGCGGGTCTTTAATTGCCTCAAATTCGTTTCAGCGCCGTTTTGTAGGGGGAAATCCCAAGAGTCGGCTCATTAAATCTTTGGATTTTACGCCCTGGGTGAATCTTGGAGACGAAATCCGAGGAGTCGGTTTTGCTTTTTACGAGGCGGTTATTGGTCCACGTGTCCTCCTTCTCTCGTCCTCCTATAAATAGGAGGAGTTTGAAGAGAGAAAGGGCTTCTTTACTTTCTTTCTTTTCCTCAAATCTTCCCTATCTCGATTGTCCTTCTCCTCTTCGATAACTAATGGCTCCCAAGAAGACCGTGGAAGCAAAGGGCAAGAAGGCAACTTCTACTTCCGCCTCGACTGCGGCTGCTCCTTCGCCGGTCGTCGTGCCCGATGTTCTTCCTGACGTTCACCCCCCCATTACTGGTAAGGACAATGTATGAGTTAAAGAACCCTAACTGCCATGGCTACGTCGCATACTTTATGCACGAGTCTTTGCAAGTCGCATGTTCGTCCTACGGCTGAGCTGTGAGCCGCATAAGAAAACCATCGTGTACGCATATGCGCTTCGTCGACGAAGCCGCATAAGCGACGCTAAACCGCATAGACTTTTATTGCACGGAGCCGCATAAGTGCTCTTCTGAGCTTGAGCCGCATGAGGCTTTGTTAAGTTGGAGCCGCATAAGGCTTCGGAGCCGCATAAGGCTTCATGGATCCGCATGGATGTTTTTCTGAGCCGCATGAGGCTTGGAAGCACCCAATCAGCTCTCTTTATCCATCCGTTTTAACTTATCTTTCTCTGTCTTTTCTTTAGTGAATCTGTCGGTTAACGTTGCTGGAGAACTCTTGGTGGGTAGCGCCCAAGCTTCTCTCGGCTATAGGTACGACCATATTGTTCAGCATATAACAGACCAGTTTTCGAGCGATGAGCCTCTGGCTAGACTGAATGCCATCAAACACCAGTCTTTCCATTTCCTTAACGCTATGATGAACTCCGGGAAATTCGAAGAGAAATATTTGAAGCCTGCGTTCTTTTTTGGAGACGCCTTGACTGTGGAGAACAGTCATGTTCTGGAGGTGTCGGAGAACTAGAATTTTATCTCTAACGGGATGGCGATCCGCATCCCCCAAATGGAACGACACTTCCCATTATCTTGGTTCAATATGCTTCCACTAGACCGGAAGATGGAAGAGACTTTAACTCCTACCCGAGGTAGGATGTTTGTGGGAGACATCCATTATAACAACAACATGAAGTCAGTGACTGCAGGCAAGGTGCACACCAGCTGTTCTATAACGGGATTGGTCCCAGGTACTTTCATGAACGTGCCGGGCCCCAATTTCACATTTTCTACCACCGACACTTTTATAAATCAACTTGCTCGGAAGGGCTCCTACCCCATCGGCCGGCTGACGCTCCCTAGTTGGACACATCCTGTACCCTCGTGGACCAATCTGTCTATATGGATCTTGCAAAAGTGCGAAGCCTTTTTGTGTGAGATTGGCCTTTACTATGCCATTCGGGGTACCAGCCATGGCTTGCCCATAAACAAGAAGTTGTTCATGTCTCTGCTGGAGATGTACAATTGCCGTACGGGAACCTTCTATACACCCATAGGGGAAATGGGGCGTGCGCTCCACGAAATACACGCGGTCTCCAAGCTTCCTTGGGGGGACGAAGCTTTTGAGGCGTATACTCCCACGAATGAGGAGTTCGAAGATTTGGAAAGACGGTATCCAGGCTTCGTGCCCCTTTATCAAGAGATATTGTGCCACTACAGCACATGTCATCAGACGGCCAGAAAAGATAACAACTCGGAAGGGAATGCTCCCCATACCAAGGACTGGGTGCACTATCTCTTCCCGACAGATGCCTCAGGATGAATTACTTCCCGTCGCCCTCGATCCCGGGAGGCGGTGAAGGACTTGGTGTCGTCGGCTAAGAGGGTGGCCACCATCATTGACAGGTTTGGGAGTAAACCGACTCTTTCGATTATTTCTACCAGGATACCCAAGAGTTGTCAGAAAAAGTGCTCCTGGCAGGATTTTTAATGGTATGGCTGCAAAATTGTGTAGTCTCTGGAGGAGCTGGTTCTATCGAGAGAATCAGTCGTAACTTTATCCTTCCGGCTGTGAAGTTAGTTTTGCGAATCAGGCTAGCTCTCCTCCCGGCCATGGTGTGCAGCATACACCGTAACCTTCGTACCTTTACATCCAGGGTCATTGCTCGCGGACGTGACCAAGGATTTTGAACGAACTGAGTTACCCTATCACTATTTGATGGGGTGGCTGTTGATACATTATCTGTCTTTGATGGGACCGGGCTCTGAAGACGGTGTGACTGATGATGACGTATTTATCTTCCGCTATCGTGATGAGCCTTGGGAGTGTGAGACCATGCGGGCTTGCCGAATGGCATTGGCGAGGGCAGATATGTATCATATTTTTGTATCCGTCCCTCGCTTTACCCGCCATGGACATAGAGGCTGTACATCTTGACGGTATTGTGCCCCCTCAACTTCCGGACGGCCAGATGCTCCTATGGCTGCGTAACATCCGTCCCCGCACATCTGGTGTATCGTAACTGCACTACTATTTTTCTGGAGCCTTATCTGCCTAGCAGGTTTGCCCGTGAGTTTGGATACAACTAGCTTTGTTTAGACAATCCCAGCTCCTGTCTGGGCTTTGAAGGCAGCCTTCTTGATGGTATCAGGGCTTAGCAATACTACGATACATTCCATACCCATACCATTTTCTCAGTCCCTGCCATTAAGGCATCATTGGAGATCTTGTACATGGCAGCCTTGTACCATGTTATGGCGAACAAAACTCCGGTCGGTTTTAACCCGGGTGCCAGTTTTATTGTTGGTACCGGCCTGGAGGAAGGTTTCAAGGGGCCAAGAAGAGAAAGACTAGAGCCGAAGTGCCAGATTTGGATTCTGTGGCTGAGGATGATGAGGGCAACGAGCATGATGGAGATGACTCTACCCTCCCGGCGGCAGACGTAGAGGTGGATCAGCCGCCAATCTTGCCAGATGAGATGTTGGAGGATCAGCCACCCGTTGTGCTTGGCCCTACTCCAAAGCGTAGCAGACAAGTTTCTTCTGCTGGTGGTATATCTCGCACCCGGAAGCTGGTCGCAACCAGACACCGCCAGCTAACTATGAGAGAAAGTGGAAAAGAGGTCAATCTCGTGTCAGAGGTAACCAAACCGTTCCCAATTCTTCCTTCCTTCTTTCCTTTTAGCTTTGATTTTAATCATCTTCTTTTCCTCTTGTAGGTGTCAAGAGAAGAAGAGGAGTATCAAGATGCCGAGGTGGTGACCCGGGATGGCGGAGGCTTCGGTGAGTCTATCTCTGGGATCAGCGGAATCTCCTCGAGACGATGCCGATCGAGCCGTATCCCCCTTCGAGGTGACGGGGACAGAGGATGTTGCCGAGCTTAATTTAGAGATTACGGATGAGGAGACCATGCCAGCTGTAAATGAGCTACAACCTCCATGCTCCACCCTTGGTAAGATAAGTCGAATCTTAACCTGTGAGGAGGCCTATCTGCTCTATCATCACGTCCTTCGGGTTACGTCGATTGATTGTTATTCTGGGCATACAGGTCCTGCCTCTCCAGTACCGAGGATGGATATTGTTGAGACAAACCCAGCCGAAGGGGCACTGGTGGAGAGGGGTGTACCACCTCACCTTCTGACTCGTTTTGATGGGCCTTCTGGGGGCTCGAGTTTAGCGGGCGAGGTATCAGGGCAGTCGGGGCAGGGAACGATGGTCCTTGCGTCATCCTCTGCTCCGGTGGCTCCGAGAATCGACCTTTCTGCCCTACCGAGTATCCAAGCTCTCCGGGCGGCGGAAGACAAGTTAGCCGCCATTCATCGCATTATTCTGCTCAGACTCTGTTCCTCTGGTGGCAAGCTCCAGCGTCACTCCTCCGATGTTGTCGTCCTCGCTTCCTCTGACGCCATCCTCTGCAGAAGTTTTGGACGATGCATTACAGGACGTGGTTGCCAGTTTTCATCGTCATTTGAAGAGGGGAATAGAAGCTGCCGTAGAAAGAGGGACCTTCCTTCATCTTGGCCCGGCAATGCGCCCAGGTCAAGTTGATATCCTTAGGAATCTCCCTGGCGATGCAGGGATGGCCGCATTTCTGGAGGCAAAATTGTTAGAGACTGATCGGCTGGTGGCCTAGCTCTGGGTATTGCGTCAGGCTTATCTGTCTGCTATTATAAATGAGGAGCGGGGTTCCCTTATCGCCAGTCATAGAGAGGACTAAAGCTGCTCGGGATAAAACCAGGTCGGCCATACTAAAGGACCTCAGCGATTTATCTGATCGGTATGATCAATTGAGTCACGCAAATGAAGACGTCACAGCTCGGGAGGAGACTGCCTCTCGTGAGATTGTTGACATGCAGGGAGCAGATTCTCGCGCTTCAGAGGAAGTTGACTTTCTTGGAGTCCGAACTTGAGGTCGTCTGTACTGACAGGCGGCTGATTGTTCGGGAGGCTGACAGGGTTAATCAAGCTTCGACTGACCTGGAAACTGCCCTGAGAAAGTTGGAAGACGACTGCCAGGCGCTCATGGATTTGGACAATGGCGAGCGGTTATCCCGGGAGGCTGAGCGTCGGGCTCGACAGCGGATTGAGCGGGGGGACCACCTCAGTGAGAAGCCGTCTCCTAGAATTGAGTAATACCGAAATGTAGTCGGCTTTTCTTTCTTTTGCTTTGTTCCTGTTTTCTTTTTTGAGAGGGACGTGGTCCCAAAAGATGTAATACTTTTTTCTTCTTTCAAATAAAGAGTACTTTCCATTCTACCCCTCATTTGCATTGCTTGTTGTACCTATGATATGATGGTGGGGTCTGCCCCGCGCGGGGGACTTGCTTGTGGACTCGTCATCCTATGGCATACCTTGGTTTTAGGTACGGATGACAAGTTTGGTTAGGATACCTGGAACAGCCCTGGCAAAGTGGTCATGGGTGCTCTCGGTATCGGGAAAAAGAATGCCGTAGAGCAGCTGAGCTGCCTGGGGCATGATGAGATGGTGGGTTTGTGCTAAGGAACTTAGCAGAGTATATTTGAGGGCCTATTATCCTTGGCGTACCTTGGTTTAGGATACGGATAATAGGATGAAAGGAAATCGACATACTTGCTCAGAGGTTATGAGGACATAGCAAGCATGAGGGTTTTATCGTGGAATCTTCCTACTCAGAGGTAATGAGGACATGGCAGGAGTGAATTCACGGAGGATATTTGTGGTCAACAGAGGATGTTTGTGGACTATTATCCTTGTCGTACTCCGGTTGTGGGTAAAATAATAGGTTGAAAGGGAATCGACATACTTACTCAGAGGTAATGAGGACATGGCAAGTATGAAGGTTTCTTCTACAGAGCCTTCCCACTTCAGAGGTAATGAGGACATGGCAGGAGTGGGCTCAATGAAGAGGGGGTACATAGAACGACTCAGAGGTAATGAGGACATGGAAGTTCTATGTAGGGGGATGATTTGTTTTTGGCGGAAGTGAAACGACTCAGAGGTAATGAGGACATGGCCGTTTTAGAAATTTGTGGATCACTTACCCTTTTTGTGCACTGGAAGTACGGGTATTGGATCATGAAGGAGGATCTCTTCCAGTGAGAAAGTTCAGAGGTATGATCATACATGACTTACTATCTGAAAGAGTGACCGGGATGTGAGTTCAGAGGCACCAGCGGGTACATAACTCAGTATTTGTGAAAGTGTGAGTTCAGTGGCACCAGCGGGCACATGACTCGATAATCTGGGATGTTGTGGACGTGAGTTCAGCGGCACGAGAGGGTACATGACTCGAAAATCTAGGAAAATTGTAATAGTGAGTTCAGCGGTGCTAGTGGGCACGTGACTCAAAAATCTGGAAACTTATGGATGTGAGTTCAGCGGTACCAGCGGGCACATGACTCAATGATATGAAGAATATCGTTTAGACATAGTATTTCTTCAGGAACTTGCCGTTGACGGGCAACATGAGCAAATCCCTATTTATTTTGCGAGGCGGTAGGCTCCGTTTGAGAATACGGCCTCAATGACAAATGGGCCTTCCCATTTTGGCTGGAACTTGCCGGCGGTCTTGTGAGTCATGACCATCGGTCTCCAAACTGCCAGAACGAGATCACCCACCTGGAATGTTCTGATCTTGACCTTTTTGTTGAAGGCTCCGAGATGCGTGCTTGGTATAGTTCGATCCTTTGCTGAGCTAGGAGGCATTTTTCATCTAAGGCCTCCAACTCTTGTAGTCGACGTCGGTAGTTATCATCCGTCGTCAATTGATAAGTGAAGGCGACACTGGAGTGAGGGTATTTAAGTCTCTAATGGGAGAACTGCCTCACTCCCGTACACCAGGAAGAATGGTGTGTTCCCGGTAGCAGTTCGAACTTTAGTACGGTACGCCCATAAACATTCACCGAGCTTCTCGTTCCAGTCGCGTTTGTTGGAAGAGACAAATTTCTTGAGGAGTTTGATAATTGTTTTATTGAATGCCTCTGCCAACCCGTTTGCTACTGGGTTGTATGGTGTCGAAGCAAAATTCTGGATGCGGTGCTTATCGTAAAACCGATAGAAGGCGTGGCTTGCAAACTACGGACCATTGTCGTAGATGATCCTTTGGGGCAGTCCAAAGCGATAGATGACGTGATGCTTGAGGAAGCTGATCACGTTCGATGTTTTGACTTCTGTAAGTGGAACAACTTCTGCCCATTTGGAGAAGTAATCAGTGATCGCAAGTATGAAGCGATGTCCACGGGAGGAAGGTGGAGTAATTGGACCAATGATATCCATCCCCATGCTTCGAAGGGCCAGGATGCCACTGTCGGATGTAGAAATCCGGATGGCTGATGAATGAAGTCTGCGTGGACTTGGCAGGCTTTGCACCTTCTTGCGTAGTCTATCGCATCCGCTACCATTGTAGGCCAGTAGTAGCCCATTTGGCGAAGACGGTCTTACAATTTAGGACCAGGCGATGGGCCCCGCAGACACCGTCATGCGCTTCTCGTACGGCTTCTTTAGCTTCTGCGTTTGACAGACACCGAAGCAATAATCCATCGTAGGATTGCCGATACAGCATTTTCGTCTCTGTATCGTAGAAGAATCTGAGGGAACGTCGTCTAATGGAGGTGGCCTCCTTTGGGTTCCCGGGGAGGATGTCGTAGACGACGAAGTCGATGAATGGTTGTCTCCAATCTGGGCATCATCAATTGCCTGAGCAGAATAACTTGCCACGAATTGAACATTGTTCTTGGGGTATACCAACTCGTGGCCTCTCACATCTATCGATTGATGGGCATGATTCGGCACTGCTAGGGAAGCGGCCAGGCTTGCTAAGGCATCGGCTTCGATATTTCGGAGTCTGGGGACGTGTTCGATGAAGAACCCCTCGGACGACGAGATGATGTCGATCGCTATTTGGTGATAGGGGATCATGTCATCGTGGCGAACTTCGTATGAGCCCCGGATTTGATTGACGATTAACTGAGAATCGCCGTATGCTTCGAGATATTCTACTCCCAGCTCCCTTGCAAGTTGGAGGTCAATGACCAGAGCGTTGTACTCGGCCACATTATTAGAACAGGGTTCCGTAAGAGAGTAGGCGCGATTGATCATCAATCCGAAAGGGAAGACTAGCACTACCCCAACTCCGGCGATGATGTTGCCCTTGGGTCCTGTTCTTGAAGCACCGTCGAAGAACATCCGCCATATGTTATCGTGAGAGGCTGCATTCGAGTCAGCGACCACATCTGGGATTTCTTCATATATCCTGGACGACTCTGAGCCCGGGTGGGCTGCCAAAAAGTCTGTCAGGGCTTGACCTTTGACAGCCTTTTGCGGGATGAAGATCATATGATAAGGAGACAACAATATTGCCCATGTAGCGAGGCGAGAGCCGAGTGCCCCAGGTTTAGTCATGAGGACCCTGAGAGGGTTGACTCGTGAGATCACATGTATTATTTTTCCACTGACATAGTGCCGTGTCTTCTGAATGGCGAATACCAGGGTAAGGCATTCCTTCTCCACAGCGGTGTATCGGTGCTCTGGCCCAATCATCATTCGACTGAGGTAATATATGGCTTGCTCATGGCCTGCATCATTGTTTAGTGCCAACAGAGCTCTGAGGGAATGCTCCATTGCTCGTACGTAGAGTAGGAATGGTTTTCCAGCAACCGGGGCCACCAGAACTGGAGGGTTCGACAAATATTCTTTGATGTTATCGAAGGCCCGCTGACATTTTTTATCCCACACGAACGAGACACCTTTCTTCATGAGGTGGGTGAATGGTCGACATCGCCCGGAGAGGTTGGAAATGAACCTCCTGATGTAAGCTAGCCTCCCTTGAAGGCCTCTGAGTTTCGCGGAGATTTCTTGGGGGACCCATCTCCATAATTGCCTTTATCTTCTCAGGGTCTACATGGATACCCTGGGCGGTGATGATAAAACACAAGAACTTCCCGCTGGATACGCCCAGGAAGGACTTTATGGAATTCATTTTCAAATTGTGTGCTCGCATCAGATCGAATACCGTCCTCAGATCCTGCAAATGGTCTCCCTTACGACGACTCTTGACGGCGATGTCATCAACGTAGCACTCCACCGTCTTGCGTAAGTGGTACTCTGAAGATGATACTCATGGCTCTTTGATATGTGGCATCGGCATTCTTCAAACCGAAAGGCATGACTGTGTAACAGTATGTGCCAATCGGTGTTCGGAATGATGTGTGCTTTTCGTCGTCAGGAGACATCTTGATTTGGTTGTACCCCGAGAAGCCATCCATGATCGAACATACGTTCGAAGTCGCAGGTGTTTTCAATCATGATGTCTGTGATAGGGAGGGGGAACTCATCTTTGGGATACGCCTCGTTCAGATTGTGGAAGTTGATGCAGATTCGAATCTTCCCATTTTTCTTGAGGACGGGTACTATGTTGGCGACCCAGTCAGGATGTTGCTCCTCACGAATGAAGCCGCTGGCTATCAGTTTGTTGACTTCGGCTTCGATCGCATCCATGATGCCTGGGCGGAAGCGTCGCTGTTGTTGCTTGACTGGCTTTGCGTCCAGCCGAATATTGAGCTTGTGAAGAGCAATATCGGGATTTAACCCCGACATATCTTCATAGCTCCATGCGAACACATTAATGTATTCCTTGACAAGTTCCAGCAGTGATTCTTGCTCCTCGTCTGTTAAGCTTTTACTAACGAAGATTGGTTTTGGAGAAGATTCGCTGCCGAGGTCGACCTGGATAACCTCGTCTTCAGTAGGAGGGTCCCTCAGTTTGAACCGCTTTTTCTATTGCGCATCCAACTGCTGGGCCCACGGCTCTAGCTCGAGGATTTCGGGGATGTCTTCATCTTCTTCATAAGCGTCGGCGAATGCTATGTTGACTGACAAGACATGTCTGAATACATCTCTGATGCTGGTATCAGAGTCAGAAGTTGGTGACCCGGTCGAATGTGAATGCTAGTCACATTCTTCATCTGAACTTTCAGGGGTCGTCGTGGGTGTTATATACCCTAATCCACATCGAGTCTTGCTATAGTAGTCCCGTGGTTTGCCTGCCGGGACCGGTGGCTTCAAAGGTAGTCGTCGTCCAGTACCGTAGTTCAAGCCTGGCGTAGTCTCCAGATCATATCTCTATTTTTGCATAAGATATTTGGATTGGGGGCTATAAAGATATAGAGGCAGTCTCCTGGCATCTGGCCCAAGATCGACTTCTTCTATGGTAAAGGGATGAGGATCGTCCTTCCGGCCGACGATGATTGGGTGGTCCCCTCCTTCAATTATGCGGTAAGCATCTTCTGCTGGAGTAAGCTGGATTACGGTATGCACATTTGTTACCTGTGTGTGAGGTGAGTGCCTATACCTTGTTCCATAGCATACATCGTACAGAGCTTATTAAGCTCGAGGTAGCTCAAAGATAGCCCTTTATTGATGAAGTAAGGTATCTTTTCTAGGGAAATTACATCATCTACGGAGGGAACATCAGTATGGGCAGCCACATACTTGGCTAGCTCCGGTTCCTCTTCAGCTACCCCCTGTATAAATGAAGACTGAGAGGACGACCTGGGCAGCTTGATCGTCAGCGGTTCAGAGCGTGGAGTTGTTGGCAAACTAGCGACCCCCAACTTGGCACTCGATGCTGGGCGGGGAGTGGTTGGTTCGCTAGAAGTTCCAGGCCTTGCATCGGGGTGACGACCCTTCTTGGGAAGGCGTATCGTCATTGTCTTGTCGGAGGGATTGAGCTTCTCCCTTTGAGGCTGGCCGGCTCTCGGCAGCCTAATTGTCAGCGGCTCCGTTGTGGGTCTTGGCACTTGGCCAGACCTTGGCAGCCGGATTATCATCCGCTCTTCTTGTACCGAGAGGCTGATTGCGCCCTTACGCAGATTGGCGGTAAGGGGTACTGACTTGCCAGGTTTGTGAGCTTGGAGGTGGATCGTCAGAGGCTCTTCTGATCCTGTGGTTGTCTCGGTACTAGCTTGCACATCTCCTTCACCAAGATGCTTCTTCGACTTTTCGTATAGGCAGGAGTCTGAGTAGTAGGATTCGACCCCTTTGAAGGGATCGATATCAGCAAATTCCATCCTCACGAAGCCATATTTATCGATATATTTAAAGTATTGGTGCAGCGTGGAAGGCACGATCATATAATCGTGTATCCATGGACGCCACAAGAGGATGTTGTAAGAAGTGTCTGCATCTATGACGTAGCAGGTGACTTCGGATTGGAGGTCGCCAATTTGATACTTCAGACGAATCTTCCCAATTGGGTAGCTCCTGCCCGAATTGAAACCGCTGATGGCGGTGCTTGTAGGCGTCAGGCGATGCATTGGGATGCAGAGATGATGTAGCAGACCCTTCGGGATAATGCTTATGGAGGAGCCAGGATCAATGTGCATCCGATCCACCTTTACGTCGCCGATGTATCCAGTGTAGTATAGCGGGTGATCGTGTAGGTTGGTTTTGATGAGCATGTCCTGCGGAGTGAAGACGATGTTGGGCATTGCTCCCGTACAGGCGTTGTCTTGGAGATTTGCAGGCGGGATCTCTCCTGTGAGGTTGACCTGAGCGAGGTACGCGTTGGCATTTTGGAGTGCATCGCTCAAAGCCGCACGAACATCCTTGGAGAGTCTCAGAAGCTCGTATAATGACAACTTGGCCGGCGTGTTGGCCAATTGTGCTAAGATGTCGAAGTTGTAGGGCTTCTCCAGCCCTTTTGATGCCTCTTTTCGGAGGGATTTGTCAAAGCGAGTCTCCCTCGGCCTAGGCTTGTCGGTCGTCGGAGGCTGAGCCGGTCCCGGAGCATCAGTTGTAGTGGGTTGATGATCTTCAGCTGGATTATCAACCACAGGTTGGGATTGTGCTCCAGACCGTGTGACGACGGCTGTAGCTTCTTCGATGTCTGTCGAGATTGTGCGGCAAGACCTGATTTTTCTACTCTTCTTCTTTCAGGTAGAAGACGATATGGGCCGAGTCACTTCCGATACCAAGTCTGGGTGGATCCATATGACCTCCCCTCGTGATGTGGTGAGGGGCACTAGACAAGCGGTCTGATCTCGGGGAAGAGGAAGATTAGCGATCTCCATTGTTGCCAGAGGGATGGAGACTACTCCGTCTTGAGTTTTCGTCGAAGAGAAACTGCCGAATTGTATTGACACCATATTGGCTGCCACGGTTACCTCTTCGAAATCGATAGCCAGGGCATTCGAATCGATGAGGTTTTGGATGTACCGTTTTAGCTAGTAGCAGTCGTGTGTAGCATGGTGGATGTAGCGGTGACAATGGCAATACTTTGGGTTCTCCATCTCTGCCGGTTGCGGTTCCCGTCTTGGTGGAGGATGCTAAATTCTGTCTCCTTGTATGAGCATGTCCAAGATGGGCTTGACGTGACCGTCTTCGAAGGAGTAAGTGATTTGCGGCCATTGTTTGTCTGCTGGCTTTGGCTCAGGTTTTTGTGCTGTATCGGCCATCATAGCCTGCTTTCCCCTGCTGTTCCGATTGTTGGAGGGGCTACCCCCATTATCGTTGTTGGGACGCTTGCCCTTGTTCTCTCCGTCCGAGATGTGCAATCCCAGTTGGCGGGCCTTCTTCAGTCGTTCTTCGGCGCTTGTGGCACTGATGATGAACGTCTTCCAATCCTTGAATTGACTTTCGCCCATCCAGAGACTGATTGTTGGAAGCAGTCTCTTTTGGCAAATTTCAATTAAGGAGGAATCCGGATTTCCAGAGGGCAACTTCATGGCGGTTTGGTGGAACCTCTCGATGTAGTTTCTTGTCAGCTTCTTCTCCCCTTGGACGACGTCCATGAGGGTAGACATGGTGATGTCCTGCCCTACTTCGTAGAATCTCTCCAAGAACATGCGCTTGAAGCCGACGAAGGAGTGGATGCAGTTGTCCGACAGATTGTGATACCAGTCGAAGGCGACTCCTTCCAATGCCCTGATGAATAATCGTGTGAGAATGGCATCGTCATGGGGCAGATGGTCGGTGGTGACCTCGAAGTAAGTGATGTATCGACTTGCTGAGGTCTTACCATCATAAGGATTGATGTTGAACGGCTTATCTCTTGGTGGGAATGGAACATCCCTCCATACAGCAGGGTACGGTTGCCGTATTCTGAGGTCTTGAGAGTTTTCTCGAGCGTGGAACATGGCTCGGAGCTCTTCGACCTCTCTTTTCGCTTCACGGGCCTCATCCACGGTGGTGGGGGCCGTTGTTTCAGGATGATCGTTGCCCAGGTTTGGTGCCGCCGAATTCGAGTCCGCATTGACCGCAGGACCCGCGCTTGTTTGGCCAGGCATCCCTCCTTGCAAAGTTAGAAGGGCCGCTTTAATCTCGTCTACAGACTTGACCAAAGCAAGCAATATGGCTTCGAGACTATCGATGTGCTGGCAATCACTGGAACCACCTTGGTTGCTATCTGTCATGAATATCGTCTTCACATGAGGAGAGATAGACGGAGCGGTGGAGGAAGCGCCCTTTGAATCGTACCCCTGTAGTGAGAAGTCATCGGGGTATGTGGGTATGTTCCCTTCTGATTCAGACTCGAAAGGAACAGTACCCCCAGTCTCCGAGTTTGCCTCGTCTTGGGAGTTGTGGACGTCCTCGGGGATGTCGAGGTTTGCTGTATCCGATAGAAGAGTTGTCTCCCCTGGCTCGTCTTCTTGGAACATCGGATTGCTGTGGAGGCTCGAAGGGGTGTTACCTCCAGCCCCCGTAACCCCCTGCATTGTGGATGACGAATCTCCCACTGTAGCAGATTTCGTCTTAGAGCGAGTACCTTGGAAAACTCCGGTAGTGGGCACCCGTTTGGACGACAGTCTTTTAGTCGCAGTGGTTGAAATCTTTGGGCTGGGGACATTTGTCTTCTTCCCCCTTCCATGAGCGGGGACTTTCCGAGCGGAGTTACAGAAGGCGACGGGTAGTGCCTCGTCTTCTGAAGATGGCTGTTGTAGTCTTTGAAAGACAGACTGCCGATTTTCTCGTATCGTCGTGCTGTTGCTGCAGCAGTTGACGATGACTTGGGTGCAGTGACGTCCGTGGGAGGACTCTTTGCACCCCGATGCATCTTCTCTTTTCTTGTATTTGTGGAGAATGGCCTCACGCAAGTCAGATGGGTCTAGACCGACCATGTTTGCTTCTGGGATTTTGGATGACTTTTGCGAACCTCTCTGTCCGTCTGCCGCCGGGGGCTGGACTCAAGCGGTTCTGTACAACCTTTCATCCGAGGCCCGCGTAGCAGTATGCGGAACGCTCGGATGGTCAGAGGTCAGATCAGCGGACCGAACTCGCCAGGCTCGTGCTGCTTTAGACTTCTTCGCTCTAGTGCGCACGGGCACATAGTTGGAAGAGTCTAAGTGATACTGGAGAGAGTCAGATATATCTTCTTGGGAGCACGAGAGATCAGGACCGTACGAGAGGCAGTCGAAGACAGAGCCGCGGGGAGTAGGCATCATGCGGCTGTCATCGTTGGTCCGTATGCGGTTGCTAGACGTAGCCGCATAATCTTTCTTCATGCGGCTGGAAGTCTCAGCCGCATGAGTCTTCTTTATGCGGCTGGATGATCTGGCCGCATGGATTTTCTTCATGCGGCCGGTAGATCCACCCGCATGAGCCTCCTGCATGTGGTTGACAGACTTGGCCGTAGGAGTGCTCGACTTCTTCTTGGGGCGCATAGAGTCGTTCTTTGTCCCTACAAGTTCGGCATCGTAATGCTTTCCTCTGCCAGACTCGGGGACAGCAGAGTTCTCTACGGCTCGAAGTGGAGCCGTATGAGAATCACCCTCGCCACCTTGGGTAGTAGAGAGTACCCCGTCCAGAGCTTGTGGAGGAGCAAACAATTTTGGCCTCCACTCGCAGCGAGCTTTCTTTATGCGGGTTCGCTTCTAGATCGGGCCAACACTTCCTTCAGAGAGCATCTCTTCAAACGCTTGTTGGTCGAAATGGACGACCATCTTCTGTTGCGTGGAGCCAAGCTTGGCTGCAACCGACTGCATCACTAACTCCTTAACCGTAGAGAAGTTTATCCCCAGGAGAGTCGCCATCGTGTTTGCCATTGATTATAAAAGTACAGAACAGTTTTATGGGAGGACTGAACTTAGACTCACAATACAAACTCGTTTGTACAAAGAAAGCCTAGGGACGAAAGCCTAGGTACAGCAGAATAAGTACAATTGTTTATTTTAGATTCTGGGGGGTGACGATAGACGCTCGGAAAGGCGACGGCAGCCCTGCCTTACTTCTTGGACGATCGGTATGCAGCCTTGGCTCCAGAAGATTTGCTCGGCGTTGAAGAAATACTCTTTTTGCTCCCTTTCTGCTTTTTCTTCCAAGTCTTCTAATGCTCTCTGATCTCGAAAAGGGGTCTCTCTGGTCACACTCTCTCCGTTGTGTATATTGCCAGGGAATGTCTCTTTTGTAAGGGAATGGCACCTTGCTATTTATAGGAATGGGGTGTGATCATTAGGGTTTCCAATGATTGCTTCCTGGAGATGGCGGCGGCCTGTGGATTGGTCAATCTAGGTCATTCGTTTTGATTGTGATGAATCTGGACCATTAAGTGTAGATTACACCAAATCTCATCAACAGTTAATGTTGATTGGAATAAATCTTTCTCATAATGATCTTCTGATGTCTGCGAATAAATTTGATTTATTCTTCTGCCACGTGTCCCAGATTATTGGGATTTGACCCAATCTCTGATTGCAATAAATCTGGAAAATTGATCGGCTTAGGACACGTGTCCTAGGAGCCACTGGGAGGATCTGAACCGCATGAAGATTGAGCCGTATAAGATTTGGGCCACATAAGGTTTGGGCCACGTAAGGTTTGGGCCACGTGTCAGGGCTGCTTGGGTAGTGGCCCTCCCCCCTTCGAACCTTTGAACCGCATGGAGGTGATCATTGCGAGCCGCATAGGGATGCATCCACCTGAGCCGTATGGAAATGGTCCGCTTGAGCCGCATGGGAAGGTCTCCGCTTGAGCCACATGAGAAGGCCTCCGCTTGAGCCGCATGAGAAGGCCTCCGCTTAAGCCGCATGAGACTGTTTCGGCCTGAGCCGCAAAGGACGGCTTCATTCTGAACCGCATGGAAAGTCTTTGCTCGAGCCACATACGAACGCCCACGTGGCAAGGCCACGTGGCATTTTTATGGATCTCGGGGGATTGTGTCAGAGATCTCTTTCTCTTCCCTAGGGGTCTGTCATTATGACAGAGTCATAATTGCCTCTCTTGTGTCAGGGCTGTCACTTTTTCTTTTAGAGTTGTCAGCCATCAAAATAATTAATGCAGCATAGGTCGATGGGGAACACTGTTATGCCATGTATCTTCTGAGCCGTATGGGATGTCTTGGGCCGCATAGTCCCTTATGCCGCATGACTTTCTGAGCCGCATGGGCTTTATGAGCCGCATGGGGTTTCCTATCCACATGGATCATTTTTATGCTTCTACAAGGACGACCTGGGCAGCTTGATCGTCAGGGGTTCAGCAGGTGGAGCCGAGCGTAGAGTTGTTGGCAAACTAGCGACCCCCAGTTTGGTGCCTGATGCTGAACGAGGAGTTGTTGGCTCGCTAGAAGTCCCAGACTTTGTATCGAGGAGACGATTCTTCCTGGAAAGGCGTATCGTCATTGGCTTGTCGGAGGGATTGAGCTTCTCCATTTGTGGCTAGCCGACTCTCGACAGCCTGTTTGTCAATGGCTCCGTTGTGGGTCTTGGCACTTGGCCAGACCTTGGCAGTCGGATTGTCATTTGCTCTTCTTGTGCCGAAAGGTTGATTGCGTCCTTACACAAAGTGGCTGTAAGGGGTACGATCTTGCCAGATTTGCGAGCTTGGAGGTGGAACGTTAGGGGTTCTTATGATCCTGTGGCTGTTTCGGTACGAGCTTGCACATCTCCTTCACCAAGGTGCCTCTTCGATTTTTCGTATAGGCAGGAGTCTGAGTAGTAGGATTCGACCCCTTTGAAGGGATCGATGTCGACAAATTCTGTCCTCACGAAGCCGTATTTGTCGACATACTTGAAGCATTGGTGCAGTATGGAAGGAACGATCATATAATCGTGTATCCAAGGGCGCCCCAGGAGGATGTTGTAAGAAGTGTCTGCATCTATGACGTAACAGGTGACTTTCGACTGGAGATCGCCAATTTGACACTTTGGACGAATCTTTCCAATTGGGTAGCTCCTGTCCGAATTGAAACCGCTGATGGCGGTGCTCGTAGGCGTCAGGCGATGCATAGGGATACAGAGATGATGTAACAGATCCTTCGGGATAATGCTTATGGAAGAGCCAGGATCAATGTGCATCCGATCCACCTTTACGTCGCCGATGTATCCAGTGTAGTATAACGGGCGATCGTGTAGGTTGGTTTTGATGAGCATGTCCTGCGGAGTAAAGATAATATTGGGCATCGCTCCCGTGCAAGCGCTGTCTTGGAGATCTTCAGGCGGGTTCTCTCCTGTGAGGTTGACCTGAGCCAGGTATGCGTCGACATTTTGGAGTGCATCGCTCAGAGCCGCGCGAACATCCTTTGAGAGTCTCAGAAGCTCGTATAATGACAACTTGGCCGGTGTGTTGGCCAATTGTGCCAAGATGTCGAAGTTGTAGGGCCTCTCCAGCCCCTATGGTGCCTCTTTTCGGAGGGATTTGTCAAAACGAGTCTTCTTCGGCCTAGGCTTGTCGGACGTCGGAGGCGGAGAAGGTCCCGGAGCGTCAGTTGTAGCGGGCTGATGATCTTCAGCCGAGTTATCAGCCACAGGTTGGGATTGTGCCCCAGACCGAGTAACGACAGCTGTGACTTCTTCGGTATCTGCCGAGATTGTGCGGCAGGATCTGACTTTTCCACTCTTCTTCTTGCGAATGGAATATGGTGTGGACTGAGTTACTTCAGATACCAAGTCTGGATGGACCCACACGACCTACCCTCGTGATGTGGTGAGGGGCACTAGACCAGCAGCCTGATCTCGGGGAGGTGGAAGATTAGCAATCTCCATTGTCGCCAGAGGGATGGGGACTACACCGTCTTGAGTTTCCGTTGGAGGAAAGCTGCCAAATTGTACTGACACCATATTGGCTGCCATAGTTACCTCCTCGAAATCGATGGCCAGAGCATTCGAATCGATGAGATATTGGATGTACCGTTTTAGTTGGTAGCAGTCATGTGTAGCATGGTGGACGTAGCGGTGGTAATGGCAGTACTTTGGGTTCTCCATTTCTGCCGGCCGAGGTTCCCGTCTTGGTGGAGGAAGCTGAATTCTGTCTCCTTGTATGAGCATGTCCAATATGGGCTTGACGTGGCCGTCTTCGAAGGAGTAAGTGATTTGCGGCCATTGTTTGTCTGCTAGTTTTGACTCAGGTTTCTGGGCTGTGTCGGCCACCATAGCCTGCTTACCCCTGCTGTCCTGATTGTTGGAGGGGCTACCCCCATTGTCATTGTTGGTATTAGGATGCTTGCCCTTGTTTTCTCCGTCCGAGATGTGCAATCCTAATTGGCGAGCCTTCTTCAACCGTTCTTCGGTACTAGTGGCACTGATGATGAATGTCTTCCAGTCCTTAAATTGACTTTCGCCCATCCAGAGACTGATTGTTGGGAGCAATCTCTTTTGGCAAATTTCAATCAAGGAGGAATCCGGATTTCCAGACGACAACTTCATTACGGTTTGGCGAAACCGCTCGATATAGTTCCTTGTCAGCTCTTTCTCCCCTTGGACGACGTCCATGAGGGTGGACATTGTGATGTCCTGCCCTACTTCATAGAATCTTTCCAAGAACATGTGCTTGAAGCCGACGAAGGAGTGGATGCAGTTGTCTAGCAGGTTGCGATACCAGTCGAAGGCGACTCCTTCCAATGCCCCAATGAATAATCGTGTGAGGATGGCATCGTCATAGGGCAGATGGTCGGTGGTGACCTCGAAGTAAGTGATGTACCGACTTGCGGAGGTCTTGCCATCATACGGATTGATGTTGAACGGCTTATATCTTGGCGGGAAGGGGACATCCCTCCATTCAGCAGGGTACGGTTGCCATATTCTGAGGTCTTGAGAGTTTTCTCGAGCGTGAAACATGGCTCGGAGCTCCTGGACCTCTCTTCTCGCTTCTTGAGCCTCATCCACAGCAGTGGGGGCCGTTACTTCAGGAGGATTATTGCCCGAATTCGGTGCCGCTGAATTCGAGTCCACACTGACCGTGGGACCCGCGCTTGTTTGGCCAGACGTCCCCTCTTGGAAAGTTGGAAGGGCCGCTTTGATCTTGTCTACAGACTTGACCAAGGCATGCAGTATGGCCTCCAGAGTGTCGATGCGTTGGCGATCACTGGAACCACCTTGGTTGCTGTCCGTCATGAACACCGTCTTTACATGAGGAGAGATGGAAGGAACGGTGGAGGACGAGCCCTCCGAATCATACCCCTGTAGTGAGAAGTCATCGGGGTAGGTGGGAATGTTCTCCTCTGGTTCGGACTCAGAAGGGATAGTACCCCCAGTTTTAGAGTTTGCTTCATCTTGGAAGTCGTGGACGTCCTCGGGGACGTCGGCCCTTGCTGTATCTGATGGGAGAGTTGTTTCCTCTGGCTCATCTCCTTGGAACATTGGATTATCGTGGATGTTCTGAGGATTGCTACCCCCAGTCCCAGCAACCCCCAGTGTTGTGGATGATGAATCTCCCACTGTAGCAGATTTCGTCTTTGAACGGGTACCTTGGAAAGCTCCGGTGGTGGGCACCCGTTTAGATGATAGTCTCTTAGTCGTAGTAGTTAAAATCTTCGGGCTGGGAGCATTGGTCTTCTTTCCACTCCCATCGGCAGGGAGTTTCTGAGTAGAGTTACAGGAGATGACGGGAGATGCCTCATCTTCTGAACATGTTTGTTGCAGTCTTGGAAGACGGACTGCCGGTCTTCTCGTACCGTCGCGTTGGGTACAGTGACGTCCGTGGGAGGACTCTTTTCACCCCGATGCACCTTCTCTTTCCTTGCGTTTGTGGAGGATGGCCTCACGTAAGTCAAATGGGTCTGGATCGACTATGTTTACTCCCTGGACTTTGGGAGACTTTTGGGAACCTCTCTGTCCGTTTGTGTCACGACCCGCACCCGCTTTTCGGATACGAGACGTGTCCAAGCCAGCCTACGCTGCAGAGTCGGCGGTAGAACGCTGTCAAGCCCGCAAGAAATAAATGCTCAAGAAATACAAAATTTGCTTCTCATTCACATTTCTAGATTTATTACAACATTTACAATTAAAGAAAATACAAGATTTTATAATTAATGAAATTGATACAATTGCTTTCTATTTCTAGGTTGTCTTCAGCATACCCAAGTCTTCCCCAGAGCTAAGAGTGATAGCGGCTAAACCTGAAAAATGTTGGTTTCCAGTCAGGAATGGAACAAGTACACAAATCGACGGCAATGCAAAACACAATAGAATTAACAAGTCATGAAAATAACATATGAGGAATATGAAAACTGGAAGATAATTGATGACATAGCACGATGGAGAAGTAAACAAGGAAAAACTAATAAAAGACAACTAATAAAAGACATCTATCTAGGTGGTGTGAAATATCTGTTTCAACATGTGAACGGCTAGGGGGTAAATACGGCTCACTGCACGTGTCGTGTACAGCTGCTATCGTGCAAGATTAGACATATTGGGAAATTTATGGATAGTCCACATGTATACTAAGATATTTCTCCTCCCGACTACTCCGTGTGACGAGCGTGTCAACAAGCAGCAAGATTATATGTATAGACATGAAATGAAAAGACTACTATGAATCGAAAAGCAATCAGAAAGTGCACTTGCCTGAGGTCCTTAGCTGGAGAAACCAATAAATATATACCACTCAAAGAGCCACAATCAGTCAACACATGTAGA
>JANAVB010004800.1:36232145-36327145 GCA_029216955.1 Iris pallida | reverse complement strand
TTATTTTTATGGGTTGTGCCTCGCCAGTGCGCTACTGGCTGCAGTGAACCCATACCATCCATTCTCAAACAATTGGCAACAGTGCGCTGCTGTCTAGTCATCGCGGTCGTTTAGTTACTCTAATTATATTCCTAAGGACTTCAAGGAACTGCTAGAGTTCAAACTAATTGGCTATGATAGAAAGTGTAACCTCTGCCTATGAGTATCAATCCTTAAAGCAAAAGACGGGTCGGAAGGAATTATCTGAAGATAAGTGAAGTAAAACATCCTAATCTTTATCTCATATATATTTCAAATGGCTGCGGGTAAAACTTTGAATCAATCTAACTTGGGATTCATACATGAATAACAGAATCAAGAATTATGAACCAATTTCTTACAGCAAAATAGAATTTAAAATAGTCAATTCTAATTTATGATATGAAATTTATATCTAATAAAACAACCGGAATTTAAACAGTTTATCAAAATTAACGACTTAATTCTAGGCAAGTCTAACATACCAAGCGAATAGTATATCTACATTGGATCACATTGTCATATCAAAAGCAATAGTGTGCCTATAGGGATCTAGCAAGCTATCTAAATTGTAAGGCCTATCTAATAACCTTAACTACCTAACGGTCAATTTGAACAAGGGACACCTAGTCCTAGTCATTATCTTAAATTATTTTAATCCTAGTTTGTGAATGAGCATTTCCTGGTCGCAGGCTCGTAATAGTACGACTAACGTACCATCGCGAGTTCGCAATAATTTGTAAAAACTGACCTGCATGGGCCACCACAAAAACTTGTCACGACCCGCACCCGCTTTTCGGATACGAGACGTGTCCAAGCCAGCCTACGTCGCAGAGTCGGCGGTAGAACGCTGTCAAGCCCGCAAGAAATAAATGCTCAAGAAATATAATGCTCATTCACATTTCTAGATTTATTACAACATTTACAATTAAAGAAAATATAAGATTTTACAATTAATGAAATTGATACAATTGCTTTCTATTTCTAGGTTGTCTTCAGCATACCCATGTCTTCCCCAGTGCTAAGAGTAATAGCGGCTAAACCTAAAAAATGTTGGTTTCCAGTCAGAAATGGAACAAGTACACAAACCGACGGCAATGTAAAACACAATAGAATTAACAAGTCATGAAAATAACATATGAGGAATATGAAAACTGGAAGATAACTGATGACATAGCACGATGGAGAAGTAAACAAGGAAAAAAATAATAAAAGACATCTATCTAGGTGGTGTAAAATATCTGTTTCAACATGTGAACGGCTAGGGGGTAAATACGGCTCACTGCACGTGTCGTATGCAGCTGCTATCGTGCAAGATTAGACATATTGGGAAATTTCTGGATAGTCCACATGTATACTAAGATATTTTCCCTCCCGACTACTCTGTGTGACGAGCGTGTCAACAAGCAGCAAGATTATATGTATAGACATGAAATGAAAAGACTACTATGAATCGAAAAGCAATCAGAAAGTGCACTTGCCTGAGATCCTTAGCTGGAGAAACCAATAAATATGTACTACTCAAAGAGCCACAATCAGTCAGCACATGTAAAAGTCTCCAAATGCTGAAATAAATAGTACCAACGTTCTCAGAATAGTCAAATTAGCAAGGATTGCCTGTCCTTAAGTCCAATTCTGGACACAGGGGCAAAACGATAATTTCGGGCAAAAACGATGTCCGCCGTTGGACCCGCTTTGCACCAAAAAGCGTGCCAGAGTCAACGGTCTCTAAAGTCATCAAACTATATGTCTACGGATCTGATTTTTCGATACGAACCCAACCGTATGTCCAGAGTTGGATTCCGGCGGGCCGTGCACAAAATTGCCTGTTGAGTGGAACCGTGGAGCCCACAAAACGACGTTCCGATTCCACTGTCTCAGAATTGGACCAAACTTAGCATACAGAACCAGAAAAATGATACGGTCCTGTTGGTGTAAGTTTTGTATTGATCTGACGAGCATGCACAAAGTAATTGAAGAATTTGCAAAGTGCACGATACGGTAAATTTCGACGGATACGCATCAAATTCGTCGCGCACACGCGACCAATTTGAATTCCGCCAAAGTCCACACGACCACGAAACCGTTATGCAGCTTTCGATGCCTTCGGTTTGCGACCACGTCGCCCGAAATGGCGGGACGCACGTCGTGTGCATGGATTTTTCTAATTTTTTGAACTGTTTTAAACGGTTTTTTGATCAACTTCGAAAACTGATTTCTTTGTGCCTACTGTATAAATCTAAAACTACAAAAAGGGTCATGATCTTCTATAGGTTGTCTATAAGTCTGTTCAATTGGATTTTCCAATCGATCGATGGATTGGCTGGAATTCGCCTTCCAAATCAGGGGGTTGGGTCGGTTTTATGTCCTGTTTTAGGACTGTTTTTTGTCGACTTTGCGTCAATTTCTTGGGCAACCTAAAGTACTACAATTAAATCTAATTAAAATGATCCAAAGGCGGTTATATTGGGTACATACCTGAAGAAACGTCTCGTCAAAAGGACGAGCGTGAACGACGCAACCTCGGCACGAAGTTGACCGTCCACCCGTTCTTTTTTTCTATTGTGCAGTACCTTGCTCCGTGCGCGCGCGCGGTGGTCCTGGCCGCCGGCGGTGCCTCGCGGCGGCGCGCGCGCGTAGGGCTGCGCCCGGGGTGGAGGTCGGGTGGCGCACAGGTTTCAGAGTTAGGGTTTTTCGTTAGGTTGCGCGTGGTTTCGTTTCTCTTTCGATATGCTGATCCTAAATAACGATATATATATATAGTATATATGTTGGGGTGTTTACGTGTTTAAGGGCTCGGGTGGGGAATTCTGGGCCGAGGGCTGACTGTGGGGAATTGGTGTTGGGCTCGGGCTGTTGAGCCCGGGCTGGTTTCTATTTTGTGGGAAAAAATTATTAATATTTGTTTTCTTTTTCTATTACTAATTATTATTAGCTATATATATATACACACACACGTACGTATATATATATATATATATATATATATATATATATATATATATATATATTTTATATATATATATATATATATATATATATATATATATATATATATATATATATACATATATATATATATATAAATATATATATATATATATATATATATATATATATATATATATATATATATATATACATATTTTTTTTTTATATATATATATATATATATACACACACATAATATTTATATTTATATATATGCACACACGCACATATATTTACATATACGTACACATGTACACTATATATATTTATATACACGCATACAAAAATATCATATATATATATATATATATATATATATATATATATATATATATATATATATATATATATATATATCATATATATATTAAAATATATATATATATATATATATAT
The DNA here is from genome assembly GCA_029216955.1 of Iris pallida. Classification (NCBI taxonomy): domain Eukaryota; kingdom Viridiplantae; phylum Streptophyta; class Magnoliopsida; order Asparagales; family Iridaceae; genus Iris; species Iris pallida. The sequence continues at coordinate 36,323,740 of JANAVB010004800.1, read as the reverse complement.
ATATATATATATATATATATATATATATATATATATATATATATATATATATATATATATACAAATACAAATACATGTATATTTATTTATACCTATATTTATATATATATATTACTTAAGTATCTACACATACAATATTTTTACATATCTACAATTACATGTATATTTATTTATACATACATTTATGTATCTATAGATTATAGACTTATTTATATATTTTACTCACGTATATTTATACACACTGGTATATATACATGCACATCTATATATTCACACACATATACCCAATAATATTAAATAGTAATATTTCATAATAACTTCAATAATATTAAAATAAATAATAAAATAAAAATATTTCAAAATTCCGGGAAGGGAGGCTACAGTTTGCCGCCGGGGGCTGGACTCGAGTGGTTCTGTACAACTTCCCATCTGAGGCCCGCATAACAATATACGGGACGCTCGGATGGTCAGAGGTCAGATCAGTGGACCGAGCTTGCCAAGCTCGTGCTGCCTTAGACTTCTTCACTCTAGTACATGAGGGCACATAGTAGGAAGAGTCTAAGTGGTGCTGGAGAGAGTCAGACATGTCTTCTTGGGAGCACAAGAGATCAGGACCATAGAAGAGGCGGTCGAAGACGGAGCCGCGTGGAGTAGGCATCATGCGGCTGGAATCCATAATCTTCATGCGGCTGGCCATTGTAGCCGCATAGGTCTTCTCCATGTGGCTGGAAGTCCTGGGCGTATGAGTGTTCTCCATGCGGCTGAAAATCCTGGCCGCATGAGTATTATGCCCTTGGTTAGCAGTCTCAGCCGCATGGTCATCATTCATGCGGCTGGCAATCTTGGCCGCATGAGTCTTCATCTTGTGGCTAGTGCCCTTGTTTGGTTTCTTCCTGGAGCACATAGAATCACTCTTTGCCCCTGCAAGTCCAGCATCGTAGTGCTATCCTCTGTCGGACTTGGGGACAGCAGAGTGCTCTATAGCTCGAAGTGGGGCCGCGCGAGAGTCGCCTTCACCGTTTTGGGCAGCAGAGAGTACTCCGTCCAGAGCTTGGGGAGGAGCAAATGAATTTTGCCTCCACCCGCAGCGAGCTTTCTTTGTGCGGGTTCGCTTCTGGACCGGGCCAGCACTTCCTTCAGAGAGAATTTCTTCAAACGTCTGTTGGTCGAAGCGGACGACCATCTTCTGTTGCGTGGAGCCAAGTTTGGCTGCATCCGATTGCGTCATCAACTCCTCAGCCGTGGAGAAGTTTGTCCCCAGCAAAGTCGCTATCGTGTTTGCCATGAAATATAAAAGAGCAGAACAATTATCGGAGGACTGGACTTTTACTTCATAATACAAACTCGTTTATACAAAGAAAGTCTAGGGACGAAAACCTAGGTACAGCAATCTAAGTACAATTATTTATTTTAGATTCTAGGGGGTGACGATAGAGGCTCGGGAAAGCGACGACCGCTCTGCCTTACTCCTTGGACGACCGGGTGCAGCTTTGGCTCTGTAGAAGAACTGCTTGGCGTTGATGAAGAAATGCTCTCCTTTTGATCTCTGTATATTCTCTCTCTAGCTCTCTGGCTCTCTATGTCTCTATTTTTTTATCCGAGAGTCTCCTTCTTCGTAAGGGAATGGCACCTTGCTATTTATAAGAGTGGGGGGCCTCATTAGGGTTTGCAATGATTGTCTATTCTTAAAAGTCGGCGGCTAAAGATCACTGGATCTGGGCTGTTCATCTTGAATATACGAGATTTGAGCAATAAATGTGATTGTATCAAATCTTTTGTAGGTAATTAATGATGATTGACATAAATCCTCTTGATTTGTCATGCCAACCTCGGATTTCCCGACACGTGTCATTAATTTCCTTGATTACAAATGATCTGACTTGATCCCAATATTTTATTAGGATTTGTTGAGGGATTTCGATCGATTTGATACCACGTGTCCCGCTATCATGCCACGTGTCTTAACCGTGAGCCACTGCAGAAATCTGAGCCGCAGGAAGGTTGCTCCTCATTGAGCCGCATAAGGCTGGCCACGTGTCAAGGCTGCTTGAGAGTGGCCCCCTGAACATTTGAACTGCATGGTGATGATCTGAGCCGCATGAGTGTAGGTGACCGCATGATGGGTGCCTTCTTCGTGAACCGTATGGAGACAGTCCTTGTGAGCCGCTTGGGGCAGCCTCTGCTTGAGCCGCATGGAATAGCTTTGGTCTGAGCCGCATGGGGTGGTCTCTACTTGAGTCGCATGCGACTGTCCACGTGTCAAGTCCTTATGAAGGTTTCTGGATTTCGGAAGATTGTGTCAGAGATTTCCTTCATTTCCCTAGGAGTCTGCCATTATGACGGAGTCAAAATTGTATCTTTGTGTCAGAGCTGTCATTTGTCAGAGCTGTCAGCCGTCAAGGCATTAAATGCAGTAAAGGACAAAGGGAAGAGCTGTTTGCAGGCCACGTGGCTTCTCTCTGAGCCGCATAGAACTTATCCGAGCTGCATAGACGCTTGAACCGCATGGATCCCTGAGCCGCATGGAGCTCCCTGGCCGCATGGATCTTTCTTTATTCTTTTCCATGCTTCTACAGTGAAGGCCCAATTGGTACAGTATTAGTTTTAAGTAGAAGAGTGACTATATGACATAGACATTTTGTGTAACCTATGAGCCTATGTAGTATGGATATTAAATAAATGTAGAGTATGTAATGCATGATATGTTAGATGAATGAAATAATATATATATATGATATATATTCTCTTTACATTAATGTATATATATGGTTGAATGCAAGTATATAGGAATGCAATTAATATAATGCATATGAGCAATACATGAATGAAAGAATGATATACAATGTATGCATGAAAGTATATAATGAATGCAAGATATGAATGCAAGATATATATGTAATGATAGATATGAATGCATAATATATAAATATTGTAATGCAATATATAATGATAGCATGTATGGTAATGTAAAATATATGATGCAAGCATGTATATGTCCACTGTTATTTCTTTTTCTTACATTTATCCTTTCTTCCCTTTCCATTTCAGTTTTTCCCTTTTTTTTCCTTCTTCTATTTTTACATGTTATATACAATGTATATAATATATAGATGCATGTAAGTATGTAATGTGCATGAATGAATGCAAGTATGCATATATGATACGTATGTAGGTATGCATGCAAAGTATGTATGTATACATGATATATATGTATGCATGTATGGAATATAAGCATGTATGAATGTATACATGTATGTTGTGTATCCATGTATGTATGTGTGGATACATGAATCAAATATGTATATAGTGATAACATGAATGAATGAATGTATAAATGCATGAATGAATGTCATATATGAATGAATGAATGAATCAAAGGTATAAGTAAAATATAATACATTGTAATGAATGTTAACATATATAATGTATAATATATATGTATAAAAGTATGTACGTAAATGTGCATGAATATATATATCTATGTGACTATGTAAATATGCATGATGTAACATATGCCTATATAAATAAAAATATATGTAATATGGATATGTATGTATGTATGAAGGTATGTATTTATATATATTATCTATTTTATATTATGCATTGTTGTGGTTCACATTGTCTTGTGATTGTGTGAGTGCTAGCCTAGGCTTGGTTAGGCCTAGTGAGACTTGTTAGACTTGTTGGGCTAGGACTTAACCTAGTTGACCTAATTTGACTAGTGTGGTTGACTAGAGTTGACCAAGTGTTGACTTTAGTCTAGTTTGACCTAGACAGCATGCAGATGCATTGTACATTTCATTTATCATCTCTCGTATACATCTTGACCTGTGTTGCTCTAAATAGGACTCTGTGGCTTCAGTTTGGACCTCTATACCTATCAGCTGTTCAGGTTATCAGGCGAGTACATTTTCTGATCATTTCATATCCTACATCAGGAGTATTTTCCTGCTTTAGATTACTTTACATGAAGCTGACACGTTGGAAACACGGATTAGTACTATATGGATCTTGTTGTACGATGTTATCCCCTTAGCGGATACATCGGGTATTCGTGTTCGTGTACTTTATCGTGAACATCGTGTACTCCTTGTATTTGTGACATTCGTGTACGAAACGTGTGAATCGTGTATAATCATGTATTCACATGACCTTCGTGTACAATAACATAACTTAACTAGATCCTTGTGTATTGATTTGGGCGGGGAGTAGAAGTGGTTATGTATTCAATCCAGTAGATTACTCGTATACAACCTCTGTAGATTACTCGTGTACAACATCATGCCGTCTACATAACCATATTGTGCTCTGAATCACTAGCACTGTTAGTTCTCTATATACTGTAGCTATTTATTTACAGTCTCTCTCTTTTTATCATATTATTTCTTCAGTATCTTGTATCTTACTCTCTAGCATGATTATATATCCTGACCTGCTATGATTTGTTGAGATGTACTGTACTCGCTCCTGTCCTGACTGGACCTATTGATAAATTTTACAGATAGCCTGGTGGTTGCCTGCTAGCCTAGAGGAGACACAGTAGAGGTTGTATAGTTAGTTATTTCAGTTGTATTGAGTTGTATTTATTCTATGGATTACTGTATTGAGCTTTGAGATATTTTCTGGGTTTGTGTATCTTAGACACTTAGACTTCTATCTGATGTATCTCTTTTGGATTTCATATTTTACCTATCTTTTATCTTGCTCTACCTTAGTTGTGATTGAGACTGTATCTGCTATGTCACCTCCATTCGGAGAGTATATACTGTACAGGTACCTTTATATTGTTAGATGTTTGACCTAGGACAGCGTTTTACCGTCGACACTGCGGCGTAGGCTGGACGTACCCACATTTCGTGCCCTTACTTTAGGATGCGAGTCGGGACAAAAACTCAAAAGATGAATCTTCATAGCCATCTCCATCTTCTTCTTCTTCTTCTTCTTTTTTTCCTTCTTCTTCTTTTTTCTCAAAATATCCTTCACCTACACTTTGAGGGACGGATTAAGAAAAATTATAGTTAGTATGGACTCACTGTATATGTAGAAATGACATCCAGAACATAAATAGAAGTATCAAAGTGATGACTAGCATTAAAGTGTCAATGTGCACAGTGTGTATTTTTACATAAGAGTTTGGGCTAGCCCCATTTACCTTCTTCACGAGGGAAGAAAAACCTTATTCTTGGTCAGCAAATTCAACCTCTATCTGGTTAATCTTATCCAGAATCAATTTCTGGTTGTCGGATATAGTCTTCATCTCTTTGAAGACATTCTCAAAGTTTGCAGCAACAAAATTGTATAGATCATCAACCCTGTCCTTAGTGTTTTTGATTCCATAAGTTGATAGTTTTCCAGATGTTGATGGTTTGCTTGCAGCTGCTGCCCGATTTCCAAACATTCGAGTGAAGGTTAGTTTTCTCATGGGGCCTTTGTTTTTAATATAAACATCCCCTGCTAAGCTTGGGACAGAATATTTATTAGCCATCGAGCATACAAATCCTCCGAAAGGGAGAGCTGTCCTTGCAGTTGGTTTTCCCACGAGATGCATCATTCTACTGAACATATAGGAACCTATATCCATCCTTTTTTTCTTTCCCATATAATAAAGAAATTTTGCTCTCTCGGGATGGATGGAAAACTCATGTCCAGTAGGGTTGAATGTTTGAGATACGTAGGCATGCAACAATTTATATAAAGTTTTAATTGTTCTTTTTCTACATTTTGAGGGGTCTTGGCACCCATTGAAACACCTGTAATCTCATGAATTGCATCTGTCATGGAAACATTATCAATATCTTTCATATCAAACTCAGGAACTGGATCAAATCCATATAATTTGTTGATGACAGCAGCATTTACCCTAATCAGTTTCCCTCTCAGAAATACCAGTTGTTGATCCTCTTCTTTTTCTTTAATTTCAGCCAGAAGATTTGAGTAAAATTCTCTTACTATTGTTTGGGAGATTTTCTCAAGACATGATTTGTTCAGTTTCTCCAATTGATAAAATTTTAATATATCCAGGAAAGCTTCGTCTTCGACATCATCCATCTTAATTGATCTTTCAGGCATAACAGCCTTTCTCTTAAAATATTTAATGTAAATCTTCTTAGATTTAGAGTCTTTAAATTTTTTTACCTCCTCTCCAGCCTGGGACTTATTTGATGATTGCTCTTCCTCTTCATTTTTCTCTTCTGATGAGGATTCAAAATCCTCAGAGTACGCTGATGACTCTGTATCCGTTGCCTCCTTAGCCTTCGCTTGAGTACGCTTTCGATCTTCATAAGTTGAGTCTTCCGACGACTCTGTATCGAAGATAGATTTTCCGGTCTTTGTCGAGCAATGAGTTTTTTTAGCCTTTTTTGCACGTGACTTGGCTGCCGCCTCCACTTTCATCGTCGCTGCCGCCGCTGCCCTTTCGGCCTCTACCCTAGCGACCATAATCTTGGTTTTTGCCGCCCTTGCAAGTTCTGCCCTTCGGGCCTGTATCGCATCCCTTTGTTGATTCTTCCCCTTCAGCGATGGTCGTTGTTTCTTCGGCGGCATTTTGATTAGAAGAGGGTTTGGGAGAAGAAAAAGGGTTTGAGAGAAGAAGAGGGAAAATTCGACCGTCTTATATGACCTTAGGAAGTGGAAAAAATTAGAATAGTTTTGAGTCTTAAATTAAATTTATTACTATTATTACTAGAATAAGACGGTCGAATTTATTACTATAGTAAGAGAATTTTACATATAAGATAGAGAATGGTACATTTAGGACTGTTCTGTAGGGTTGTGAATTTTAAATAGTTTGGTTGTTTAGTTTTGTTTTGAATCTATATAAATTGGTTTTGAAGGCTGTTGAAGATGAATTAGTTTGGCTGTTTGGCTGTATAAATAGATTTTAAAGGGTTGTGAAAAAGAAACCAATATTTTCGTATCGATCACCATTAATTATGGTGAATGGCACTGATACCACTAATATGAGTGGAATTTGCACTGCCAGAATTCATTTTGAATAAGGTAAAATCTGTGTTGGGAAATGGCGAAATCTCTTGGATATGATTACACTGAGATGTTGTATTAATGGTAAAATCTGTGTTAGAAAATGTCAAAATCTCAGAAGTGAGCCATCTTAGGCGTCATTATATCACAGTCCATTTTATTTAAAAAAAATTAATCATGTAAAAAATTGACAAAAGTAAAATTTTGTCAAAATGGAGAATCGAACTCATAAAAAATATCTTGTATGTAGACTAGTAAAAAAATATAAAGAAGTACATGCATGCATGCTAATGTTTTCACCATTCACCCCAGGAATGATTGATGATATCTAAATCATTATACATCTCGTATCCAGGTTCCCCTGGGACTGTGATTACATCATCAAAGGGTTTTTTAAACGTCTGTATTGAATAACAAATTTTCCAGAGTTTGTCGTCGAAGTGCACGTTGAAGCACCCACGTATGTCGAGCACGTGAAGACCCTTGCAGTTGCATATGATAGATCGCAGCGTGTCTCCATTGAACATACCGAATCCCATATGTAGGTGTTCGAGACGTCGCATCGAATCAGCCACGACATTTCCCTCCTTCTCGTTTTTCGTATCCAGCACGAACATGTTCCTGAGCATGAAATCTGGAGGGGGTATGTTCCTACTCAGCTTGACCAGACGGTGGCAATACTTTCCGACGAAAAATATTCCAGTCGACGTGATATAGAGGCAGTAGCTAATGTCGAGTTCTTCCAGCACAGGGAGAAACTCCAAGTGTCTCATGAAAGTTTCATCACTCACGTCGTACTTCGGAATGCGCAGCACCCTTAGAAATTTTCCACTATATTATGAAAATGGAAAACATCAATAGAAATTAACAAAAGTATATGTAAAATTTTGTAATAGAAAAAAATAAAGTATTAGAATAAGACCAAATAAAATTTTGTACTGGCCTTAAACATGTAAAACAGAAGGCTGCTTCGTCGAGCTTGTACGCGGAGAAGGACCCTAGATATCCCCACTACGAGCCACGAGCTTCATCACGGTCAAACTAATCTCAGCGGTTTGCTGGGTCCTCCGACACCACTATACCAAGTCGACGTTAGACCAACAGTCTAAGGGACCGTTGAGCGCCTTCCACCACGAATGGCAAACTGGGGCCACGTTGCACATTACCTCGTCCGCCGGCATACCCGACAGTACCAGTATCATCGAGAGAATCTCGGTAGGGATGACGGCCCATCCGCTGTAGTTGATCTTTCTCCTCTACATTGCGACTGTTCTTCTTCTTCTTCTCTCCTTTGTTTCTCTCTAGTCGGATGGGTTCTCTTCTTTGGAAAAGGCTATTTAACCCCTCGTTTAGGGGGGTGTAACCCGCTCGTGGAGGGGTGTGACCGAACAAGGCACAAATCTATTGGGAAATAACGGTAATGCCACTGTATTAATATTAGCAATTAGTCGTTTGGGCTCCCAACATATTTGGGTGATGCCATCTCCCATTATGTGGCATCTGACATGGCAGATGACATAACAGCTGACATGGCAAATTTTAACCCCAAAAATTAATTACCCAATTTTTTAATGTTAATGTTAATGTTAATGTCAATATTAATATTAATATTAATGTTAATGTTAATGTTAATGTTAATGTTAATGCTAATGCTAATGTTAATGTTAATATTAATATTAATGTTAATATTAATATCAATGTTAATATTAATTAATGTTAATTTAATATTAAATTATTTATTTACTATTAATGTTAATTTTAATTTTAATTTTATTGTTAAATTTTGCCATGTCAGCTGTCATGTTAGCAACCATGTCATATGCCACATAATGGAAGATGGTATCACCCAATTTTTTGGGAGCAAATAGCATTTTCGTAATATTAGTTTTAATTATATTGTAAATTTTAAATTAACAGAAAAGCTAATGTAGATTAAATATTAATGCTACTGTTAAATTTTTTCGATCATACCTCGATACTTACGATTGTCGACCGAGTTACCGTCTTCATCATTATCAAGTTTTCACCCGAATCATCGTCCTCGCTGGGGCGTGATGCCGTACGAGCCTGGAGTTGCGCTCGTGCAAGACAAGATAACAGATTCACAATAGTGTTTATAGCTCAAATTGATAACATAAGCAGCGGAAGGAAAACGTAGTATACAACAAGAATCCCTTTTATTGATAATGAACTGAAGGTTACAATGGCTCTGAATAGCCCAACTTAACATGCCAATTGGCTATAACGCTCATGATCTCTCTATCTCACAAAGGAGTGCATTATTCCATACATTATGCCTCTTTATAGCCAACAAGTAGTCTTCGGCTGAACATCTCCATGTCGCAAGTCCGAACGCCAATGCGGTAGCTCCTCTTGAATGCTAAGGACTCCATGCCTCGGCACGTCCAAGCCGAGCCCCGCCTCGAGCCGAACATATCATGAACTTGTCCACTACCGTGTCCTTGCGACAGATACAGTTAGACATAATCTTAACATAAACATAGTGATCGTGCTCATCTATGTCCCATTTCGCCTAGCCTGCAAGGTTAGAACTTTACATAAGAATTATATCATTTCATTTAACCAACCAACCGTAAACTTAAACATATGCATAAGGGTGGTAGGCCCTGCGCCTGCACCCAGCGCTAATCTCAGCCTACCGGCCCTATCTATATGAAGGTCACGGTGTTTCGCACCGTAATACATCTTTGGCATCCTTATGTGTAAGACTATGATCGCTTCGATACGGGTTGCTAGCCCAATATCCGAAGGATTCCAAACTTACTGATATCATAGCTTATCACAACATTGGACGGTCGCAACCCGTCCTAATGATGTACACCATAAATACCATACATAATTCCCTCCTTTGAACTACTCGGTTGAATTAAGATGATGTGCACCATAAATACCATACATAAATACCAACACTGGACCGTCACAACAATATCATACCTTATTGAGTATATTATATTGTCATTGCTTGTCCTCCATTCGGAGTTGACCGTTCTCGACAGGTTTTGATATAACTGTTGTTAGATAGTAGAACTAGACAGCATTCTACGTCATTTCTGCGGTGTAGGCTGGGACGCTGTCACGCACTCATGCCCTTACTCCGGTTGCGGGTCGTGACAGGGTGCACGAGAAAGGAACAATGTCGCTACCGATTCGGTTGGGACCGATAGGTCGAAATCGGTCGGGTCGATCGAACGGGAACGGTCGAATTAAGATCCATTCCACGTTATGGAATGGCTTCTCTGGAACCAAGTCCCATATTCAGCGGGTTGCAGGTGATCGCGTAGGCGACGTCAACGCAGCCAACCAGTCGCTCGCTTAAAGCAAGTCTAAGGCGAGTGGCTGACCTCCTTCGCCTCGTCCCTCTTCGACGTCACTGGCATCACAAGCCATCCTGGACGTATAGCTTTATTAATCAGGGTCCTTTCAACGCAAGTAGCTAGCTTCGATGCAAGTCCCCGCTTAACCTGTGCTGAAACCTTATACACGACTATACCCTGTTTCCTCCTAGGCTGAAATGGTCCCGTGGCCCCGGGTTGCTGATCGAGGAGACTACTGCCTTGTCGACAAGTTGTCCATAACCGTACAAAGACATATTTTTCTTTTAGTTATTAAGACATAACCTACATTATCTTTGAAAACTCAATCCCTTTCCCGTGTTTGTGCCCTTGTATTTATCCTTTCATTCACAACAACATTATCGATTTACCTAGGAAGGGGGTCGAGAAGAGGAGGGTCAGCCACTCACCTTGAGTTTACTTCAGGCGAGAGAATGGATCTTAATTCAACCGTTCCCGTTCGATCGAGTCAATCGATCCCGACCTTCGGTCCCGATCGAATCGATAGCGATAGTGTTCCTTTCTCACGCACCCCGTGGACGGAGTACGGGGCACGATGTAGGGACGGGGCACTACAGCTATAGACTAAGATGTCGTCTATGAACACTATCACGAACTGATCCAAATAGTGCATGAAGATACGATTCATGGGGTCCATGAATGCGGCTGGCACACTGGTCGCCCCAAATGGCATAACAAGGAAATCCCAATGTCTATACCTCGATCTGAATGATGTCTTCGGGATGACTTGCTCTCTGACTCGGATCTGATGGTACCCTCATGACCGCAAGTCAATATTCGAGAATACAGTCGCTCCCTTGAGCTGATCAAATAAGACATCAATGTGCGATAATCAACACATAATCTTGACGTACCATCCTTATTCTTCACAAGAAGTATCGGTGCTCCCCAAGGAGATCTACTAGCACGAATGAATCCTTTGGTTCTGAGTTCTTCAATCATCTTGTACAAGATTTTCAACTTTGAAGGTGCCATCCTGTAGACTCTCTCCGATCCTGGTGCCGTCCCTGGAATCAAGTCGATGGTGAAAACTCTGCCTCACCGAAAAATGAAAAACTCTGCCTCACCGAGAATACCAAAAATAATCCTGCCAATATGGCAGTCTATTCTTGTGTATTGCTCCTTCAACCAATCCATTCCTAGGCCAAGGGACCGATTCGGCCCGCCGCAAAAGGGTCGTCGTCTAACCCAACTATAGTCCGTGATGGCTTGACATTGCCAGTGGCCTTCACACCCTTTCACTGCTTAACAAATGCACGTGACACGGGACGGTGCTTGCTATACTTCGATAGCCCAACAAAACTCTTTTCTAATGTGTTCGTGCAACGACTTGACAAGCAAGGGCTACGTCAAGCCTTGCATCGAGGGAACGTGCTGTGCACGCGTTCGACTTGAACAATCAAGTTCTTTGGGTGCATAGACTTAAGCAAGAAGCAGTGAAATACGACTTAAACTACGGGACAAGCGAATGTTAATATTAATTGTAGTTCTAATTATATTTTAAATAAAAAAGAATACAATTTTAACTTTAACTAGTTTGAAGCAAATGTTAAATAAAAAACTATTTTAAATTTTAGTATTAATATTAGTTTCAATAATATTGTAAATTTTAAATTAACAGGAATGCCACGGTATTAGAAACCTAGCTAGCTGATGTCACGTTGCTCGGGGCTCGATTAGTGTTCGTCTAAACTCGGACGTGCGAACTAGTTATTAGTAATGATAACCAAAATTAAATTTTAAGTTTAAAATCTAGTCGAGCTCGATCCTTCCTCTTTATCCCATCTCCCACACTCTCTCTTTCTCTCTCTCTCTCTCGGGTTCTCTCTCACAGGTTGTGTTCCTTACACAACAGATCCCGTAGCATTAAATGCTCTGCATGCGTTATCCTACACAATTTAATAATAAGCACTGATACCATATCATTAGAAGAGTAAAAGTTGTCTTGGAAGTTGTAAAAAATTACTTTGTATTGTCTTCTCAATACTTTTTTGCATTGGAGATGACTTTTTAAACTTATTGTCATTTGTGAATATAGCCGCCTATGCAAGATGTTGTCTTCTGCCTCATGCCACATAGGATACACAACACATAACAAGACAATAGGGTTTCGTAGCATTAAATGTTGCTGCATGTGTTATCCTACAGAAGAGGGCCACGTGGAGAATGTTGTTGCATGCTTCCTCATGCGTTATTAGCTACACAATTTAATAATATATGTACCCAGAAGACGAAAAAGTTGTATTGTTGGAAGTTGTTTTATTAAAATTATGCTTGCTCTTAGAATCACTCAAGATTTTTTATGAGCCATCAAAAGAGGGCCACGTGGCGGAGTTACAAGGAAGACAAAAGGTTGTGTTGTTGCCTTGCTGAAAGTTGTTTCTTCCTGAATAATGCTTTTTGTACCTCCAAATTGCACTTTCAAACTGTCCATCCTTACGTGGCAGCTGACGTGATATGTTGATCTGGCAGCTGATGTGGCAAATTTTTTTATAAATAAAACTAAAAGTAAATATAACATTAAAGTTAATGTTAACATTAACATTAACATTAATATTAATATTATCATTAACAGTAACAATAATATTAATATCAATATTAACATTAACATTAATATTAACATAATTTAATATTAACATTAAATTAACATTGATATTAATGTTAAATTATTATGGAGAAAATTGGGTAGTTAACTTTTTGGATTAAAATTTGCCATGTCATCAATCATGTCAGATGACACACACTATTATTTAACATGCCACATCATGTCAGATGACACACACTATTAACTTTTTGGAGAAACTGATCGTCGTATGGAAGATTTAGTCGATGAAGAAAGCTTCCTTTCAAGAGGACTGTCAGATGATTTGGATGATGATCAAAGTTTGGAAGATGTTAAGTTAGGAGACAGTAAAGAACAAGATGAAGAAAACAATGGAAGAATGCATCATAACGACGACGACGACATCAACGCAAACAACAAAATGTTATTTCGTATCATCCTTTCTAATGGATTTAAGAAATGCATTATATTTTTACATTTATTTCTCATGTTTATTTTGTTTTATTCTTTTCTTAGGGACGACGGTGAATCTCCATTGGATTTTGATGCAGCGACGATGAAAAAAATATTGCAGTCTGCCAACATTAACAAAGATCCAAAGCATCTCTTAGAAGAAGATATTGTTGGCCTACAGTTCAACTCTATTGAAGAAGCAGAGACATTCTACCGGATATATTCAAAAGCATATGGTTTCAGTATTAGAAAGAACGAGGTAAAGAAAAACAAATCTGGGATGGTGATGGTCCGTAGTTGGTGTTGTTCGAATGCGGGATTCAGACACAAGAAATACAAGGAAGCTCCTAACAGGGTTCGTGAGCCAAGAAGTGAAAGCATAAGTGGTTGTAAAGCAATTTTTCGTATTGGGTACACCGATAAAACAAAGATGTGGTTCGTCAAAAAATTTCATATACATCACAACCATATCCTGGCGAATGATTATGAAACAGTTTTTTGAGATCCCATCGTACGATATTACCTACAGAGTTGGAAGAAATTAAGCTTATGAAGCAATCAGGGATGGGGACTGGACAGATATGGAATTTAATTGTCCAGAAGAAAGGTGGCTGGGATAAGGTTGGATGGACGAGAAAGGATTTATACAAAGCTCTAGCTCAAGATAGTAGAGCACTAGACGATGTTCATGCTATGACAACACTTACATTTCTTCAATCTAAGGAGGGCAGTGACCCAGATTTCTTATACACATATAAGGTAGACGAAGATTCCAGATTGACCCATCTCTTTTGGGCTGACGGTGCATGTCGATTCGATTACGAATTATTTGGAGATTCACTAGCATTCGATTCTACATATAAAACAAATAGAAGTCAAATTTCATTGGTGGTTCTAGTGGATACAAACAATCATGCGATGACTTGTTTGTTTGGGCTTGCAATGATCCATAATGAGACTGCAGAGACATATTCTTGGGTTCTAGAAAAATTCCTAGAGTGTATGAATGGCAAATTACCAGTAACAGTTCTCACGTATGGTTGCAGATCCATGAATAAAGCAATTGAGGATTTAATGCCCAGCGTAGTTCATCGAACGTGCTCATGGCATATCCTAAACAATGCTGCCAAACATGTACACCGAGAGGGTTTTCACAATAAACTGAGTCTTCTGATTAAAAGGTACATCGCACACTTGCTACTTTACTTTGAAGTATGTTGTTGTTACAATATCACAACTTTAGTTACTGTCCATGTTTTCTAAACAGGTATTATTCAGTTGAAGAATTTGAAAACCGTTGGCAGCAGATGCTAACAGATTATAATGTAGAGAACAATGAGTAGACCACTTGCATTGTACAGAAGGAGGGAGCGATGGGCGGACACATTCCTATGTGAAAATTATTTTGGCGGTTCTACTGCAACAATATATGTGAATCTATGAACGCATTTCTGAAAGGTTTTTGAATGAGAAGCTGCCACTATGGAAGGCCCTTCAAAATTGTGACTACGGTTTGGCGGCCTTACGTTACGGCCAGATGAGTCAGCATGTCACTGATAAACTCTCAACACTAGTTGTGAATCAAACTAGCATGGCCGTAATAGAAGGTAAATTTGCCGCAATTTATACTAAAATGGTGTTTATAGATGTAAGGAAGAAAATCACACGTTCTGATGCATATACTGTTCTCCATCATCATATCATAAGAGAGGCAGAAGTTTGTACTGTCCAAAAGTATATGTTGTCACGACCCGCACCCAATATTTGGGCATGAACCGTGTGCACGCCCAGCCTACGCCGCAGAGTCGGCGGTAGAACGTTGTAACAATATGATGAACAACCACACAAATAATATAATTCTCACATGGGACAACCACAGCTCTAACTAGAAAATGAAATAAATATACATCTCAAGGAAATGTATGATAATGAAATAAAATGATATCTCCACTACAAGTCTCATATCAACTAAAAAAAATCCAATACAAGTCTCAGCTCTAAGTAAGAATGAAACTAAGCAAATGCAGCAGGATCAGACGCTGCGTACTCCTCCTGATACACCAAATTGTCTCAACTAAATCCCCCATGTATGGGCCATACTGGTCAGGGCACTCGACCTCCTCGCAATCACCTAAAATTTGTTTGGTACCCAGTCAGGATGGAACGAGTACAATTCATCGAATAGTTCCAAATATATGAAAGAGACTATAAACAAAGGTTAGACACCAATTATGAGTTTTAAAAGTAATAATAAGACGAAAGTAAAGACAGTAAAATAAAATAAACAATACCTTCCCGACTGTTAGAAATACCTTGATATGTGATCGGTCTGGGGTACTACACCGCACGGTCTACAGTGTCTACTTGCAGAAAATAAGCACTGTCTACAATATCTACTTACAGAAAAATAAGCACTGTCTACGATGTCTACTTGCAGAAAAATAAGCACTGTCTACTTGTAGGAAAATAACACTGTCTACAATGTCTACTTGCAGGAAAATAAGCACTGTCTACGGTCGGATCACATATCTTTGGTATTTCAAGTTCCCGACTCATTGTTTATACTAAAATAAAATCCACATAATTAATGACCAAACGATGAGATATAGTGTAATTCAATATTGAAAACAGACAACAAACTGTACTCGCCTGAGGTCCCGAACTGCTGTAATAGATCCAATGCCAAGTCTGAGCCCAAGTGACCTATTTGATAATTCAATAGGGTCAACAAACAAATTCTGAATGTGTAAAACAACAATTATTCTATTGACCTATAGCATGGTTTAGGTTATCTATTTATTATTTGGTTTTGCTGTCTCTTGCTCTATTGTCCTAGTAAAAGTGAATCTTTACTGGCTGCTATGATGAATTACTACTCTACTAACTACCCCACTGTACCCTGCTATACCAACTTCAGATTTAGTTGATATGGTCTTCAGTTTCAGTTCCCTGTGGGAATATCTTCCATGTATGCTTACTGTAGGTGCCCTCTAATTCAATGCCCCTCCCTGTGCACTGGTAGCTTAGTCCTATACTTGCCACTCTCTGACTTCTACGTGGCTTGATGCATGTACTGGTGTTCTAGTCCTTTAGGATCTCATTAGGAGTTCTCAGCTATATTGAAATCCTGGTTTCAGTTAGACAGGATTTTGAGTCAAAAACTCATGTGTTTAGATGTCAGAAAAGAAATACCCTCCTTCCCGATTCCCCTTTCCCGATTCCCCTTTCTATTTACCAATATCTTTGGGTCCAAGTTATGGGTGGGTCTCATCTAACCCTTCAGGTGATACACTACCCTGTTATTCATGATTATCCTGAATCTGGGGACCCTGTACACCCTGTCTATCTAAGAGCACCTGTAATTTTAGTCCAACTCTCCATGGTGAACACATGACTCCAAATTGTATTTTGTCTTGACTACCCTTCCTGTGCACTATTAGTACTTACCATGCTGTTGCACAGAGAGTAATCTATTTCAAGAGAGAACAAAGACTCCAATTGTATGTTGTTATCATATTACATTATTTCATAAAAGGGTAAAACTGAGTCCTTGGAGATATTAGATACTATTGGTCTAGGAAGGACATTTTAGGACTGTTCTCGACTGTAAAGGGTGATCACCAGATATGTATATCTGTAAGAAATTTGGGTTGTGGCATCAGGAACCTGCATATAGCTAGCCCTTATGATTTCTCTTTAGTTCTCGATTACTCTCTGGAACACATCTTTAAGATATATATTGCATAAACAATAATCTATGATACACATACTTTAAGGGTATAATGAGCATTGAATCAAATGATGTTCATTTGTTGTCATGCAGAGATGAGAAGTTCCATGAGTGGTAGGAACAGGTTCAATTCTTGAAAAATAGTCCAGTTTACTCCTATACGCCCTTGTCCTATACTCGATTGAAATCCACATCTGTACATTGATTCGTACCCCTACCCCTTTTATGCCCAGGTTAAGTTTGAGAGATAATAAGGGGGACCCAATGTCAGTACCAGGTTTAGTACCTAGGGGTCTGGTCCTGTCAAACCTACTACCTACAGAGACATCTACATAGGACAGTACTAAAGGTTAATTCCCAAGATGATAGGGTAATAGTGATATCAATACCTAGAGTTTACTAGGTGTTCCCCTTTCCTTGATACCCACCATGGTGTCTAGGGGCATGCATTAGTGTGGAGGTCCCTGGTACTAAGGGTCAGATAATCCTGAACACATGAATTTGCCTGTCTTCCCCATTGGTGTAGACTTGTCCTGACATTACTGGAATCATGCATACACCAGTAGTTACTTGGAACTACTCGCTGGTCCCAAGTCCATGGTAATGTACTATTTCAAACATAATTCCCATATCAGATTAAGGATGGAAAACTTGCCAGGATGCTATATGTAGGGAAAACTTAAGTTCCAGAGGTTTCATCTCTGCTATATCGATTTTCCAGCCTAGGATTCTCCTAGGATGTAGCCATGGACTTACCTGCTACTTGGGGTGGATACATCAGTTGGTATCTCCCATGAATCATAGGTAGGCCTTGCCTACTCTTCTGACCTGCCTAAATACTCAGGAATCTATATAACCCGATACTCTCCCATTATCTCATGGACAATGGCCTATGCTATACCCTGTACTATCGAACACTATTCCTCATACCACAGGCTATACTCCTAGTCCCCTACCTAGAGTCTCTTAGGTATTATTTCAAACACTATGTATAACCAGATGTACGAGTGAGGGCATGGAGAATACCTGGTATTGTGGTTTCCAAGGTTGGATGATTCCACAGGTTCTTCCTTTGATGCTGCTATTGAGAGAAGATCGAGAGTTTCACTTAGGGTTTGTAAAGGAGAACATAGGGTGATCGGCCTATATATATGCATATCGTGCACAGGCCTGGATTTGGTCGAGATAGAATCCTAGGGAGGTTCAAATAGTTTAAATCATATTTGAACCTATCCCTTGCTGTTTTAAACCCTTTAGTGTTTGGATCAAAAGAGTACAGGCCTCTTTCGAGTACCCTTAGGATTTGAATTCAAATCTTTACACAAGGGTCCCTGACAATATGGGTTTTGTAGGGAACAGCTTCCTATTGAATACTTGATTGTATTTACACCTAGGTTTATCTGTTTAATGAGAACCATGAACCTAGACTATTCATTAATGATAATTAACATAGATAATTAAATAATCATAAAAAGGAAAAAAATTTAGATGGGGCTCACAAGTCTAACCCCCTTAAATTAATTTCGTCCTCGAAATTTAGCTGAAAAAGTAAGGCAGAACAGTACCTCAGTCTCAAAGAGGTAGGGGTAGCGCTCGCGCATCTCATCCTCTCGCTTCCATGTAGACTCGCCTGGGGAGTGGTGTCTCCATGCGACGCGAACCAAGGGAATCACTTGATTCCTTAGTACCTTCTCTCTGCGGTCCAAGATCTCCACGGGCTGCTCCTGGTAACTGAGACTCGGTCCCACCTCGATCACTGAATGGTCTAAGACATGGCTGGGGTCTGCCACGTATCGTCGCAGCTGGGATACGTGGAACACGTTGTGCACTCCTTCCAGTGCAGGCGGCAAGGCCAATCGGTATGCTACTGCACCGATTTTTTCGAGAATTCCAAACGGCCCAATAAAACGTGGGCTGAGTTTGCCACCCTTACCGAAACGGATAGTGCCACGTGTCGGAGAAATCTTCAAAAATACCAAGTCACCGACCTAGTTGCACAAAATGTTAATACAATCTCATAACTATACACGTAGATAATCTTAAGTAAATTCTATACCTCAAACTCTAACGGCCTACGGTGACTGTCGGCCCAGTGCTTCTGCCTGTCCTGCGCCACGCGAAGCTGCTCTCTAATCATCTTGGCCTTCTCCGCAGCATCTACTACCATCTCCGGTCCCAATAGGGCACGCTCTCCCATATCATCCCAAGACAGCGGGGTACGACATCTCCGACCATACAACGCCTCAAAAGGGGATATCTCGATACTAGCTTGGTAGCTGTTGTTATAGGAGAACTCCATGAGATGAAGGTGGTCCTCCCATGAGCCGCCAAAATCTAGCATGCATGTCTGCAGCATGTCCTCGAGCGTCTGAATGGTCCGCTCCAACTGTCCATCCGTCTGTGGATGATAAGCAGTGCTGAACTTGAGTGTTGTGCCCAAACTGGCCTGTAGGCTCCTCCAAAAGTGAGATGTGAACCTGCTGTCACGGTCCGACACGATACTCACCGGAACCCCGTGCAACCGGACTATCTACTTCACATAGAGCTCTGCCAGCTTCTCCGTAGACAACCCCACTTTAAATGGAATAAAGTGGGCCGATTTGGTCAACCTGTCAACGATGACCCAAATCGCATCCTTCCCGTCCGATGATCGCGGAAGACCGAAATGAAGTCCATAGTGATGTGTTCCCACTTCCACTCGGGTATCGGTAGGGGCTGCAACAATCCTCCCGGTCTCTGCCTCTCGGCTTTGACCTGCTGACATACGAGGCACCTAGAAACGAAACGGGCTACTTCCCGTTTCATACCATAGCACCATACGTGATTGCGCAGATCTTTGTACATCTTATTGGCTCCTAGATGTAAGGAATATTGGGAGCGATGTGCCTCTTGCATAACTTCTTCTCTAGGCTCTCCACTCGGTACACAAAGTCTCGTCCCGTGCCTCAACGAACCATCCTCTGCAATAGTAAAATCATCCCACGATCCAGCTCGAGCTTGTGCTATAATTTCCTTCAGTTGTTCGTCTTGATGTTGTGCCTCCCGAATCCTGTCCATCAGTCCTGACTGAATCTGCATGCCCATCATCTGCATCTCGGCTCCCGGGATGACGATCTCGATGCCCAAACTTTCTAAATCTGCTAACAAGTGACGATCTCGAGTCAAGCACATTGCTACGGGATACCTGCTCAAAGCATCCGCAACAACATTGGCTTTTCCCGGATGACACTGCAGTGATATGTCATAGTCACTCATATGCTCAAGCCATCTGCGCTGCCTCATGTTCAGCTCCTTCTGCGTGAAAACGTACTTCAAGCTTTGTAGTCAGTGAAGATTTCTACTCGCTCTCCGTACAGGTAATGTCTCCACAGCTTCAAGGTGAAGATCACGGCTGCCAACTCAAGATCGTGGGTGGGATAGTTTTCTCATGTGGTCTCAACTGTCGAGATGCATAGGCTATCACTCTCTTGTTCTGCTCCAGGACACATCCCAGTCCTTTGCCCGAGGCATCACTATAAATGGTGAAACCTCCCGATCCCGAAGGCAAAGCTAAGATAGGGGTCGTCGTCAATCTCTTCTTCAACTCCTCGAACGTATCCTGGCAATCCTTCGTCCACACGAACTCCACATCTTTCCTTGTGAGCCTAGTAAGAGGCTCTGCAATCCGAGCGAAGTCCTGTACAAACTTCCGATAATACCCTGCTAACCCCAAGAAACTCCGTATTTTCGCCACTGTAGTCGGAGTAGACCATGCTTCCACTGTTGTCACCTTCTTCGGATCGACGGATATACCGTCGCCTGTCACCACATAACCAAGAAACTCTACCTTGTCCAAGAAGAACTTACATTTTGAGAGCTTCCCATAGAGCTTCTCCTTCCTGAGGGTCTCTAGTACGATCCTCAGATGTTCCTCGTGCTCCTCGGTGTTTTCGAATAGATGAGTATGTCATCGATAAACACCACCACGAACTTGTCAAGGTACGGATGGAATACCTTGTTCATCAAGTTCATAAAGACTGCTGGGGCATTAGTCAACCCGAATGGCATCACCATGAACTCGTATTGTCTGTACTTGGTCCGGAAAGCAGTCTTCGGTATGTCTTCCTTCTTCACTTTCAACTGATGGTACCCCGACCTCAAATCTATCTTGGAGAATACCCGCGCACCACTCAACTGATCGAAAAGATCGTCTATCCTCGGCAACGGGTATTTGTTCTTGATAGTAAGATTGTTTAAGGTGCGGTAGTCGATGCACATTCGTACCGTACCATCCTTCTTCGGCACAAAATGATAGAAGAGCCCCATGGCGACGAACTCTCCCTGATGAACCCTTTTGCCAGCAATTCGTCTCTCTGCTTCTTTAATTTTCAGCCTTCTTGTTGTTGATCCGATATACCGGCTGTGCTGTCGGTACTGCGCCTGGCACTAGATCAATAGCAAACTCGATGTCCCTGTCTGGCGGCAATCCTGGCAAGTCTTCGGAAAACGTCCATGAACTCGTGATGATGGGATATGGGATCTCCTCTCCCTCAATCATAGCTCCGCAAATAGCTCCGTGCTGCTGCTCGACTGCTCCTCTCGCAAACTCGAATATCGATACCCCGGAGGACTGAATTAACACATCCTCGGTGGCAGTCTATACTGGCAAAATTCTTACTCAACCAATCCATACCGAGGACGATATCGAAGCTCGGTAGTGGCATTACGAGTAAGTTGGCGCACAACTCTCTTCCTCCTAAAGTGATGTGTCGCCTCATGCAAATATCCTTGACTAGGATAATGCCTCCGCCTGTCATAATTTTGCAACTACCGCCCAAGGATACAGATGCTATACTATGTTTGAATACAAAAGCTACAGAGATAAAACTATGGGATGCACCAGAATCAAACAAAGCTACAGCGGAAATAGAATCAAGAAGTATGAAACCTGCTATCACATCCGGGGTAGGCTCTGGCTCCTCAACGGCCATGGCAAAAGCTCGACCCTGCTGTGGCGCGCCTCTCTGCTGGTGCTGAGCGAACCGCTGCTGCTGAGTGGGAAGTGGGAGACCTCGTGGCTGAGGTGCTGCTGGTCCTCTCTGTGCTGGTGTCGTCTCGGGTCCTGTCCATTTAGGAATCAATAAGCAGTCTTTCAGCTGATACGATAGGGATCCACAATATAAGCACGCTCCGAGTCTCTTCCGGCAGTCATCCCAAGTGTGTCCGTTTCTCCTGCAGTGAGTGCAGTGCGGGGCCTGTTGTAGCTGTCTCTGTGGCTGCTGGTTCTGTACTCGGGCTGGAACCCGGTTCTGCTGGTATGTTGGAGTTTTACCAGCAGGCTGGAACTGCTGCTGATGATGGTGCTGAAAAGTCTTCGGCTGGAACTGGGGACGCTTCGCCGGGGCTCGTTGGTTGTTTCCTCCGAAAGTCTCTCGATTCCTCTTCGGTCTGTAATTTAGTTCTTCTTCCACTGCTTGTGCGACCTCCAGAATCTCCTCATAGGTAGTAGCTCGGCTGGTGGCGATGGCCAAGCGAATCTGTGTGACAGTCCCTTCCTGAACCGTCGAGCTTTGTCTTCCGGGGTGCTGATCAGGTTCTCCGTAAATCGACTGAGGTAAAAAACTCTGTGTACTCATCGACGGTGTGGTTGCCTTGTTCCAGATGCTCGAACTGGCTCACTAGCACCTCTCGTCCTACATATGGGTGGAACTTACGCTTGAACTCCTCCCAAGTGACGTCTGGGGCAAAAAACGGGGCTCGCCCTGGTACCATGTCCGCACAATGTCAAAAAGCTGTCCACTGACTGATTCTATCTTCAGATCTTCTGGAATTCGGGCCATCTTCAGATACCTCTCTACGTTCTCCAGCCATTCGTCAGCATAGACGATCCCCTCTGTCCCGTAGAATGGCATGGGCCTGAAGTCCATGAAGTGTGGGGTTCCCCAGTTGCTGTCGGGGAGCATCTCGAATCTGGAGTACCTTTCTCAGAGTGTCGCAAAACATTGGCCTGTTGCTGGATGATCCCGAGGAGTGTGACATTGTCCAATGCTGGTGGCGGGGGCAGTGCAGGAGTCGGGTACATCGCTGGCATGGGATGTACAGTAGGTGCTGGGTACATCACTAGTGCCGGATGCATGGCTGGTGCTGGGTATGTATAGGGAACCTGCTGCATCGTAGGTGTGGAATACACGGCTGGTGCTGGGTGCATCGCAGTGGTGGATAAGCTGCTGGTGCCGGTGGAGGAATGGGTGCTGGTGCTGGCGTCCGCGGAGGGAACTGCGGTGGGGGGGAATGTCATCCCTGCGGAACCTCGAATACTGTGGCTGAGCCGGTCCACCCTGGTGAGTAAGCTGGCCTCCCTGAGTCGGAGGAGTCTCGTAAGTGTATAATCCGCCAACAGTCGGTAGGGTATTCCATGCAGCATTGTTCCTGTCCTGTGGATCCATTAGCTGAAAATAAGGAAATCATTAGACGAATGGAATGATTCAAACAGACGCATAAGAGTAATTGAAGGCGAGCATAGAAGTCAATGACGCAAATCTAGCTTACGAAGATAGTCCTTAGGTCCTTGTTCCTAGTCCTAATCACAGGCCCGCAGTAGTACGACTATCTTAAGTACTACCACGGTTTCGCTGGTCTTGCGAAACTTCGACCTGCATGGGCTACCATAAAAACGTGTCACGACCCGCACCCAATATTTGGGCATGAACCGTGTGCACACCCAGCCTACGCCGCAGAGTCGGCGGTAGAACGCTGTAACAATATGATGAACAACCATGCAAATAATATAATTCTCACATGGGACAACCACAGCTCTAACTAGAAAATGAAATAAATATCCATCTCAAGGAAATGTATGATAATGAAATAAAATGATATCTCCACTACAAGTCTCACATCAACTAAAAAAATCCAATACAAGTCTCAGCTCTAACTAAGAATGAAACTAAGCAAACGCAGCAGGATCAGACGCTGCGTACTCCTCCTGATACACCAAATCTGTCTCAACTAAATTCCCCATGTATGGGCCATACTGGTCAGGGCACTCGACCTTCTCGCAATCACCTAAAATTTGTTTGGTTACCCAGTCAGGATGGAACGAGTACAATTCATCGAATGCAGTTCCAAATATATGAAAGAGACTATAAACAAAGGTTAGACACCAATTATGAGTTTTAAAAATAATAGTAAGACGAAAGTAAAGACAGTAAAAAAAATAAACAATACCTTTCCGACTGTTAGAAATACCTTGATATGTGATCGGTCTGGGGTACTACACCGCACGGTCTACAATATGTACTTGCAGAAAATAAGCACTGTCTACAATATCTACTTGCAGAAAAATAAGCACTGTCTACGATGTCTACTTGCAGAAAAATAAGCACTGTCTACAATGTCTACTTGCAGGAAAATAAGCACTGTCTACAATGTCTACTTGCAGGAAAATAAGCACTATCTACAATGTCTACTTCCAGGAAAATAAGCACTGTCTACGGTCGGATCACATATCTTTGGTATTTCAAGTTCCCGACTCATTGTTTATACTAAAATAAAATCCACATAATTAATGACCAAACGATGAGATATAGTGTAATTTAATATTGAAAACAGACAACAAACTGTACTCGCCTGAGGTCCCGAACTGCTGTAATAGATCCAATGCCAAGTCTGAGCCCAAGTGACATATTTGATAATTCAATAGGGTCAACAAACAAATTCTGAATGTGTGAAACAACAATTATTCTATTGACCTATAGCATGGTTTAGGTTATCTATTTATTTATTTGGTTTTGCTGTCTCTTGCTCTATTGTCCTAGTAAAAGTGAATCTTTACTGGCTGCTATGATGAATTACTACTCTACTAACTACCCCACTGTTACCCTGCTATATCAACTTCAGATTTAGTTGATATGGTCTTCAGTTTCAGTTCCCAGTGGGAATATCTCCCATGTATGCTTACTGTAGGTGCCCTCTAATTCAATGCCCCTCCCTGTGCACTGGTAGCTTAGTCCTATACTTGCCACCCTCTGACTTCTACGTGGCTTGATGCTTGTACTGGTGTTCTAGTCCTTTAGGATCTCATTAGGAGTTCTCAGCTATATTGAAATCCTGGTTTCAGTTAGACAGGATTCTGAGTCAAAAACTCATGTGTTTAGATGTCAGAAAAGAAACACCCTTTCCCGATTCCCCTTTCCATTTACCAATACTTCTTTGGGTCCAAGTTATGGGTGGGTCTCATCTAACCCTTCAGGTGATACACTACCCTGTTATTCATGATTATCCTGAATCTAGGGACCCTGTACACCCTGTCTCTCTAAGAGCACATGTAATTTTCAGTCCAACACTCCATGGTGAACACATGACTCCAAATTATATTTTGGTCTTGACTACCCCCTATGCACTATTAGTACATACCATGCTGTTGCACAGAGAGTAATCTATTTCAAGAGAGAATAAAGACTCCAATTGTATGTTGTTATCACATTACATTATTTCACAAAAGGGTAAAACTGAGTCCTTGGAGAATATTAGATACCTATTGGTCTAGGAAGGACATTTTAGGACTGTTCTCGACTGTAAAGAGTGATCACCAGATATGTATATCTGTAAGAAATTTGGGTTGTAGCATCAGGAACCTGCATATAGCTAGCCCTTATTGATTTCTCTTTAGTTCTCGATTACTCTCTGGAACACTTCTTTAAGATATATATTGTATAAACAGTAATCTACGATACACATACTTTAAGGGTATAATGTGCATTGAATCAAATATGATGTTCATTTGTTGTCAGTACAGAGATGAGAAGTTCCATGAGTGGTAGGAACAGGTTCAATTCTTGAAAAATAGTCCAGTTTACTCCTATACGCCCTTGTCCTATCACTCGATTGAAATCCACATCTGTACATTGATTCGTACCCCTACACCTTCTATGTCCAGGTTAAGTTTGAGAGATAATAAGGGGGACCCAATGTCAGTACCAGGTTTAGTACCTAGGGGTCTGGTCCTGTCAAACCTACTCCCTACATAGACATCTACATACAGGACAGTACTCAAGGTTAATTCCCAAGATGATAGAGTAATAGTGATATCAATACCTAGAGTTTACTAGGTGTTCCCCTTGCCTTGATACCCACCATGGTGTCTAGGGTCGCGTGCATTAGTGTGGAGGTCCCTGGTACTAAGGGTCAGATGAAATCCTGAACACATGAATTTGCCTGTCTTCTCCATTGGTGTAGACTTGTCCTGACATTACTGGAATCATGCATAGACCAGTAGTTACTTGGAACTACTCGCTGGTCCCAAGTCCATGGTAATGTACTATTTCAAACATAATTCCCATATCAGATTAAGGATAGAAAACTTGCCAGGATGCTATATGTGGGGAAAACTTAAGCATCCAGAGGTTTCATCTCTGTTATATCGATTTTCCAGCCTAGGATTCTCCTAGGATGTAGCCTTTAGACTTACCTGCTGTCCTTGGGGTGGATACATCAGTTGGTATCTCCCATGAATCATAGGCAGGCCTTGCCTACTCTTCCTGACCTGCCTAAATACCCAGGAATCCATATAACCCGATACTCTCCCATTATCTCATGGACAATGGCCTATGCTATACCCTGTACTTTCGAACACTATTCCTCATACCACAGGCTACACTCCTAGTCCCCTACCTAGAGTCTCTTAGGTATTATTTCAAATACTATGTATAACCAGATGTACGAGTGAGGGCATGGAGAATACCTGGTATTGTGGTTTCCAAGGTTGGATGATTCCACAGGTTCTTCCCTTGATGCTGCTATTGAGAGAAGATCGAGAGTTTCACTTAGGGTTTGTAAAGGAGAACATAGGGTGATCGGCCTATATATATGCATATCTGTGCATAGGCCTGGATTTGGTCGAGATAGAATCCTAGGGAGGTTCAAATAGTTTAAATCATATTTAAACCTATCCCTTGCTGTTTTAAACCCTTTAGTGTTTGGATCAAAAGAGTACAGGCCTCTTTCGAGTACCCTTAGGATTTGAATTCAAATTTTTACACAAGGGTCCCTGACAATATAGGTTTTGTAGGGAACAGCTTCCTATTGAATACTTGATTGTATTTACACCTAGGTTTATCTGTTTAATGAGAACCATGAACCTAGACTATTCATTAATGATAATTAACATAGATAATTAAATAATCATAAAAAGGAAAAAAATTAGATGGGGCTCACATATCTCGCCAAACAGTGTCAACCGGAAGGTTACATTTGATCCGGCCGACAATATCATAAATTGTGAATGCTTATGGATGGAGACCAAAGGGATTCCTTGTAGGCATATTTTTCAGCAATAAAGAGATTACAAATTGGAGATATTCCAAAGAACTTGATAAAATCTCGTTGGCTTAAGGATTGCAAAGAGAGTTATCTCTCCGGACCTGGCTCAGAAAGAAGATTCATCCACCCAGACAGTATTGAGAGCAGAAGGTATGGTGGTATTAATGAACAAGTTAATCTGTTTACACTATTGTAAAAAATCAACAAAATTCAAGAGAGGGTAACGGAGTTGATGTCGTCTTTTCTGATGGAGTTGAAAGAAATGGTGACCGATATTGGTGAAGAAGAACAAATGGTAGCTGATGCAGTTCATGGAGTGCATGAAGCTTTAAAAGAGCCAAATCTGGTAGCAACAAAAGGAAGGCCTTCTCAAGGGAAATCACGCCAGCCTACAGAAAGTCAGCCTATCCCGAAGCCTAGAACTTGTAGAGTTTGTAAAAAATCGGGTCACGATTTTCGTAATTGTAAAGTACGAAAGCGAAATAGCGACAAAGAGCAAATGGAATAAAATGAAACGTCGTTGACTTAAGGCAATGTCTTTCTTATGTGGCAAGATGTCATTCATACGAGACAATTAGATAAAAAATATGTTCTCCAATGCAAAAGATTGAGAAGAAAATTAGATAAAAATGGAGAATATCAAATTCCAAGTTCAAAACAGAGAATATCAAAAATGGAGAAAATATGTTCTCCGTGCAGTTCAAAATGGAGAATATAATTCTTCGTTTCAAATAACACGGAGAATATCATTCTCTGTTTCAAATTAAAACGGAGATTGAACATTCTAATGTGTTTTTAACAATGGAAATCTTATTCTCCATTTCGAATTAAATGGAGAATGCCGTTCTCCGTTCCAAATTAAACGACGAATAGAATCCTCAATCGTTTTAATACTGGGAACGGCATTCTCCGTGCAGTTCAAAACGGAGAATATAATTCTCCGTTACAAATAAAACGGAGAATATCATTCTCCATTTCAAATTAAAACGGAGAATGAACATTCTAATGTTTTTTTAACACTGGAAATGCTATTCTCCGTGTAATTAAAAACGGAGAATGCTATTCTCCTTTTAATAAAACACGGAGAATGCTATTGTGGTGTCGTGGTTACAATGCTAGACTTGTATTTAAGAGGTCATTGGTTCAAATCTTGACTATAACAAAATTTTGTTTTATTTATACTTTTTTTGTAAGTTATGTATGGGGCCCATTTAAAACGGAAAAAAACTTTGATACTGTAGGGGGTATCAAAGTTTTGATATCCCCTATGTATGACATATGGGCCCTTCCTGCTTTATAAAATGTGTACACATATATATACACATAAATTTTGAGAGGGCCCACATGTCATACATAGGGGGTATCAAAACTTTGATACCCCCTACTGTATCAAAGTTTTGATACCCCTTATGTATGACATGTGGGCCCCTCCTGCTTTGTAAAACGTGAAAACATATATATATACATAAATTTTGAGATGGCCCACATGTCATACATAGGGGGTATCAAAACTTTGATACCCCCTACTGTATCAAAGTCTATCATTTAAAAGTTAAGTAAAATTGAGAAAAAAAAAACTTTGATACAGTAGGGGGTATCAAAGTTTTGATACTCCCTATGTATGGCATGTGGGCCCCTCCTGCTTTGTAAAACATATAAACATATATATATACAAATTTTGAGATGGCCCACATGTCATACATAGGGGGTATCAAAACTTTGATACCCCCTACTGTATCAAAGTTTCTCTCATTGGAAAAAAAACTTTCATAAGTAGGGGGTATCAAAGTTGGCAGAATTCGAATGGGCAGATTCATTGGTATTAATGGCATATAAATGGCAGTAGTTGGGAGAGTTTGTTCTAGTCTTATTTAGCTTTACTTGAGAAGGGGCAGATGCATTGGTATTGATGGAAATTTGAATTGAATTCGAAGTGGCTGCCACTTGGCACATGAGTCCGAGTTGTTCCATGCCTATAAATGGCAGTAGTGTAGGGAGAGTTTGTTCTCGTCTCACTTAGCTTTTCTTGTGGAGATGGACTCTACCGATCCCCCGCCTTGGCAAGACGCTTTTCTTGGTTGTCGATCTTCTCGTTCGAAGAAGCTTTGGTGGTGAAGTCCTTCAGAAGACTGAGATGTGTCTGGGTTTGGATTTATTGCCAACCAACGCTCTGTCGAAGCGCCCGCACGTTTATTCGCTCGGACTATGTATGGTGTTCCTTTGCCGCAACGAGTTCCTTTGTTCGACGGGTTCCATTGGTCCAACGATGCACGGTGGTGAAGTCCTTCAGAAGACTGAGATGTGCCTGGGTTTGGATTTATTATCGTTCTACGCTCTGTCAAAGTGCTCGCACGTTGATTCGCTCGGACTATGCACGGTGTTCCTTTGCCGCAAGGAGTTCATTTCTTCGACGTGTTCTATTGGTCCGATGATGCACGACGAAAGTGATTTTCCTCAAGGAATTCCTTTTCCTCAGGGCGTTCCATTGCTCGAAAGAATGCAATATGAAGTGAATTCCTTTGTAGGTCCTTTGTCTCAAGAAACGAGTCTTGCCAAGGTGGGAGATCGGTAGAGTGCATATCCACGATGAATAAGGATGCCTTTGCACGGTGCTCTGCCTCAAGGAATTCTTTTGCCTCAGTGAGTTCCTTTGCTCGGACGATGCACGATGAAGTAACTTGCCTCAAGGAGTCATCCAACGGTTCCTATGCTCTGACGATGCACGATGAAGTGACTTGCCTCAAGGAACCTTTGGATGTCATCCAACACTTTATTGTGCATCGTCATAGCAATGGAACTCCTTGGCTCTGCAGAAGGCCACTTCGTACAGGTTTTCTGATACTTTACGAGATCCAAACATCTACCATGTGGATACGAACTGAAAGACGACGGAGAACAACACTCTCCTTTACAGTCGAAGCTTTCAATTGAATTCCTTGAGGCAAATCACTTCATCGTGTTTCGTCAGAGCATAGGAACCTTTGGATGACTCCTTGAGGCAAATCTTCATCGTGCATCGTCAGAGCAAGAGCAAGATGAATTCCTTGAGGTACAGAAACAGAAGCAAAGAAATTCCTTGAGAGCAAAGGACCTTGCAAAGGAATTCCTTGAGGCAGAGCACCTTGCAAAGGCATCCTTCTTCATCCTGGAGATGCACTCTACCGATCCCCCACCTTGGCAAGACTCTTTTCTGTTGGTTACTGGAAGAGCCGCAGGGTTTTGGTTGAAGAAGCTTTGGTGGTGAAGTCCTTCAGAAGACTGAGATGTGCCTGGGTTTGAATTTATTGCCAACCCACACTCTGTCGAAGCGCTCGTACTTTGATTCGCTCTGACTATGCACAGAGTTCCTTTGTTCATGGAGTTCCATTGCTCTGACTATGCACGGAGTTTTTGTTCAGGGAGTTCCATTGCTCTGACGATGCACGATGAAGTAATTTGCCTCAAGGAATTCTTTTGCCTCAAGGAGTTCTATTGCTCTGCGATGCCCGTATGCAGCTCACATTCAACTTTTTTTTTGATAGTAGGATTTTATGTAGTATTTCAGACTTTCATAATGTAAATATAACTCAAAAAGTCAAACTTTTCGTGGTTTTCACAATGTAAATGTAACTCAAAAATGATTTTATTATAAAAGACAGAGCAGAGCAGACATTATAAAAGACAGAAGTTCTCTTGAAATCTAATTCTTAGCCCATACCAACCTCATCATTGTAGTCTTCTTAGCCCATACCAACCTCGTTATATTCTCATCAAGCTCATCTTCATTCTCCTTTTCAAACTAAACGGAGAATAACATTCTCCATTTCAAAAGATCGGAGAACGTCATTCTTCGTTTAAAAAAACGGAGAATGAACATTTTAATGTGTTTTACCACTGGGAATGTTATTCTTCGTTTCAAGACAGACGGAGAATGTTATTATCCGTTCCGAAATAAACGGTGAATAGAATCCTCAAACGATTTAATTTAAACGAGAAAGTTATTCTCCGTTTCAAGATAAACGGAGAATAGAATCCTCAAACTTTCTTGGTTTTGACAATGTAAATGTAATTCAAAAATAATTTTATTATAAAAGCAGAGCTTATAAAAGACAGAAGTTTCTTGCCCAATTACATAATTACATTGTTGTTTACAATGTCATTGCTTGGTTCGTGTTACATATTTGCTTTTAAGCAACTTCTTAGCCCATACCAACCTCATCTTTGTAATCTTCTGGTGAGTTTCATCGTCATTTTCTTCCGGTATTTCGAAGGGAGTAGTCGTCAATATTCATATAATACGCCGTGTACAAGAGGCAGTTGGGTGCCAGTTGTTGTGGGCAATTTGGAGAACAATTCAGCACTTTACTCTCATACTCTATCTTCGCCGGGCATCTCTCCTCATCCTATCAACTTTTCTCCTGACGATAGGTCTAAAGTGTTCTTCATTAATTCTGCATCACCTTGCACTTTTCGTACGTTTTTTGCCTCAAGGAGTTGTAGTATGTCCAGGTAGGAGATAAAGTTGAATGTGAGCATATTATAGTCTTTTATGGATGAATTAAAGAGTGGGATGAATAGCAACTCTATGTCGTCCTCCAAACCCATGACGAAGTCTACTACATCTGTTTGGATGTCTTGAAGGCGCCGGCTTTTGCTTCTGGTTATTGGCACGTTCAACGATGGTCTGTTTTCCAAAACAAAACACAATATCATGAGTAATTTTTTCTGTCATTTTCATCGGTGTACACATGAATATGGATTTTTCTGTTTGAATTCTTACCAATGTGTGGGCCATCATGAATGCAGACCACTTATGTGATTGGGGCGCCGACTTTTGCTTCTGGATCAATGGCACGTCCTTTGAACTAGACGGGGGACACCTTCTTTTAATGGCTTGAATTTCTCTTAGCTTCTTATTATTAGGTTCAGTATGTCAGCCTCCATGTCTTATAGTTGAGTATGTCTTGCAGGTCTATTGCCGACAGCTCGACTGTGACTCCATTTTCACCCTCTTCCGACGAAAATAAGTATACAATATTACTGCACATAAATTTAGTTTAGATTAAATTAATAAAGATAGATTCTCATTACATAATTGTAAAAATATTCTAGAAAAAACAAAAGAAAAAAAGGGTTCTGATACATACTCTGGAACTTCTTTTTGGGAATTACGATGTCGATGTATTGCTTCTTCAGCTCTTCATCCGCACCTTTCCAAAGTAAGAGTTCATCGCATTCCTTAGTATGACACGGTTTTATTTAGTTCAGCCATTTTGGCGTCTCCTCGGGATTTCGGAGCGGCATTGATCTTTCGCTTTTTATTAGCCTCTCCAACTGTATTCTTTTCTAAGGGAGTAACATCTTCAACGCCTAATGGCGCTGATGGTTTTCTGAACCTCTTTTCCTCCGATCCTCCTCTTCTTTTGGCTTCTTTTGGAGCAGCAAGTTCAGCAGCTTTAATCTTCTGACGTTGCAATGCTACAACCATGGCTTCGAGTTAACGATTTTCCCATCCTTTTCAGTGGCTTCAATATTGAACGATTAACTTTATTTGAAGCTCCATTTTCTCCTCAACGAGCCTTTTATTTGTTCTCTGAGTTGCTCGGTTGTTCGCTCTGAAATAAAACAAACAACAATGAAATGTATGATGTGAATCTAACACGGAGAATGACATTTTCGTGTAATATAATACGGAGAATAGAAATTTGAAATATAAAAGATTTTACCTTGTGTATGTACCTCTGCAATAAGAACAGAATTCTGCTTTCTCAAATCCTCCAGTTCATGCACAGAGCCCTCCATCACAACGTTGAATGCACGTTGTTGCGCTTCTTCTGCCTCGAGCTCTTTCAGCTTTTCTTTGAGTATGGCATTCTCAAGGTTGGCTGCACGTAACTGCGCTCCTTGTGCCTCCATCTCTTTTAACTTTTCTTTGAGTTCTTCATTCTGCGAAGAATATCAGAATGATGTCTTCTCAAATCCTCCAATTTCTTTGCTGAGTCGTCCATTATAGCGCCCATTTCATGATGCTGTGGTATCCGTTGTTCATCAAAATTATCCCCACCTGCTTCTTGGTGTTCTTCCTCTCCCTCTTTTTCAACTTCTTCTATAGGTGGCTCATCTTCTTTTGCCCTTCTTCTTCCCCAACAGGTATAACCAGATCTTCCAATATCATCTTCGATCTCATTTGTTGTGATATTCGGCCTTGAGGAAGTTTGAGATTTCGTACCCATTCCATATGAAAAATTTGGGTAATCAGGAATTGGGGCGAACTTCCTTTCCACAAATTTACTATATTCTGCAAACCAATAGAGGAAGTATATTGTGCAACCTTCCAATTTGTGGAAACATTGAGTAATCCCCTATTCAGTTTTGTTCTACTCCTCTTTATGCTATCCATTACATATGCCAGGATTAACCTTGGCCAGCATACTGTTGATGACGTCCACACTGTCTACCAAGGCCAAGAATCTGTACGGCAAATTTGAACCGCCAGACTTTGTGAAGAATACTGTTTGGCACAAGTGGAAGATTATTAGCTTAGCCAAATCATCTGGATTAATAGCGCTATCTCCTCCACGAAGTCGTCGTAACAATTCAAAGAACTTGTCTCTCACTTCCTTATTCGTGACTTCTGAGTGTTTGCCCTTAGTATTAGCCAGCAATCTTGTGAAGTGATCTCTACATAGGCTCAATGATGGTGGTGTGGGCTGCTGTTGTTTTTCCATTATCAATCTTCTGTAAGAAACATCATCATCGCTTCTTTATTCAGCGGTAGACCGAATATGACTGCCATATCGTCGACGCTTGGCGCGATTTTAACAGTGGTGCTCAATTCAAAGCACCGACGCCATATCTTCTTCTGTGTAACATGCAATTAAATTCTCAAGCCCTTCCGTTACCTTGGCCACATCGGAGACGTGGACTCTGTTTTGGTAGAAAATCTCGACAAAATTCCAGAAACCGGTATTCTTCAAGGAACCAATAACTGGCTCAGGTAAACGGCCAACATCTTGATTGACCTCCTCCATAAGATTTAGCATTGGCTTGAAGGTAGTACGGAAAAGTCTTGAATCCTTATTCTGACAGATTTTTTCTACAAAAAAAAACAATGGCCATTCTTATGGGTTTTAACACTGGAAACGGCATTCTCGTGTAAACTAACACGGAGAATGTCATTCTCCGTTTCAAATGACACGGAGAGTGTCATTCTCCGTTTAAATAAAACGGAGAATGAACATTCTAATGTGTTTTAACACTGGGAATGTTATTCTCCGTTTCAAGTTAGACGGAGAATTCCATTCTCCATTCCAAATTAAACGGCGAATAGAATTTAACATTCAAACGTTTTATGACGGAGAATGTCATTTTCCTTGTAATATATACAGAATTTGCGAACATAAAATCAAAGTTATACCTTCTGTTTGCACTTCTTCTTGCATTTTTTTTTTAGCAACTTTTTCCTTTTTTTGCTGTGAACTTTCTTAGAATAGGGTTTCGGTTGTTCTCCGTCTATCGCTTTTGGATTTTCTGTAACTGGTGCATCTTCTCTAATTGGTGATGCTGTCGGTGATGATTCTGCCGCTGATGCGACATGGTGTGAAGATGCGAATGGGAGGAAGGTTTGAAGATTTTGGAGGAGAATGACCTAGGTTTGAGTACAGAGTGGAGTAGAAGAAGAGGAAGAATCGAAACGGTTTTTTTTTTGTAATAAAAGGGTTCGGGGGGTTTTGAATTAATTAGAAGGGCAAAAATGTCATTCGATGGAAGGCAAAAGACCTTTCTGCTTAATTATATTAATTTGAAGGGCAAAAATGATTCTGCTTAATAAAAAAGAATCGAAGCCGTTTGGAAAAATGTCATTACAACTCAACAAAACAAATGAACATAATACATTAGGGGTTTCCATACATTAGATATAAAAGAAAAGAAAAAAAATATCGTCTTCCATATTCAATCATTTTAGATTGGACTTCTTTAGCTCTTCATTGTGCTCTGAAGTTGTAATCCATTCAGCAGCTTTGCGTCTTTCCATTCCCGCAACAAACTGCATATAACAAACATAACATCAAAAATATTGCTCTAAAAAGTGTAAGTTTTTGACGACTATTTTCAGACTTACATTGCGAGAACAGTAGTCTAGACTACATCGGTCTTTCATGAATGCAATTACAAAAATCCCACAATCAACAGAATTGCCTTGGCGGGGAACATAAGAAGGACGTTTTATTGCAAAAGTAGAAAAGCTGAACCTAGCATCTCTCAACTTCAAAATCTCTTCTTCGAGAAAGAGATCCAAATTTGAAAGCTACAATTACCAGAATACAATATGTATTAGTATACCGCGTATCTTGTACCCAATTCATAAAAATTGATGAATATGAGCTTACTATTTCTTTTATGACTGTTTTGTTTTGAATCGGATCATCTTTAGATGCAAGTGAGTCCCAAATTTCAACAGTCCTTTTTTAACCAGAACTCTTGCAAGAGTATAGTGTCCGTCCAAATGAATGGGTATATATATCTGAATCAGGATTAATTAGGTAAAACAAATTAGTAAATTTTCAAAAATTAGGATTAATATTTAAACAGAAATACATTAATACCTCGTTACAAGTGCTTAAGATCCCATGTAATCCTGAAAATATTTGTACTTCTTCTATATTTGATGAAGTTTTTGTCGGATGGAGGTAACGTTTTTCTACATACACATCAACTAATATTACGAAGGACAAACAAACGAGAAAATTGTTAATGCATATGCATTGAAGAATAAAATGCTCACTCACCGATATCTTTATTGGTAAAAACCATACATTAGCTTTATTGGAGGTTCTTTTCCGTTCCTCCGCGGTGAGAAGAGAAGAGACAATGCCTACAATCTGAATAAATCATTAAAAATGTAAGCGATGGAATCGAAGTAAACATAGATGGCATCTAAGAAGAAATATACTCTCTATACATACCCCATTGCTAATTTTGTTAAAGGAGCTAAGGTCTTCATCTCAAACCGAGACACATAGTTTTTGTTGCAAGATGATATTATTTCTCTAAGAAAAGAAACGAATAAATTAGGAGAAAAAAACTATTGGAATTAAATCAAAATCATATTACTTACTCGTCAGGTCTATCTGCAAAAATATAGTCGTAATAACTCGAAGAACCACTAGTACAATTGCTAGGCTTCGAGGTTGAACCCCTTGTTAAACTTTTCGATGGTGTGACCGGATGTAAATTTCCACGCATTCTTTTAGAAGAACTGCTAAAGTCAGTTTCTTCTGTAGGGGACAATGCGAGCATTCGGTCCAATGCTTTACTACGAGACTGCTCCACGTCCTCCTCATCGGAAGAAGATTCAACGGAAACCACCTTCATTATTAAATGCTCCAGATGAAGATGCCTTCTTCAAAGCTGAAGATTCTTCAATCTTCTCAAAACGCCGAATAAATTCATTTGTTCAATTTCTAATGAACAAAGCTTAGAATTGATCTTCACAACATCAGCTCAAATCGTCGACAGATGTTCTTCAATC
Source organism: Iris pallida (assembly GCA_029216955.1). Classification (NCBI taxonomy): domain Eukaryota; kingdom Viridiplantae; phylum Streptophyta; class Magnoliopsida; order Asparagales; family Iridaceae; genus Iris; species Iris pallida. The sequence continues at coordinate 36,286,829 of JANAVB010004800.1, read as the reverse complement.
TTGCGCAACATACGCGGAATGAAGGTTTCATTTGGAGCTGGCAACCAATCTTCTACGTCTCATTTCCTACCACACGAGTAGACATCTTGAGAACAAGAAAACTATTGTATTTCAGAAAACTATTCTGTATTTCAGAATGAATAATAGTACTATGAAACAAGAAAACTATTGTATATATAGCAAGAGAGAAGTACAAAAAGTGAGAAAGATAAAAGACAAATAAATTTGAGACTAGCAAACAATCTACTAGCCGTTTGATTGAGGAGGGCTCGAGGAAGAATCTACTAGCCGTTTGATTGAGGAGGGCTCGAGGAAGATTCTACTAGCCGTTTGAAAAATACAAAAGGTTATCATGATCAACTTCAATTAAGGAACTCTATAAGAGGTTTAATTCGCATGATTGAAGAACTCGACGAAGTCCGCCGCGAACCGGAACTTCTTCTTTTCCTTCTTCATCTCCGTTTCTCCTTCACCACCACCACCATGGCCTGTAGCTTTATAACAAAAATATTAAATTGTTAGATGAAACAAAAAAAACTAATTACGGAAAGATTACTAAATCAAAATCAAACAGAACACAAATTCATAGAAAACATAGAGTTAAAGATGAAAGTGTCACAGAAGCAACACCACAATTTTACAACAACTAAGCAGACTCTGCTAAGCAATAACTAAAATTAGGGATTGTGTCCTCCTTGGATTTAATTTACACAAAGAAGAGATTTGAGAGAACGAGCTTTTGTCGGCTTCCTAAATGTACCATTCTCCGTCCTAAATGTACCATTCTCCCCATTCGCCGTATTAAAAGCAAAGAGAATGGCCATTCTCCGTGTTAAAAGCAAAGAGAATGGCCATTTCTCCATTCGCCGTATTCACCGTCCATTCGCCGTATTAAAAGCAAAGAGAATGGCCATTCGCCGTATTCTCCGTCCATTTCCGTTAAATGTAATTCTCGTCTAAATGTACCATTCTCGTCCATTCGCCGTATTAAAAGCAAAGAGAATGGCATTCTCCATCCAAAAAATATTTCTTCGAAAAATATTCTTCGTTATCATTAGAAAAGTAAAAAAAATAATCTGCCCGACCTCAGAAGCAGGTTTTCTCAGTTCACCACCACCACCATGACATGTGCTTTATTAACAAATATTAAATTGTTAAATAAAAAATAAAATTTGACAATGGCATGGGCAGTTAAATTAGAGCGATGCCGCTGGTACTTCTCCTTGTTCGAGGAGGTCTCGACGACGTCCGACGCGAAGGGACCGATTTTTCTCGGCAGCTGGTACTCCTAGTTGTTCGAGGGGCTCGATGACGTTCGATAATCCGAACCGATCTTATTTTCTTCTTCATCTCCGTTTCTCTTCCACCACCACCACACCACACCACCACTACCATGGCCTGTAACCAAAAAAAAAATTAAGGTTCAGATTAAATTCAATGGACTTTTGAGAGAGTAAATATGAGTTAATTTAGGGTGTCGTTGAGAAAATTAAAGTAAAGAATGACCTGCTAAAGCAAGTTACCAACAGGTCAAAAGTCTAAATCAGCATTAAATGATGTATCCTGTATTATTTAATCTGAATTTAATCTGGACCGTTGGATAAACATCCAACGGTCCATATTTTGGATGTATCGATACATCCCAAAAGGGTGAATGTATTGTAGAATTTTCCATATATAATATATAATATATATAATATTATATATATATATATTATATTATATATACACACCACACACACACACACACACACCACACACATAATATATAATATAATATTATATATAATATATTATATATATATATAATATAGATATATATATATAATTATAATATATTATTTTATATATATAATATATATATATATATAATATATATATATATATATGGTGTGTGTGTGTGTGTGAGTGTGTGTGTGTGTGTGTGTTGTGTGTTTGTGTGTGGTGTATATATATATATATATATATATATATATTATATATATATATATATATATATATATATATATTTTATATATATATATATATATTATATATAGATTATATATTTATATATATATATTATATATATGTGTGTGGTGTGTGTGTGTGTGTGTGTGTGTGTGTGTTTGTGTGTGGTATAATATATATATAATATATATATATATATATATATATATATATATATATATATATATATATATATATATATATATATATATATATATATATAAATAATAATATATATATATATTTATATATATATATATATATTTTTAAACAAACATTTAATTGAACATAAAGGGGGAGCTCGAAGCGAGCATTACAAACGTAAGCAGGACCGGAACCACAAAACGGATCCTGCGGTACATAGTAGTAAATAAGCTAAAGTGAATTTTGAAATTTCGAAGATTCGAAATTTGAAAATCTGAAGGAGAGGTGAGCGGGGGGCATAGCCCGGGAGTGAAAACGAAAAAATCGAAATTTTCAGAGATTAGAAAATTCCAATTTCGTAACCCAACCGGGGGGGCCCACCGCCTGCAGCGATTGGAGGGAAAGGACGGGGCGCGCTGCCCAACGAGCGCTTGAACCCATGGGCGTGCAGATCGAGAGAGGGGTTGGTGGGGCGTGCGGCTCGAGGAGCCTCGCCCCCCCCCTGCCGCGCAGAGCAATGGCGGTCGCTCCGGCTGGACCAGCTCCGGGCGCGCAGATCGAGCGGAGGCGGTCGCTCCGGCAGGTCCAGCTCCGGGGGGAAGGCGACGAGCACCGGCGGGGGAGCTCCGGGGGGAGCCTCGGGCCGTCCGGCGACCGGAGGCGACGGGTGGGGGGGGGAGAGGACAATCAACAGACGGATCGGGTTGGCACGTGGCCCTAAGGCACCCTGCCCGAAGCGAGCATAGCGCAGCCCGATGAGGGCGCTGGGCTCGAAGATCTCGGGCCCCCTCCCGCGGCAGGAGCAGAGGCGGGAAGACCGAGGAGGGGGACACTGGACAGGAGAGGGAGGCTCCGGGGGGGCCAGCCGGAGGAGGGGCCAGGCAAGCGGCTGTGCCTGCGACAGCCGGAGGGACTGAGCGGACGGCGGCCCGGGTGAAGGCAGGGAGGAGAGAGGGAGGAGGCGAGCGGCAGGGGGGAAGAGGGGGGCGGTCCAGGGGGCCGCCGACTCACCTCCGGTTAGGGGGGCACCGCCGTCACGGGCGCTGGGGATGGCGACTCGCCCCGATAGAGAGTAGGACCGCCTCCGCGTGGGGGTTGGCGGGGACCCAGAGCAGCCCCGCGTAGGCCGGGTGTTGCCAGTAAGCGCCGGCCGGGGACGAGGGCGACGGAGAGGAGGCGGGGACAGAGGGTCTGCCGGGAGGGGGGCCTCCGCCACGGCGGAGGGAAGCACGGAGGGCGGAGGCGCGGAGAGGGAGCCCGCGACGAGGCGGAAGGGAGCGCGGCGGGGGGATCTCCGGGGGAGTGGCTGCCGCCGGGAAGGCGCGCGCCAGGGATGGAGGATCCGGAGGAGGTGGGCCAAGCGGGGCGGAGCTGGACCCTCCCCGTTTGCGGGGGACAAGTGTCTCGGGGACGCCGAGAGTAGAAGAGGGTGGAGGATCCGGCGCAGGCGCGGGTGACGCGGGGAAGGGCGGCGGCCAGGAAGTGTGGCGGGCCGGAAGAGGGCTGCGCGACCTGCCTGACTCCGAGGAAGGATGGCGGAGGTCCGAGGAGTGGGGGGCCGAGGACGGTCGGAGGAACCTAGCGCGGCGCGGCTTTCGTCGCCGAGGCCGGCGGCGGCGCCGGGGCGAGGAGAGGAAGGGGGAGGGCCCCCGTACGACGGGCAAAAGCCGGTCGGGGACGAAGGGAGGCCGGGGACGAAGGGATGGACCCGGCGGGAGGGGTGGCACCCGGGGGTGGCTGGCCACCGGCCGTGGCCGGGAGGGGGAGGGGTCTCGAGGAGCGGGATCGCTCCGGAAGGGGGAATCCAGACCCACATTCTCTCTGTTATTATTTATATATATTATATTATATATATATATTATATATATATATAATATGTGTGTGTGTGTGTGGGTGTGTGTGGTGTGTGTGTGTGTGTTGTGTTGGTATATATATATATATAATATATATATAATATATATATATATAATTATATATATATATATATATATTTTTTTTTTGTGTGGTATATATATATATATATATATATATATATATATATATATATATATATAAGTATACTTTTCAAAAGTAGTATAAGGTAAATAGTCTTATTTACTTAAAATGCGTCGCATTGAGATTTGCCAAAACTTTTTATTTATTCAAATATAGTATAACTATGATTATGTAAATATTTGCGTACAAGTTACATAAAATTTATTCATGTATATATATATGAATTTTTGAAATTAATTATTATCATCATTTTAATATTTCAAAAGATATTTGAAACTAAGTTTGATTTAATATTAATTAATTATGATAATATTGGAAAATATTTTATTTTATAGTAGATAGGAATTATCTAGATTTGAATTTGATTTACGGATTATAATTTAAATTAAAGATAAAAATTTGTTTTGTTTTAAATTGTGATTATGATATTATTGAGCTATTTTTAAAACTAATTTAAATTAAATGGCAAATTATCTAGAGAGGGATTTATACTCTCCCCATCCTCTATATAGGAGCCCCACCTCCTATATAAGGATGGCTCATTATACACTTTTTAATGGACTTCTCCACCATCATCTCCACAAATTTTCTATCACACCCAATGCATCGTGTATCATGTCGTGTCGTCTTTCGTTTCTACTACAGTTCTATTTTTATAAATACATGGTTTCTCCTTGTCCGAAAGTTTCGAACATCCCTCCAACCGATCAACCACGTGCCTCGCATGACAAGAATGTCATCCGTGTCGGACATTCCCAACACCAAACCCAATGCAGCCAAACCTAATCCCTGCCCCGCCATGACCTTCCGCACCCGTCGCCACCCTAGTCCATCACCACCACTTCCAGATTTCACCACGGCTGACCCCGGCACCCCCGCTCACTACCACTACATCCTCCTCCCGTCCAACAGAACCACCACCCGTACATGCGATAGCCCATACTCATATCCCTGGCCAGCAAGCCGAGCCATCACCGTAGTCTTCCTGGACCCGTACCACACCGCCACCACCATCACCGGCGGAAACACCACCACAGAACCCTATCACCACTTTCCATCGCGGCCAACCATGGACGGTAGTAGCAGCCCCCGTAACCATTGCCTCTGCCACTCCACTTCCCGCCAAAACGATTGACCGCCCCAACCCCAAATTCTGGCCATCGCACGTCCGCCCCAAATCGACATCACCACCACCATCTCGTCCGCCGTCACCGACACACCACAACACTACCACCGCGACATCATCACCATCACCACCACCTGAACCTCGACCGTTGTAATATCTGTGGTTCATATTGCGTATCTTGGTATACGTATACGTATTTTAACTCGTATTGCATGTCTTCCTGCTTGATTTATTCTAGTATTTCATTGATTGGTTTATTCCTGGGTTGGTCGGCCTGGCTTGGTTTGCTTTGGTTCATCATGAACCAAAGGTGAACCCTCCTACCTACCACCACCCTCCTTATTTATAACCCCTTCCCTTTCTCTCTCCTCTTTACTTCCTTTCTTCTTCATTTACTCTCTACCACCAACCAAGAGAACCCTAGCCTGGCGCATGCTGTTTGCTGGCAAAATATGTTGTCATGCTGTTTGCTGGCGCATGCTATTTTCTGGCGCATGCTGTCCTGACGCATGCTGTTTTCTGGCGCATGCTGTTTGCTGGTAAAATACTGTTGCCATACTGTTTGCTGGTAAAACTATTGCCATGTTGTTTGCTGGCGCATACTGTTTTCTGGCGCACTATCCTGGCGCATGTTGTTTGCTGGCAAAATACTGTTGCCATGTTGTTTGCTGGCGCATATGTTTTCTGGCGTATGCTATCCTGGTGCATGCTATTTCCTGGCGCATGTTTGCTGGCAAAATACTGTTGCCATGCTGTTTGTTGGCGTATGCTTTCTGGGGCAAGCTGTCCTGGCGCATGCTGTTTGCTGGCAAAATACTGTTGCCATGCTGTTTGCTGGCGCATACTGTTTGCTGGCGCATGCTGTTACTGGCTGTTTGCTGACACATGCTATTTTGCTGGTGCATACTATCCTGGCACATGCTGTTGCTGGTGCATGTTGTCCCTGGTACCCCTTTTATCTCTTGTACCATTTGTTTTGCCATGACAATTCTTGTTACCTTATCCGTGTTGTTTCTCTTGATCCTTAGTGTAATGTGGGATAATTTTGGCATGAATACGACATGATATATGAACCTGACACGATACATGGGCACAACATGATAATGCATGATAGTGGCCCGTCGTGGCGCACTCCTGACAAAAAACCTGACATACTGTTACGACGGCTAACATAATATGACTCGATAAGTATAAATAACCTGAACACCGTGGACGATTGTGCTTGTACAAACGAACAGTCTTGTCTTGTATCATGCTTAGGATGGGACTCCTGAGAACCACGATCAGGAGTATCCACTGAAAGGGACTAAGGTTAATAACTAAAATAACACAGTAGTCATGAAGAGATTTCCAGCTACAGGCAATCCCGTTACCTGGGCGCTCTTGGGATCTGTAGCCTGCGTCGAGTAGGGCACATTTTCAGCACACTGTCATGTGTTGCACCCTCTAAGTCACTTAAGGGTATATGCGTTTCCTGGACGATGTACCCACTTGAATTCAACCTCCAATATTCGACCTGGGTAACCTGGATGGTCTGTAGGGCTTGTGGCTATGGAATAATCTCATTGCATCTTGCTAGTAACTAGGCCTGTGATAACCCTAGTTAGTTAAAGTATCAAGCCGTACTTATTGCTTGGCCGTGATTGTTGAATAGGAAATAATTAGTCTAGACTTGTCTTGATCCTGTATAAGATTGTTACATGTCCTGATTTTCTTCTATTATCTTGTTGATAAATGAGAGAAACCAAGTTGGTTCAGATGAAGGGTTACAATCCCGGTCCTTATTTGGTTTAAGGGTTGTAACCTGGTTATCTGAATAGTTCCATGGTTATCTTACCGTATATCCTCGTGATGTTATATCTCTCCAGTTTTACTATATTATTATCTTCTGTGCTAATTGCTGGTTTTAGTTCCTAAGTGAAGCTTCTTTGTGGCACTTGCTCTTTCTGGGATCTGACCCAGCTGGTTTTGTATGGCCAGATTTTGGAGCAGCTCCAGAGGATCTACTACTTTCCAGCCCGATGGTGACCACCAGGCATAACCAGGGCAACGAATGGGTTATTTTTGGCTCTCCACTTTATTGTAAAAATATTCTTTTGAGATGTTTAGCCGATGAGCACTTGTTTAGCTCGATTGTACCTTCACTTACTGTCTGTCTACGGGCTGTAACATGATTGACAGATCCTAGGATTGGTCATGTATGACTAAACTCTTGCTAGTCCTCACATTTTGTAACGACTAGCTTCATGATCAGCTGAATATGTAATGTTTGGGACGCCTTACTATTGTATAATTAGTGATCTTACATCTTGTAACATTTACTTACTTACTTGTGATTGAGACACTAGGCTTGTTCATGATCTTAAGAGACTGTTGGCTTGGTTAAACCCTCATGTATCTAGACAGCCGTGACCGTATAACGAGGTAGGCTGCACTTCTATATACGTAGCTGGCTATGTCTGCCCCCGCTCTCCAGTATTCTGGTTCTGGGGCGTGACATGGTTTAAGTGGTGGCCCATGCAGGTCTTATAAATTAAGATATGTGAGGGTTTACCGAATAGATGTCTCAATCAGCACTCGTCCTTGATCTCTGTTTGTATCCTCTAATCCCTGGATTCTTGACCTGATCACATGCTTGTATCGTTGAATTGTCTTGGTCCTTCCTTACTGTTCCCTATGTCGTCTTTTTCAGCAGCATTGTACCTGGCCCTGCCGATCAGCAAGGTGGAGCACTTCCCGTGGACCAGCAGCAACCCGGAGATCAAGCCCAGCATTCCGGAGTGGCCTCCCGAGTCGTGCCTTCTAGCGGAGAGCCACCAGTTCAGCCCGTCCAACCTGTAGAACCTGATGATGGCACTTTGGTAGGTCTTGTCAGGACCTTGATAGCTTCCAAGATCGTCGAGAAGATGCCTTGCACCAGGCAGTGACCGATGCTTTGACAGAGGCGGTCACCCAGGGAACAACGCGGCCAACAGCTTCAAGCGCTTGAACCCTCCATTCTTTGATGGCAGCGAAGATGCTATTGCTGCTGATGCATGGCTTCAGGACACAGAGGTGACTCTAGAAGCAGCCAGGACCCCAGATAACAAGAAGGTAGCCGTAGTGCGTCTGCAGTTATTAGATCTTGCCCGCAGCTGGTGGACGGCGCATGCCGTTGGATTAGCAACACCCATTACTTGGGCAGTATTCAGAAAGAGATTCCAGACCAAGTACTTCGATATTGTAGCTCGATACGATCTACAGACGAGATTTACTAATCTGAAGCAGATGTGCAGGACGATCGACAAATATGCGGCCGAGTTTTCCAGGCTCAGTCGGTTTGCTCCCACTTTGGTGGCAACCGAGTTTGATAGAGCTCCAATTCCAGCAGAGGCTTCACTTGGAGATTTTATTGGCAGTTGAACAGTTTGAGCATCAGACTTTTGATACAGTCTTTAGAGAAGCTAGGAGGCATGAGTATACCTCCCAGAGGATCGTGGATAGGGCCGGAGGTCGGAAGAGATCTTACGGCCAGATGAATCAGTCGTCAGCCTCGGTCCCGACAGCTAGGGCTTTGACTATTGGGGCTCCGAGGCGAGCAGCCTCAGTAACGTCGGTTCAGCATTCAGCCTCGACGTACCCTCAGCAGCAGAAAGAAGCCCTCTTCCGCAGTAGGATGTTTGCATTGCGGAAAGCCAGGACATGTGGTAGCAGAATGTCGCAGGGCGCAGGGATTGTGCCTGGCTTGTGGAGCAGCAGATCATAAGGTTGGGTCCTGCCAAATAGGGGTAGTTCATCGTCGTCCAACCTTTCTAGCTCTTCAGTGAGAGGACCAGCTCAAGTCCAGCTGCAGCAGTATCAGCCTCAGAGGCCCTTACCGCCTCAGTCCCAGGCATTCCCAACAACACCCCCAGCAGTATGCACAAGCCCAAGCCCAGGTCCAGAGCAGGCAGCGAGGATTTCAGCAGAGGGGACCAGTACCCCGAGGGCATGGTCAGGCTATGGCGATGACCGCAGAGGAAGGATTGGCACCAGGAGAGGTAGTAGCAGGTACTATTCTCGTCAACTCCTTTCCAACTTTAGCTTTATTTGATTCTGGTGCATCGCATTCATTTATGTCTGCACGATTCGTGACACGGGTAGGATTGGAGCCCAAGTCATTATCAGTAAGGCTCAATATACTTACTGGTAATGGACTTGTAGGAGTAGATAGAGTATTTTCCTTGTGTCAGATCGTAATTAGTGGTAGAGAATTTTCTGCTAGATTGATAGAATTTCCGATGGCCGATTATGATGTGGTCTTAGGGATGGATTGGTTGAGGAACCAGTATGCTAGAATATACTGCCATATTGGCAGGGTTAGTTTTAGCATTCCAGGCGGATGGCAGTAGCAACAGTGTAGTTACCTCGGAGAGTTGAAGAGTTTCTAGATGTTTTTCTAGAAGAGCTTCCGGGTATGCCGTCAGAGCGGAAGATCGAGTTCACTATTGACTTGATCCCCGGAACAGCCCCAGTGTCAGAGAGAGTCTACAGGATGGCGTCTTCAGAGTTGGAGATATTGTACAAGATGATTGAAGAACTCAGAACCAAGGAATTCATTCGTGCTAGTGGATCGCCTTGGGGAGCCCCGATGCTTCTTGTGAAAAAGAAGGATGGTACGTCCAGGTTATGTATTAATTATCGTACCTTGAACTCAGTGACAATGAAGAACAGATACCCTCTCCCGCGGATAGATGACTTGTTTGATCAACTCAAGGGGCAGCAGTATTCTCGAAGATCGACTTACGGTCAGGATACCATCAGATCAGAGTCAGAGAGCAGACATCCCGAAGACAGCTTTTTGATCGAGATATGGGAATTGGGAGTTCCTTGTGATGCCATTTGGAGCAACCAATACGCCAGCTGTATTCATGGACCTCATGAATCGTCTATTTATGCCTTATTTGGATCAGTTCGTGATAGTGTTCCTAGATGATATCCTGGTCTATAGCAAGAGTGAAGCAGAGCATGAGCAGCATCTCAGAGCTGTCCTCCAGATTCTTCGTGAGTACCAGTTGTATGCCAAGTTCAGTAAATGCGAGTTCTGGCTCGATCGCATTTCATACTTGGGTCATATCATCACCAGAGGAGGAGTAGAAGTGGATCCCTAAAAGATCGTGGCCATTGAGACATGGCCAGTGCCCAGCACAGTTGCAGAAGTCCGTAGTTTTCTTGGTTTGGCTGACTACTATCGACATTTTTTCGGACTTAGCTCGGATTTCAGCACCCTTGACCCAGTTAACCCGTAAGGATGTGCAGTTTGCTTGGACAGCAGAATGTCAGGATTCTTTTGAGAAGTTGAAGCGAGGCTTGATGACAGCTCCTATTCTCACACTTCCAGATAGGACGAAGGATTTTTAGTGTATTGTGATGCTTCAGGTAGAGGCCTAGGATGTGTTCTGATGCAGCATGGGAAGGTAATAGCTTATACGTCACGTCGACTTTGTGATCATGAGAGGAATTACCCAATCCATGACTTAGAGTTGGCAGTAGTGTTTGCACTTAAGTTGTGGAGGCACTATTTGTACGGAGATAGGGTGAAGATTTTCACCGACCACAAGAGCCTGAAGTATGTTTTCACCCAAAAGGATCTTAACATGCGTCAGAGAAGGTGGCTAGTGATACTTGTGGATTATGATGTCAACCTGCAGTATCATCCTGGGAAGGCCAACGTCGTTGCAGATGCATTGAGCAGGAGAGCCGAAGTTTATTTCCTAACAACGCAACCAGAGCTGTTAGCAGATCTTCAGAGGATGGGTATAGAAATTTTCCTTCATACCAGTGTGGCATTGGTGGCCAGCCTGCAAGTTCAGTCGAGCATAGTCGAGAGTGTCAAGATGGCTTAGTCAGCAGATTCCAAGCTTCAGCGACTCAAGGCAGAGTGTGAGACGGGACAAAGACCAGAGTTATGCATCCATAAAGATGGTACACTTCGACATGGTAAGCGTCTTTGTGTACCCAGTGGAGATATCAGACAGGAGATCATGGTAGAGGCTCACAGTTCTCAGTATTTCATTCATCCGGGCAGTACGAAGATGTACCGTGATATTCGGCAGCACTTTTGGTGGAATGGCATGAAGAGGGAGATAGCTCGGTTTGTCTCTCGGTGTTTGGTTTGCCAACAGGTTAAGGCTGAATATCAGAGACCAGCTGGACTTCTTCAGCCCTTCACTACACCAAAAGAGTGATTTTCCAACACCCCCTTTTTTTATCACCAATGGTTTTTTACCGTTACCGATTACTAACGGTTAAAAGTGTTAGAAACATAATAAAACCGTTAGTATAAATATTAAAAACCTAAATTTCATATTTATATTTAGTTTTTAAAGCTACTAACAGTATGCAACCGTTAGTAAATAAGTTAAACACTTTTTAATATTCAAACATGTGCCAATCACGTGAGTGAAAAAGTGGGGGAAACACTTTTTCATTCCATCCTACTTTTCCCGTGAGGAGTATTTTGGGGGGCGGAGGTCCACGAGCCCTAGTTACTCTTTCTTCCCGCGAGCCCTAGTCTCTTTCTTCCCCGTGAGGAGTATTTTGGGAGGGGGACGGAGGTGCCACGAGCCCTAGCTAGCCTCTTTCTTCCCGCGAGCCCTAGCCTCTTTCTTCCCGTGAGGAGTATTTTGGGGGGCGGGGAGGTTCCACGAGCCGTAGCCTCTTTCTCCTTCTTCTAGTACAGGTACCTTAAAATCTCTTCTCCTTAAAATCTCAAGCCCTAAATTAAACCCTCAAGCCCTTAAAATTTCTTCTTCTTTTCTATTAATGCTTAAAATCTCATCTTCTCAAACCTTAGGACTCGTGGACGTCGGCTCTGTACAAAGCAAACCGCCGGTTGTGCACAAGAGGGCGGTGGCTGCTTCTTCTTCTTCTTCCGTAGAAAGGAACAACCGTTGGTTAGTAAAATCGTTACTCCATTCTGTACAAGATGGCTTCTTCTTCCTCTTCTTTCTATAATTGGTTCTTTTTTTTGAAAATAGTTCCATTTTGTTCTAAAAATCAAGAGAGATCCGATTGATTTTTTTTACTAAAAATGGGCGGTTGTGCACACGAGCACAAGAGGGCGATTGTGCACACGAGCTCACCGACTGCTGTCAGTTTGATTTTTTTTTTACTAAAAATGGGTTCATTTTGTGTCCTGCAGCTGTTGGATTCGCAAGAAGAGGGATCCGAGACCAAGAAAGACTGGGTTTAGGTATTATTATTTACATCTTTATTTTATTTTTGTTTGTGAGATTTTATATGATCTAATTTGTTTCTTTGTTCTGGATCTGGTGTTTGTTGCTTTATTTAGGTATTATTATGTTTTTTTTTGTTTAGGTATTATTATTTGCTCTATGATGATTTTGTTTGTATTACTTCTTATTGATTAATGATTACAGCTTACAATAAAATATTACTCACAATGTGTTTTGTATTACTTCTTATTGATTGAATGATTACAGCTTACAATAAATCTGTATGACCAATAATGAAGTAGGTGGTAGTATTCAAAAAGGTATTAAGGTAGGTCTTCATTGTTGTGTGACTTTCAACTAGGAAGCACAGGTACTCCAAAATTGGTGACCAATCCTATCATGTCACCATCTAAAGACATGATAGAAACACTGCAAATACACTAAAACATGCCAAAATCAGTGTCACCCCCGTATTGTTGAGACTGCATTGAGTTCTACTCCGTGCAACATAGGTTTCCAGTATATTAAAGCCCATTTACTAAGTAAGCAACAGTCGAAAAACTAAGAGAAGGTTCTAGGTAAATATTGTCATAGTGCAAGGTGACACACACAGAGACATAACCAAGAATAATCTGTTCTCACTTGCCAAAGTAAAAGGTAAGCCGCTCGGTAAAACCAAAAGAACGTGTGTGTGCGTGTGCGCACACGGGCCACGCACAAACACACCATATGTATAACAAAGAATAATATATTCTCACTTGCCAAGGTAAATGGTAACCCGCTTAGTAAAACCAAAAGAATGTATCATCTGTGTCTGTGTTATGCTTAGAAATATTCTAGTCGGTGCATCAAGTGGTCTAGTTTCTTTGATTACTAAAACACATTCATTTGGCAACAGTCTAAAAGTTAAGAAAATGTTCTAGGTAAACATTGTCGTAGTACAAGGTGACAAAATGTTCTAGGTAAACATTGTCGTAGTGCAAGGTGACACACACACACACACATAACCAAGAATAATTTGTTCTCACTTGCCAAAGTAAAAGGTAAGCCGCTCGGTAAAACCAAAAGAATGTATTGTCCTGTGTGTCTGTGTTATGCTTAGAAAATATTCTAGCCCGTGCATCAAGTAGACTAGTTTCTTTGATTACTAAAACACATTCATTCGGCAACTTATCATGCATAGATGATAGAACACCAATGTTCACACATAAAGTTTGTTCTTCATACTTGCTAATTAATGAGTAGATCACACTGAATGATACCAAAAGTCTATTAATCTAGCAGAAGAAGTACTATGGTTATGCCTATGAGAAACGAAGTACGGCATATATAAATAGGGTGACCATAATACCTTGGACTGAGGCAGTGTTGTGGTACAGCATAGTTGCTATAGTAATAAAGGCTTCATTGTTTTTGTTTTGAATTATATAAGGAGAGGGTTTAGCTAAGCTTAAGCTCAAATCAATGTCACACAGGTGGGTCAGTTCTAATTGTCAGGCATCATTCTTATTCTGTAGAGACCTCTATGAAAACTAGATATTTTTAGACATTTTCTAATAATGAATATTCTTTCCCATCTAGTCAACTTAAAATCTAGGTCATTTAGGGTAGATGGTTGAAGGTGGAACAGGAAATTTAATAATATGAGTTCAGACCTTTTCACTTCCATCCTATGATATATAGAACAATTCCCACTAATAAATCTTCCATGTATCCATCCACCTACTAGTGACGCCAGTGTTTACCCTTGTGGCACTTGTTTCAACAGACAATCTTGTCATTTTTTATGTATGACAAAATATTTGCAAGATCATAAGTATCCTGCCCTATTTAGCAAATATACTCTTTAAGATTCCAACATGTATGCCTAATTTTGTATTTATTACATTTCTTAGTACACAAACAAAAAAACAGTTACATATAAATATTCATGTTAGTTATCCATAATTACAATAATACACATACATGTTTCCTCACATATGGATTTTTGATAGTGGAGGAGTCTGAAACCCAGTATCATTAAACATAGATCCCACAGGCCGTATGCTAAATATCCTTAGAATCAAGACGACCAAACCTAAGGCAGGTCATGGGCCTAGGTTTGGTTTATTCCTGGAGGCACACACAATTTCACTTGTCTTCAAATCGTTGTCTTGAAATTTTGCACCTTGTTTTGTCTTGAAACGAAGGTAGGTACAGAATAAACTTGAATAAACCAAGACAGGAATAAACAAAATAAACTTGTGTGTGCAAAGTTTATGCTCAACTTTAATAAACTTGCAACTTATTTTGTCTTGAAATGAAGGTAGGTTTGGTTTGTCTTCAAACCAAGACAGGAATAAACAAGGTGCACGGTTTGTCTTGAAATGAAGGTCTTTAAGGACATGTGTCTATGTAATTTGTCATATACTTGGCTTCATGATCTAATTTAATTATCTTAATCTTACTTTTTATTAGGTTCACGGTTGAGAAAGGGGTAAATGTGCTTGCTATTATGTCTTCAAGAGAGTGGATTAAAAATCCACGCAGAAATAATGTCGAATATATAGAAGGTGTTCAATATTTCATGAACTTTGTGAAGAACCACTCTCCACCTGGGATCGGCACATGTCTATGTCCTTGTATGAAGTACAAAAATTCGAACAGATTTATTTTTGAAAGAGTTGAGAAACACTTGATCGTGTTTGGTATGGATCCAACATATGATGACTGGTACTTTCACGGAGAGAGAAAGACATGAACGTAGTGGTAGATCCTATGCCACAGGTTACTGAAGAGGATGAAATCCAAGAAGAACATTTTGAGGATGCCGGGGGTGGGCTCAAAACTTTGTCGATGATGCTTATGGAGTACATAATATGGCCCAAGCTACTTGTGAAGGGAATCACGGTGAGCCCTCTGTAGTTTCTGGTAATCCATTTGTCCATGGTAATAAGTACCATAATATAAGAGAAAAGCAAACGAGAAACTTTATCCTTCATATGAAGATGGTCTTACAACTTTATGTGCAATTATAGAGCTTCATAACTTGAAGAAAGAGTTCAATTGGTCTGGAAATAGCGTGACTGAGTTGTTGAAGCGACTGAGACGGTGGCTTCCAAAGGGAAATACACTACCTGACAAGTACCCCGTGATGAAACAAATGCTAAAAGATTTGGGAATGAAGGCCAAGTGCATCCATGCTTGTGAGAATGATTGCATATTGTACTAGAAAGAAAATACGGATGAGGTAGAATGCCCTCGTTGTCAGACTCCCCGATTTAAAATTAAGGAGACAAAGTCTGGAAAAATTATCACAAACAACCAAGAAAGGTTTTGAGGCACTTTCCTCTAATTCCAAGATTAACTAGATTGTACACTATACCATGGATAGCTCGGCAAATGCAGTGGCACAAGGAAGCAAAATCTTCTTGGCAATTCATGCATCATCCTATCGATTCGGCTGAATGGAGATCTCTTAAAAGCAAGTGGCCAGAGTTTTCTAGAGAGGGACGTAATGTTTGGCTTGGCATTGCTACCGATGGATTCAATCCACATAGAGTTCTTTCTAGTGGTTACAGTTGCTGGCCAGTATACCTAATACCTTATAATCTTCCACCCTCATTATGCATGAAATCACAGTTCCAGATGATGTGTCTGTTAATTCCTGGCCCAAAGCCCCGAGTCAGGACATTGATATTTACTTAGAACCTCTTGTAGACGAGTTGAAGCAACTTTGGGCAGAAGGAGTGACAACATTTGATATGGACAAGGGAGAACTTTTTACCTTGAGAGAAATGTTATTGTGGGGAATTCATGATTTTCCAGCATTCGGTAACTTATCTGGTTGTGTGACACATGGTTACAAAGCATGTCCTATTTGTGCTATTGAGACAGAGTCTGAGCATGTTGCTAATAAGAATGTTTTCACAAAGTATAGGAGATTTTTGAAGGATGGGCACCTATATAGGGAAGTGAAACACGGATGGTACAAAGATGTAGAGCACAAGGAACCTCCAACACGACTGACAGGACCATCCCTTTTGGAGAGGCTTGATCGTATCAAATATGTACCAGGTAAAATAACGAAAGCTACTTCTAAGAAATGAATGGCAGTTGAGGTAGATGGCAGTGAAGATTGCACTGCAAATGAGGATAACAATAAAGGAAGACCAGCGTGGTATAAGAAGTCAATTCTTTTTTTTTAGAGTACTGGAGTGGTCATAAAGTACGACATACTATTGATGTGATGCACACCGAGAAGAATGTGGCTGAATATTTTTAACTTAATGTTTGATAAAAGAAAACAATCTTCTAAGTATGCACTGGATAAAGCTCAGAAGCTACAATTTTGTCAAGTTTTAAAAGATATAAAGCTTCCATCACGCCTTGCAACTAATTTGGACAGCCTTGTAAGTGTTCAACCACCAAGTTTGCATATTAAGAGTCATATGACTATCATGTCATTATCCAATATTTGCTTCCAGTTATGGTTCAACATGCATATCCAAAGTATCGTGAGTTAAAACGAGCTATTTTGCAAGTAAGCTTGTACTTCAACATATTGTGCTCGAAGGTCTTAGTTCGAGAGCATGTCCAAGCTGCGAAAGATATGATTGCTGAGGCATTATGCGTGTTGGCACATTATTTTCCACCACACTTCTTCGATATTAGTATTCACTTAATGGTGCATCTAGCCGACCAAGCTTTACTTTGCGGACCTACGGGATATATATGGATGTATCCATTTGAAAGGTGATATATTCATCTTATTATTATTATTTCTTGCTAATTTATTAACACTATAAAATTTTTAACAAGTGCATTTTATATTTGATTTAAGGGCTATGAAAGAGTGTAAAAATATACCAAGCAACAAACGTTATATGGAAGGGTCAATTTTGGAGGCATATCTTGTTTCAGAATCTGTTAGATATGCTATGGAATATATGCCAAATCCGCATGATGGTAATCATAGTTCTAGTCAAGCACTCTTTTTAGATGAGAATTGTGATGATATATACGAGCGCTCCATTCTTGAGGGTAAAACTATCAAGTTATCTGGTGTACAACGCATACAAATTGGAGATGGATACTCTTCAGGATAAATATACCAGAACGAGATGAATATTACAGGTGTGATATTCTATCATTTTTTTAAAACTACATAATGTGTATTTTGTTTTCTGTTTATACATCCAATTTTTTTGAATTTGTAGTATGTATCGCTCATCCTTGGAAGATGGCCCTCGTGGTAAAAGAAGAGGTACCATTAAGGCAGAAGTTGTGGTACAATCTGAATTTATCGATTGGTTACACAAAAAGGTGGGTAACACTTATTTTTGAGAGCATAGGTATATGTTGTGGCTTTGGTTAATGTATTTGCAATACAGCTGCTGGAAGAAAAATGCATAGACTCATTGTTGTGGCGGTATGTTAGTGGGCCAAAGTGGGAAGCCAAAACTCATATGAAGTATAGGGTGAATGGTTATATATTCTCTCCTCAGCACTATGACGATACTCTTTCAACACAAGACAGTGGTGTTTGCATGGACGCGATTTCTATTTGTCTCAAGTGCAAAGATATGAACCCGATCGATGACGACATTATTTGGTATGGTATTATCAAAGAGATTATAGAGCTTGATTATTATGAATTCCAACATGTAGTTTTCTATTGTGATTGGGTGAATATTGGGGACAAGGCCAACGGCTGTAAGTTGTGTCCAGACTCTAACTTGTTAATGGTGAATCTAAAGAAGCTCAAGAGTGCTGATGGAGAATATGATGAGCCGGCCATTCTTTCATCCGAAGCGAGTCAAGTTTTTTATATAAGAGATGCTCAAAATCCCGATTGGTATATTGTTCGATGCTCTCCAAAGCGTATGACTGATTCTATTAATGATTATGACATTCCAACAAGTTTCCAGTCCATTTCAAAACAGCAACCTAACTTGGCGCCACTATTAAAATGTATTGAATCCAAATAGATTCTGAAAGCAATGGCTTGTAATTTGAAAACAATGGTTTGTATTGATGGTTTTTAATATTTGCTCATTTGCTATGATGTCATATTTTCATTTTGCTTCATTTGCACATTTGATGAGATCTTGATTTCAACTTGCTTCATTTGCATAACTGAGTTGTAGCTAATTAAATTGCTTCATTTGCTTCCAATGATGGAACAGCACCTATTGGTTTTTGACTGAACTCAATGTTTTTGACTGATTTTGTATCAGTCCCTAACTGATTTTGGGTATTTGGTTATTTCGTCTCCGAGATGGAGCAAATCAGAGCTTGTATTTGTGTAGGAGAATCCCACACCAACTGGTGACTCCAAAAAGCAAATTGGCCTCTGTCATTTCGAAGAGGAAAAATGCATGAAGATTAAATGTCGATTTTACATAAAATAAATCAATTAACTTGTTGGCTTGTGTTTCTAGTCTTGGTTGAATTTGATGTACTCATTTTATC
Source organism: Iris pallida (assembly GCA_029216955.1). NCBI lineage: Eukaryota > Viridiplantae > Streptophyta > Magnoliopsida > Asparagales > Iridaceae > Iris > Iris pallida. Next base: position 36,267,926 of record JANAVB010004800.1, on the reverse strand, counting down.
ATTCTCAGTGTCATGCTACCAGTCAAAAAGTAGAACTGTGCTCATAATGCAGTAGGAAGTGACAAAAATTGATAATGAGAGTGACAAGAATATGGGCTGTTTATTGCTGACCAGTGCCCACCTATATATGCAAGTAGAAAGAATTGAATTGAATTGAATTGAATGTGGGCTGTTTATTTCCATCTACCTAGTTTCAATGCCAGGGGCTTTACTTTCTCCACCTTTGCTTTTAAGAAAGAATTGAATTGGTGTATCTACCCTGAATTGAAATGAGTTTCAGGTGAAACAACTATTACTGTGTACTTAACTTGCTGTTGTTAAGTAAAGGGACCCTTCAGGTGAAAATACATGTGCTATCAGCGCTCAAACTAATCAGCTCCCTTCTTCTAAACCACCTATTTTTATTGTGGAGCTTTCCCATGCTCTACACCCGACCAAATTCTGATGGAAGAGCGTTGGGATGATAATGATGACAATCAACAAATGGCTGTGAGAAATTTGTATCGCCATCGCTGAGGTAGAGGTTTTATCCATGGTCAACCTGATCTCCTTCTTAGATAAATATTTGTACAGAAAGGACATAGAATAGAGAGAGGTTTCATGTGGCCGACAATGTGGCTGATCATGAACACCAGGTTACCATTTTAGGCTTAAAGGCGAACATGCATCCTTATACATTGCAGTGTGGACATGATCCCCATTCAATGCTCTTAGTTCCTAATTTAATGTTAAGAGACTCTAAATTGTGGTTATAATTTAGTAACCTTACACGTTGGCATATACATATGTCATTTCTTTCAATCCGTTTGTTGGGGCTCTTACTTGTTGACATGTTTGCACCTACTGACATATAAGGAATTTAGCCAATTTAGCTTTTCCAAAATCCATGGGCAACACCTAGGCATCTAGAGGCTGCTCAAACTGGTGGTATAGGTGTTTTATTGATTTGATTAGGTAAAACTATAAAGAAGGCTCGTGACCAAATCTATGTGGATCAAGAAAGTGGTTGTGCTTGCGAAATATCAGGATCAACAAATTAGTGTAGCTAAAAACTTGAACATCCTCAATCAAACCTTATTCCCGAACTTTGGGGTTGGATACCCTTGTTGATACCTACAAACCACCTGTATTCGACACGCACATGCCTATACTCTGAGTTTCCCAAATACTCGATACTAGTGTATTTGTAATTTTAGTTTACAGAATAGGTTCTTCCCATTATCCTCTCTTGCACTTCAAGAACTAATGCGTGTTACCATTTATAGAATGTAGACTGATGCGTGTTACCATTTATAGAATGTAGACTGATGCGTGCACACAGGCCTTCCCTAAGTTGTCAACCTTCTGTACCTCTCCACAGTTATCTGGTTTGTGTTGCTAACAAATGATGATTTGGTACTCTGCTATATATTTGTGCAAAATATCATTACAAGATATGTAATTGACCACTCTGCTTACTGACATACCATGGTGTCTAGATGCAATGGCGCACAGCCTTTGCAGTTTGTCCCTGATACTTAGCCCCTTCTATGCTTTTATTCGAACAACTAAATCTGTGAAACTTGTGTATCCTGTGTATCCTGGGTTGCTAAGATTTAGTTTTAGAGACTATCTACAACTAAATCAAATAGTAGCCATTGACGATGATTGGTTCTTGTTGCTCATTGCCATTCGATACCGTGTATTTGTATAAGGAAGAAATTTTGTATGTCCATCCGATACCGTGTATTTGTATAAGGAAGAAAGACAAGGAAAAAAGATTTTGCATTTTGTGTCTCATTGCCATCATCAATTCTTGGTGGAAAATTGATATTTCATACAAATCGGAGAGTGCCAACCCAAAAAGTTGGGTTAAAGGCTTACATTTTTGTTGCTGCTGTGTACAAATTTTCAGCAATCAATCACATGTATAATCAATGAAACAAAGATATGTTAGTAATCAGATATTTTACTTTTTTTGGGCCATTGCATGAATCATCTCTTGATAGTTGATATTTTGATGGAGCTCCATTTTCTTGAAAAATAGCCGTTGCCTTCTGCTGTTGTATTTTCATCTAACAGTCTGATTTTATTGGTAAAATTTTGTGGATACTTTTTTTTCCTGCACAATTACGATTAAATGTCAGCATGAACAAATAATGCCATCGATTTTTTAAATTCATCTTTGATGCACTATTGCAACATTCTCTTCTGTAAACTGTGCATTTTGAACCCTGATACCTTTCAGTTTTGCTGGAATAGTCGATTATTAGGAACTTTCCCATTGCTCCTAATAATCACATACGAAATAGATGCACCCAAGTATATCAATATTACCAGGAAATAATATTTGCCTAGATGGTATATACACCATATAGTCAAGTACCAGTAGAGTGACTATATGGTACAAATTTGGTACCAAATGTTCTAAGCAAAGAATTATAACGTCTGATAATTGCAGATGAAAGTGTTTATATAGTACATCAGGTGGATTCTAACCGTAACGAGCCTGATACTGCTACAATTGAAAGATGATATTTACAACCTTTATAGTAAAAAAAACATAGAATTTGGAAGGACTACTAGCATTAACTTCTACATATGCTTCGAAACTGGTAGCTCATGAAATAACATGATGAAACGCTCAGCAATAAGCACGACAATCTTTTCTTTCCAACCTCCTCCTCCCATTTTTAGCTTAACATGATGAAATAACATGATGAAACATAGATATCAGTTTTAGAGACTCATCTGGTACTGGCACTTGCTCATTGCTATTACTCGCAGGCAGTTCTTGTTGCATAACGTTTCTTTTTTAATCTTTTTTCCATCTATTAATCTCTGAGGAAGAAGTTCTACAGTTATTTCACGGAATGTCATCCAATCCAAGTGCTACTGCTGGTGCTGGTGCATCCATAGGTACAAAAATACACAAGAAGCGGATGCTACACCCACACCAAATGGCAAAAAGTACTCGATTGTTGTTGATTTAGATGGTGCTAAGGGCAGAGATGCAACCAAATGGATTTCTCGGAGTGGTATCCTAATTCGTGCTCAAATTCCAATTGGGTATGAAGAGTGGAGGCAAGTAGATGACTTCTACAAGGATATCTATGGAATGAGCTCATGGTATTTTTCAAATTCAACATGTTTATATATTTAAACTTCTTTTTATGTTTTGACTCTAATTGCTGATTTGTGTTTTGTTTGTATTGGACAGAAAGAGTTTGAGATGAATGTGGACCCCAAGTTTGCTCGGCCTATACTGGAAAAAAAATTTCGCAATATTTTAGAACAATAAAGTCCACCATGCGCACAAAATATCTAAAATTAATGGACAACCTATACCCAAACGTGTTGCCTTTAAAACCGTCCTGATGATATTGATAAAATCTGGTGGAAGAAGTTTGTAGACATTGAGTATAGTGATAAAAAGAAGGAGCAATGCAAGAAGAATACTGAAAATAAGGCCAAAAATACTATCACTCACACTTTGGGACGAAAATCTTATTCTAGAATGTATGAGGAAATGGTGCGTAACTTGTTTTTCACAAATGACAATCAAGTATTGAGTTTATTTTATGTCATTAATAATAATTCTGCACGTAGGCAAAGGAAAATCCAGAAGGAAAGATTTCACGGGTAGAGGCTTGGAAAAGGGCACACACGAAAAGAAAATCTGGAGGTGCTTCCATGTGCGGCGGAAAAATATGTAAGTACTATTTTTTTCAACCATATTTTTTGGGCAACTTGATTGTTCACCAATGGCGACTGGTACCTGCATCTTATTCACCAACTTGATTGGATAACTTGGTTTCAGTCCTTAACTTGGTTTCAGTCTCTATTACCTGCATGTTTCGGTCCCCAATGTTCACTTGGTAGCAGTCATGTGAAGGAAGGGAATTTAGTATATATGTCTCACTTGGTAGCAGTCACTTGGTAGCAGTCATGTTAAGTCAGTCCTTGAATGATAATGTTCAGTTCCCTTAGTTAGTTTTAAATTGTTCAGTCCCATATTCCATCTATGTAATAGTCCTACTTGCCTAACCAAGTATCAGTGGTGTAATAGGATAGTTCAGTGCTGCATATGCTTATATGGTTGAGCATATATGCTGCAGTTTTTTGGTTCTTGAATTTGCACTATATTCTTTAGTTGAGAGTACAACATTAAGTCTCTACCTCAATTTTAGGGGTCAGCTATCTGAATCCCTTTCTTCCATTAAACTCTTTTAAGTGCCAATCCTTTTATTTAATTGAAAACAATATATAGAAAAGTCGATCATGTGTAAATTTTCAGGAATGTTGAGCATCAGTACTTTCATTGAAGGCAAAACACTACGTACATGTAGATTCAGGTTACCATTGACCTGCCTTTTAGGGGTCAGCTATCTGAATCCCTTTCTTCCATCAATAATTTTAGGGTCAGCTATCTGAATCCCTTTCTTCCATTCAACTTGCTTAATGAAGGCAAAACGCTAATAATTAGATGAGCATCAGTACTTTCATTGACCTGCCTTTGCCTTTTGTGTTTATGATGGAGAAAGCAAGCTCTGTTGTATATATGAGCTACTTATTACACGTACGTACATGTAGATTCAGGTTACCATTATTAGTCTGCTCTGTCTGCTACATGAAAATAAATACAGATATTCTACTTGTTTAGTTGGATCTGATCAGACTGTGGCAAATTAACCTTGTCTTTTGCATTTCCTACTCGATCTTATGTTGCCATGGCATTGCCCCTTGTAGGCTGCTACAATTCAATTTGCACTATTTGTAGGTTACCATTAGTCCTGCCAGTACCAAGACCCCGTCGTTCCATTTCCATTTTTTTTCTTGTCCTGCCTGGAATTCCAACCCTCGGTTCCATGAATGTACATGGTAACAGATTAAACTGCACTATCCCATGATCGTTTTAAAATCTTTGTTAGTATGCTGTTGAGTATGCTGTGAGTATGCTGTGACTATATCAGACACTATTGCAAATCTCTGTTAGTATGCTTGTGAGTATGTTGTTGCATATCTCTGTTAGTTTCTAACTCCCATGAATGTTTTGTCTTCAAAGATTAAAATGTCCAATACCTAGATTTCCTATGTTTTATCTTCTCCATTACATCAAACTTAACACGTTGGCATATACATATGTCATTTCTTTCAATCCGTTTGTTGGGGCTCTTACTTGTTGACATGTTTGCACCTACTGACATGTAAGGAATTTAGCCAATTTAGCTTTTCCAAAATCCATGGGCAACACCTAGGCATCTAGAGGCTGCTCAAACTGGTGGTATAGGTGTTTGTATTGATTTGATTAGGTAAAACTATAAAGAAGGCTCGTGACCAAATCTATGTGGATCAAGAAAGTGGTTGTGCTTGCGAAATATCAGGATCAACAAATTAGTGTAGCTAAAAACTTGAACATCCTCAATCAAACCTTATTCCCGAACTTTGGGGTTGGATACCCTTGTTGATACCTACAAACCACCTGTATTCGACACGCACATGCCTATACTCTGAGTTTCCCAAATACTCGATACTAGTGTATTTGTAATTTTAGTTTACAGAATAGGTTCTTCCCATTGTATTCTCTCTTGCACTTCAAGAACTAATGCGTTTTACCATTTATAGAAGTAGACTGATACGTGTTACCATTTATAGAATGTAGACTGATGCGTGCACACAGGCCTTCCCTAAGTTGTCAACCTTCTGTACCTCTCCACAGTTATCTGGTTTGTGTTGCTAACAAATGATGATTTGGTACTCTGCTATATTTGCAAAATATCATTACAAGATGTAATTGACCACTCTGCTTACTGACATACCATGGTGTCTAGATGCAATGGCGCACAGCCTCTGCAGTTTGTCCCTGATACTTAGCCCCTTCTATGCTTTTATTCGAACAACTAAATCTGTGAAACCTGTGTATCCTGTGTATCCTGTCTACAACTAAATCAAACATGTGTATCCTGTGTATCATGTCTACAACTAAATCAAATAGGATGGTTGTCTACAACTAAATCAAATAGGATGGCATCAAATTCAAACCTGTGAAACCTGTGTATCATGTGTATCCTGGGTTGCTAAGATTTAGTTTTAGAGACTATCTACAACTAAATCAAATAGTAGCCATTGACGATGATTGGTTCTTGTTGCTCATTGCCATCCGATACCATGTATTTGTATAAGAAAGAAAATTTTGTATGTCCATCCGATACCGGTATTTGTATAAGGAAGAAAGACAAGGAAAAATTATTTTGCATTTTGCGTCTCATTGCCATCATCAATTCTTGGTGGAAAATTGATATTTCATACAAACTCCGGAGAGTTCCAACCCAAAAAGTTGGGTTAAAGGCTTACATTTTTGTTGCTGTGTGTATAAATTTTCAGCAATCAATCACATGTATAATCAATGAAACAAAGATATGTTAGTAGTCAGATATTTTACTTTTTTTGGGCCATTGCAAGAATCATCTCTTGATAGTTGATATTTTGATGGAGCTCCATTTTCTTGAAAAATAGTCGTTGCCTTCTGCTGTTGTATTTTCATATACAGTCTGATTTATTGGTAAATTTTGTAGATACTTTTTTTTTCCTGCACAATTACGATTAAATGTCAGCATGAACAAATAATGCCATCGATTTTTTCCTGCACAATTACTAATTGATTTTTGTACTGACATATCTCGTAACAAGATTACTGGTCCTATTCCTTCTTCAATTGATGATTTAGAACATCTTCTGGAAATGTTAGCCCCTTAATTTACTGATGTAATTTCTCAGAATTCGGCATATTTCTATTCATGTATCGGTAGCTAGCTACAGTGGGCATTTTAGTGTGCAGTCAATACTTATTTTTTGAATTTTGTCTGTATTATATTAGTTTGGACTGAACGTCACTTTCTTATCCTGAAAATGCAGGCTCTAATTGAAGCCGCAGAAGAGAGGCAGAAATTACAAGCAAGAGATGGTAGCGATGGTATTGTAAGCTTAGAAGAATTTGAGAGTGATCCGATTGCTGAAGTTTTTGGGCCAGAAAGAAAGAAGAGTTATTGTCGTGCAGTCAGCTCTACCTCCTCCGTGAAGCAAGTCAAAATGACACAGGCTACTAAAGCAATAGCAAGTCAAAAAGACGTTCAAGATTTGCGTTCGTGGAAAATGGAAATACAAAATCAAGTGACTGATGCTATCAATTCAATGGCTGCTTCAATGAATGTTGCTTTTATGAATATGCAACAGAATATGCTACAAAATATGAATATGCAACAAAATCAATGCGGAGGCAATGTGACCCCAAGGATGGAAGTAGCCTCCAACACACAGCAGAGTCAAGCTGCAGTTGGTAGTCCTGACGTCCCAACCAACAATGTTGCTAGCCCTAACATCCCGACCAACAATGTTGCTAGCCCTAACATCCTGACCAACAACGTTGGTTCATCTTACAAAGGAAAGAAATATGTTATGTTGCTTTCACGGGATTTAAAGGAGGTGGCTAAGGGATATCTAGCAACACGTGCCATTTGTCATCAAAGAAAAGTGGTACAAGATGGAGAAAGTATCGTTTGGGTGACTGAGGTAATAGATCCGGAAGCACCGATATTTGAGGGTCCACAAGATGGAAATTACAAACTTTGTGATATAGCCGATGGAGGCTTTGTGATTTGGCCAAAGTATCGTTTGTGAAATATGTATTATTTTTTAAACTTTTGACTGATCTATTGAACTTTATGTTATGTAGAATGTTGATATATTTTCAAGTACAATCAAGTTACATGAACTTAAATTTCTTTGACAAATGTAGTGTTTAATTGAAATGAGTTATTTATTTGATGGTGTATATCGTGATTGGTAATCTTGAATTTGAATTACAGGATTTTGGCAATAAAATAAATATCAAGTTGCTTGCAATGTGCTACATCTTTTGCAATAGTCATTTACAGAAAATTAATGTTTCCAACACTGTTTTACTGTTAGGAAAATCACTTTCCTAACAGTTTTTAACTGTTAGAAATAAAAATTATATTGCTAGAATGGTGAATTTGCCAATGGTATATTACCGTTAGTATATTTAATTTGCCAACACTTTGTTGGCGTTAGGAAAATATGGTTACTAACGATTTCTCACCGTTAGTAACAAAACTTTAGTCACGGTAAAAACCGTTAACAAAATTAATTTGCCAACGGTAGAAAAGTGTTGGTAAATTAACATTACTAACGGAAATAACCGTTAGTAAAGTTTAATTCCCTAACGGAAAAAACCGTTAGGAAAATCCGGAAATGCTAACGGTTATAAGCGTTAGGCAAAGCGTCAATAAAATTACTAACGCCCAGGTACCAACGGTAAAAAACCGTTAGCAATATTTTCCTAACGCGTATAGTCGTTAGGAAATCCCAGTTTTGGTATAGTGCTTGTCGATTCCAGAATGGAAGCGGGAGCATGTAACCATGGATTTCGTGACTAGATTACCTAGGTCCCCAGCTGGTAGAGATGCTATATGGGTTATAGTTGATAGGCTCACGAAGGTGGCTCACTTTCTCCCATTCAGAATTGGTCAGTCGACAGCTCAGCTGGCAGAGATGTACCTTAGGCAGATAGTCAGGATGCATGGAGTACCAGTCAGTATCACCTCGGATCGAGATTCAAGATTCATATCGCACTTTTGGCAGAGTCTCTAGAAGAGTTTGGGGACTCGTCTCCAGTTCAGCTCAGCTTATCATCCACAGACAGATGGTCAGTCAGAACGCACGATCCAGACTCTTGAAGATATGTTGCGGTCCTGTACACTTGACTTCGGTGGTTCGTGGGAAGATTACCTGCACCTGGTAGAGTTCTCGTACAATAACAGTTTCCAGGCCAGTATCCAGATGGCACCGTTCGAGGCACTGTACGGTAGGAAGTGCAGATCCCCGCTAGCCTGGGATGATGTTGGAGAGAGACAGATTCTCGGTCCAAAAATGATTGCCCAGACAGTTGAAGTGGTCAGAAGAGTCCGGGATCATCTTCGTGTTGCCCAAGATCGCCAGCGCCATTGGGCCGATTCTTATCGGCGTCCCCTCAAATTCTCTGTCGGCGACCATGTATTCCTTAGGATCTCGCCTACTCGTGGCGTTATTCGTTTCGGCGTACGGGGAAAGCTTAGTCCTAGGTATATAGGGCCGTTCGATATTCTGGAGCGAGTAGGTGATGTATCCTATCGTCTAGCTCTTCCGTCGTCGCTAAGCGAAGTGCATGACGTATTCCATGTATCCCAATTACGACGATATATTCGGACCCGAGCCACATCCTAGATCATTCGAAATTAGTTGTTGGTACCAACCTTTCGTATGAGGAGAGGCCCGTGTCTATATGGACCGGAGAGAGAAGATACTCAAGAACAAGACTATCAAGTTAGTCCGAGTTGCTTGGGGTTATCACTCTTTGGGTGAGTCAACGTGGGAGCGTGAGGATGATATCCGATCGCGATATTCTGACCTGTTTGACTTGTGAGGTAATGTCCTTCTTATGCCTCGTGGCTTCGATTCCTTGCTTGCATGATTGATTGCTTGATTAATTGTCTAGTATAGCTTGCTTGTGATTAGTATAGCTTGTCCTTGCCCCTCTAGCCTCTTAATTAAATTCCGAGGACGAAATTATTTTAAGGTGGGTTGAGTTGTAATATCTGTGGTTCGTATTGTATATCTTGGTATACGTATACGTATTTTAACTCGTATTGCATGTCTCCCTGCTTGATTTATTCTAGTATTTTATTGATTGGTTTATTCCTGGGTTGGTTCGGCCTGACTTGGTTTGCTTTGGTTCATCATGAACCAAAGGTGAACCCCCTACCTACCACCACCCTCCTTATTTATAACCCCTTCCCTTTCTCTCTCTTTACTTCCTTTCTTCTTCATTTACTCTCCACCACCAACCAAGAGAACCCTAGCCTAGGCAAGTGCAACTTGCTTCATGAAGAAATCCACCATTTTTATTGTTCTAAACTCTTCTATCCAACTTTCTAATCTACCTTAGTTTTTGTCATTTTACATTTTCTTGTAGATCTAGGTTTTAGCTATTTTTGGATTTTTATGGTTTTGATCTATCAAACCTTCTTGTTTTCAAGTTTTGATGGTTCCATGTTGTAGGAAATTGATTCTACCCAATTTAGACTACTGGAAGTCCTGATTTTGACTTATTTTGAGTGATTTATGGTCTTTTGGTTCATGGGTTTTCATGGCCATTAGAGGCTGGTTGGAGAAGATGTACAGTGCTGTTTGCTGGCGCATGCTGTTTTCTGGCTCATGCTGTCCTGGCGCATGCTGTTTCCTAGCGCATGCTGTTTGCTGGCAAAATACTGTTGTCATGCTGTTTGCTGGCGCATGCTATTTTTTGGCGCATGCTGTCCTGGCGCATGCTGTTTGTTGGCAAAATACTGTTGCCATACTGTTTGCTGGTGCATGCTATTTTTTGGCGCATGCTGTCCTGGTGCATGCTGTTTCCTGGCGCATGCTGTTTGCTGGCAAAATACTGTTGCCATGCTATTTGCTGGTGCATGTTGTTTTCTGGCGCATGCTGTTTGCTGGCAAAATACTGTTGCCATGTTGTTTGCTGGCGCATGCTATTTTCTGGCGTATGCTATCCTGGCGCATGTTGTTTCCTGGCGCATGCTGTTTGCTGGCAAAACACTGTTGCCATGCTGTTTGTGGCGCATACTATTTTCTGGCGCATGATGTCCTGGCGCATGCTGTTTGCTGGCAAAACACTGTTGCCATGTTGTTTGCTGGCGCATGCTGTTTGCTGGCGCAAGCTGTTTGCTGGCGCATGCTGTTGCTGGCTGTTTGCTGGCGTATGCTGTTTTGCTGGCACATGCTGTCCTGGCACATGCTGTTGCTGGTGCATGCTGTCCCTGGCACCCCTTTTATCTCTTGTACCATTTATTTGCCATAACAATTCTTGTTACCTTATCCGTGTTATTTTTCTTGATCCTTAGTGTAATGTGGGATAATTGTGGCATGAACACGACATAATACATGAATCTGACACGATACATGGGCACAACATGATAATACATGATAGTGGCCCGTCGTGGCTCACTCCTGACAAGAAAACCTGACATGCTGTTGCGACGGCTAACATGACATGACTCGATAAGTATAAATAACCTGAACACCGTGGACGATTGTGCTTGTACAAACGAACCAGTATTGTCTTGCATCATGCTTAGGATGGGACTCCTGAGCACCACGGTCAGGAGTACCCACTGAAAGGGACTAAGGTTAATAACTAGAATAACACAGTAGTCATGAAGAGATTTTCCAGCTACATGTAATCCCGTTACCTGGGCGCCCTTGGGATCTGTAGCCTACCGTCAAGTAGGGCACATTTCCAGCACACTGTCATGTGTTGCACCCTCTAAGTCACTTAAAGGTACATGCATTTCTTGGACGATGTACCCACTTGAATTCAACCCCTAATATTCGACCTGGGTAACCTGGATGGTCTGCAGGGCTTGTGGCTGTAGAATAATCTCATTGCATCTTGCTAGTAACTAGGCCTGTGATAACCCTAGTTAGTTAAAGTATCAAGCCGTACTTATTGCTTGGCCGTGATTGTTGAATGGAAAATAATCAGTCTAGTCTTGTCTTGATCCTGTATAAGATTGTTACGTGTCCTAATTTTCTTCTATTATCTTGTTGATAAATAGGAGAAACCAAGTTCGGTTCAGATGAAGGGTTACAATCCCTCCTTGTTTGATTTAAGAGTTGTAACCTGGTTATCTGAATGGTTCCATGGTTATCTTACCGTATATCCTCGTGATGTTATATCTCTCCAGTTTTACTATATTATTATTATCTTCTGTGCTAATTGCTGGTTTTAGTTCCTAAGTGAAGCTTCCTTTGTGGCACTTGCTCTTTCTCAGATCTGACCCAGCTGGTTTTGTATGGCCATATTTTGGAGCAGCTCCAGAGGATCTACCGACTTTCCAGCCCGATGGTGACCACCAGGCGTAACCAGGGCAACGAGTATTATTTTTGGCTCTCCCACTTTATTGTAAAAATATTCTATTGAGGCGTTTAGCCGACAACCCTGTTTAGCTCGATTGCACCTTCACTTACTGTCTGCCTACGGGCTGTAACATGATTGACAGATCCTAGGGTTGATCACGTATGACTAAACTCTTGCTAGTCCTCACGTTTTTAACGACTAGCTTCATGATCAGCTGAATATGTAATGTTTGGGACGCCTTACTATTGTATAATTAGTGATCTTACATCTTGTGACATTTACTTACTTGCTTGTGATTGAGACACTAGGCTTGTTCATGACCTTAAGAGACTGTTGGTTTGTAGTTAAACCCTCATGTATATAGACAGCCGTGACCGTATAGCGAGGTGGGCTGCACTTCTATATAGTAGCTGGCTATGTCTGCCCCTGCTCTCCAATATTCTGGTTTTGGGGCGTGACAACCGCCCCCAGTTCCTACCAAACCCTGAAAATCTCACCACCACCATCAAAAATTTGAGAAACCAAAAACTCACCTCCACCACAGTCGATCTCAAGATCCCGCCGGCACCTTCCGCGGACGGAGACGCCGCAGATCTCGGGAAGTGCCAGCCACTCCTCGACACGCCAACGCTCGTGCGTAGCCACCCCGCCTCCGCTGCCGCCGCGTCTCGGTGCCTCCAGCACCGCTGGTGCGTTCCTCGGAGCTCGTCGCGCCAAGATGAGACCTCCGCACCCTCCGCCGACCTCCGGTGTCGCACGGCCTCCCGGTGAGTGCCCACTCTCCCGCTCCTCCTTCTTCTCCCTTTGTTTCTCTCTCTCTCTCTCTCTCTTACTTCCTTTTTTCTTTCTTTTCCCGCTCCTTTAAATTCTATGTGAACCAATTTATTACTCTGATGACTCTCACGAAAGAAGAGTAATGACTTGAGTTTGAGAATACATATATTATATTTATTATAAATTATTATAATAATTATTAATGTTGCTTTGTTGTTGTTTCAGTCATTGTGTATAAGTTTTTATTATAGTATTAACTGACTCATTGATATAATTGATAGAAGTAGAAATATATATATAAATTATTTTTACTATCATATTTATTATTATGGATTTTATTAAAATGGTTATTACTAGCTCATATTATTAGTAATTGTTTTGTCATGGTTACCGTTAGATATAAGGATCTTTTCAAAATTCTTGTATAAATATATACATAATTATATCAATATTATATTTAAAAATATGGTTTTAGAACCATATAAAACTAAATTATCTTTGCTAATAAGATATAGTTTTCTGTCCATAAAACGTATGTTGACAAACTTAGAGTTAGTATAAAATGATTTTTACCAAAAACGTAATATTTTACCAATAAAACTAGTCTTAAAATGTTATATTTTCTAAACTGGTATAGATATCTTTCTCCGCAAATTCTCATCGATTGTCAAGTCTTGATCATGACTGACCATATCTTCTATTATCACGCAAATTCGGATCCCTTCACATCGACCACAGCTATTGGACAAAACAGGACATGTCAGAACATTGCACAAAATTCGACGACACACCAGGCAAGATACCTTGCCATATTTACTGCTTATATTTAGTTACATTTTCTTTAGTTATAATTGCATATTCTTGTCTGTTTATTCCAGTTACTTCAGTTGATTTACTTGCTTTCTTTTCGTGATACATGATGCAAGTACTTGTCTTATTTTCCTTGTCTTTAAATTATGCATATGGACCTAGAGTTAAGGGACTACCATCTGTAGTGTATTGCATAAACCTTGACACGGCTGTACCACGAGATGTGTGTAAGGTGAGTAACATGTAGAGTACTTGCGTGTTGGCTGATCACCCGTGTGCATGCGTTAGGTCTAACTGCTAATAGAGGCATGTTAGGAGACTTAGCAGTTAGTAGAGGTACATGTTCGCGGATGCGACTTAGATAGGTGCATCGGGTGGGGAGAATATTTCCTTGTTTCGTATGAGCTTCTATTACACATTTCCTTCCAACTTGGAAGCTCCGATGGAGATACGGGTATGCTTACCCCCTCAGGTTGGCCACTGTTGTTTTTGAACGTTATGCGCTTATGTCACTGGTGCCCAAGTGAAAACTATACCAGATCCTATTACAGCCAGGTCTCATGCTACGAAAGGTTTGTTCTTAACTGCATAAACACATTAGAATGGTTAGATAACCCTAGTCAATGTCATGTCACTCCCGTCCCGTTAGTAGCTTGAGACAGTGTCACATCATGGAATAGTGCACTACCCCTTGTTCCTGTTGGTTGTAGGGGTAGTCTACTGTTTCGATAATGGAATATTGGGCCGTGTTATGGTTGGGATACTTTACTTTTACTTTATGACGTTATGAGATAATTTATATTCAATATTTATGGCATGTTCTTCCTGTATCTTGTTACGTTCCTCTGAGGACCTGGTGATCTCTCCAGGTGTGTGCCTTTATGATGTTTCGCAGGTGCTCTAGCCAAGGCCATATTTTACTCTCTTCCACCGATGTGATTGCACTTGGATCGCCGTCGCATCGCTCGACAAATTCATTTGTTATGTATTTTTTTCTCTTTTAGTTGGTAGTGGATTTCTCCGCGCAATAATTTGTAAATGGCAATTCATGAGTTGATTTATAAATTCTTCCTTATTTATTTGTGGATGAGATTAGTGTCATGGTTTACTGCATTTTACAGATTATGTATACATACGATGGTTCCATATATTGGAATTTACTTCGTATGTATGCAGCTGGCATGTCGACGTACTTAGTCCTAAGTATTTTGGGATTGGAGCGTTACACACAGGCATGCTAAATCTCATCCACATAATAAGTAAATAAACTAGTCTAAATATGAATAAGTCATGTAATCAGAAATAACTCATACAGAACCATACCGAACATAAAGTTGGTGGAGACATATCTACTACTCGTATATTCTGAAAGAGAGTACAGAAGGAAAGTGATGAAAGTAAAATAACTAGATACAGACTCTATGTAGAAGTCTGCATCAAAGATGGTACCATACGCGATCAGATGAAATCAGCTGGTGAGATCTCCTTGTCGTCCAATGCCGTGTCTGGTCCCGGGCCGTACGTCTTTGGATACTCCTGTTCGTCTAAACCTGGAAGGTGACTAGGTCCTCAGTGGGACGCAACAAGATATATAATATACATTCCACTATGAAATAGAATGTATAAAGATCAGGGGTGCTCAATCGACTATGTGTATATGCAATGAGGACAACTTTCGACATATGGGACTATCAATGATGTCTAGAGTACTCGTGCAGTGGCACTCCCTCCGGGCACTCGTCATGCAGCAACATCAAGTGAACACAACTCGTAGCCCTTACGTCTAGTGACTGTCCTCCCCCAATGAATCTAGAATATGTCGACTCCTCGTCACATTTAGTCCCTAATCATTAGTCCAGTAAGTAGTACAATGAAGTGACTAACATGATCTATGTCGACACACTCTCAGTTGTACAGCTGATCAGTCGGGTACAGGGATACGTGTCCTATATTTCATTATCATCTCTCCGTGTCCAAAGTAGTGTCAGGGTCCTGCAGGATATCGGTGTATCCACTCAACAGTGTATATGGCCTAGGTTAGAAAATAACGAGCCAACGTATCTCATTGGTTACAGCCAGAGCCGTGCTCGAACGTGCACATGTAATATATCAGTAGAAAGTAGCAGGCAGATAAACTATAGCTGAATAATGAATGTAACATAGTGGCAAGGTATACTTACCTGGATCCGTAAGCTGAGAAGATGGAACTGGTACAAAATCCGAGTCCAGAGAGCCCAAGGAACCTAAAGGTACATTTAGATCTAATTAGTGGGCTAACTTATTATAGAAGAAGGACTTACTTAATAACTAAGTAATTAATTTAGGTTTCAAGGCTAAAATATTATGCTCCAGTGGTTGCTACACCTATATGCTATCACTGCTTGCACCTACTATTTATTAACCCTATTTGACAACACGCTACACCATCAATATCTATTCTACCCAAAATTTGCTTCATCTCTCATGATCAAACTCTCTTACCCACACATGTACAATAACACATGTTCACCAAACATAAGCGCTGTCCACAGTACACTTAAACACATGTTTACTAACATAGATGAGCATATTCTAACTTCCTTCCTCTTGAACTGCACACTAAGTCTCGCTCTACATTTCTCTATGCACAGACATTATTTGGAAGAATCATCTCCCACAGACTACTCCACCATGCTTCCCGATAAATAGTCATGAAGGTTGCAGGCACCCTTACACCACAACAGTAATCAATTTCCTACATTCCTATGTACATAACCAATTACTAATATTTATTTACATTTCTAACACCTACACCAAGTACATTTCTCCATTTCCTTGCATTCACCCATGCTCTGTCTTGTAGCTCTCCAAGTATAACAGTTAACTCATTCTCTCCTCTTCAATTTGTGTACACAAGCACAACTTAGAAGAACAACACAACCTTAGGTTTACCCATACCTAGAATCATACATGACAGTAGGTTCTAACCATTACTCTATGGTAACAACACAGTAGATGGAGGAAGGTTTAAATGCATGTATACATAGTGTAGTGATGAGTTTAAGCTAGTACCAGCAAGAGAAAGAGTATCCTGATCATGGGAAGACGTTGGCAGTAGCCAACTCAAACCGCGACTTACTGCTGAGACTCTACCGCTCACCCGCTATGAAATTGGCATTGATGGAGCAACTCAAACACGTCGTCCTTAAATCCGCACGGAGAAAACTAGGTAAGAACGAAGGAAGGAGGGAAGGAAGTAAGCAACTAAACACATATTATTTGATTCGACACATTTGGAAAAGAGGAGGTAATGTGTTAGAAGGCTCACGTGGGGCTCAAGGCAAGGGAAGCACGAACACAGCTTGTCCACGCACTGGCAGGTCATCACCGACTCATCGTCGAGAATAGACGGCTCGCCTGGAGCGAGAGACGCCAACCATCGGTAGTGTTCGCCTGCTGGCATCGCCTAGGGATGGGTTGGCAGTAGGCCAAATGCTCGAGAAGGGGTGTTCGATCCAAAGCTTAGTGGTGACTAGAGTTTTGCTTAGGGTTTTAGGGGAAGGAGTACACTACACTATATATAGGAGAGAGAGAAGGGAACAACGTTGGGTGAGCCACGTGCCTGCAATCTACGAGTTTGGCAGAGGGAGCACATGCGCTGTACTCGCTCACTCGAGAGAACCAAAGAGAGGAAGAAGTAAAGTAACCAGCCTGTTTAAATTTTTGCGGCTCGGGCTAAGGGGTGTTGGGCTTGGTTAATCTTTTAGGAAAAGAGAAAAGAAAGGAAGAAAAAAAAAAGAGAGAAGGAAAAATATATAAGTATATATGCAAGGTGTTTACAAGTAAAAATAAGAAATAAATGGTGGGCTTCAATCTATAGGTCAGGGTGTTGGAGTCGGGCTAAGCTTGGGCCTATAAACAAAATTTTTACAATAGCATCAATGTATTTACATATATCCCGCATTAATATTATAATATATATATAATATATATATATATATATATATATATATCCCGCATATATATATATATATATATATATATATATATATATATATATATATATATATATATATATATATCCCGCATATATATATATATATGCGGGATATTATATATATATATATATTATAATATTATATATATTATATATATATATGCGGGATATATATATATATATATATATATATATATATATATATATATATATATATATATAAAACTCTCCAGGGTGCAGGAGGCGATAGCCAGTTGGAGACTCTCGACGGAGTTTCGTGTGGCTCCCCTTGACCCCCAGACATATTTTCCTCCACCTCTCCTCCGAATGCGATCACAGGACCGTGTGGTCCAAGGGCACCTGCAAGATCGATTCCCACCAGATGAAGATTATCAAATGGTCACCAAGCTTTAACACCAAAGTTGACTCAGCGACGGTCGTTGCCTGGGTGACCCTGCCTAACCTACCCTCATATGCTTTCTCCCAGCGGCTCTCAGGCATATTGCCAACTCCTTCGGAACGTATGTGGCAACGACGCCTGAGACCACTAACCTCACCAAGGCTCACTATGCCAAAATCTGCGTGGAACTCGACCTCACCTCAGAACCACCCAACTTCATTACCATCGAGCTGGGCAACCAGACCCACACCAATAAATCCTCTACGACAACCACATTATGTTCTGCAACCATTGTCATTTAAGAGGTCACCTACCAAAGCACTTTCACCGACTTCACCCAGAACTCAAGAAGAAATCAGTCCGAAAAGTCGACGAGCAAACAGAGGGGAGGACTCCCAAGCCACACCTTCTACCTCTTCCGAACTTGCACACTCGATTCGATTCTAGCGACGGCCAGACAGACAAGAGCGATATTAAAGCCCTAACCCCATTCATCGCACAAAACATCGCTCTCTCCAACCAATTCGACATCCTAGAGTCGGGCGACTGATCGGAAGCACCAACGGAGACGACCTGCCCTCTAGCTGTTTCTATCCTCTCCGAGATAGCGCCCAACCCCCATACCACAGAGAGGGTTCAGACGATCACTGATACCAGCAAGGAATATCAACAACACTCCAACGAGGACCCTCTTGAAGAAACCCTTGCTATCATCTCCAGCGAAGCTGACCAACTACACACCAGCGATAATCCAGTTGAAGAAGCCCTCGCAATCCTCGGACCAGACCAAGCTAGGAGAGGACTACAGGTCCAAGCCGCAGGTTTCCCTCTCCAGCAAGCTATTCTTATGATTGGGAGTGCCAGCGACTCCCTAGTCATTCCCACTGAGGATCCCTCCGTGGACTCCGCTGGAGAATTGATAGATCCCACCAAGGCAACGCTCGAGCAATCCAGACGAGACTCTCCACCTCGTCTAAGGCGGAAGCGTATACCCCGTGCGAGAAATATACCGAAATAGGAACCGCCGAAACATCAACTATCCAAACAAGATCCGCCGCCAAGCGGAACAAAAAACCCTCCCACAACCTCATTAATGCTTAACATCCTATCCTGGAACGTCCGCGGTCTGGCGAACAAACCTACATTAAGGAAAATTTCCAGCCTTCAAAAAATCCACAAGATCGACATCCTCATTATTATAGAACCCAAAATTTTCCCCAAAAGATTAAAATCTATCCAGTTGCAGCTGGGCCTACCCACGGCTATAGCAGGCAGGCACGATATTTGGATCCTCTGCACGAAAGATGTCAACCTCGGAGTCATCCAGGACTCCTGACAAACCCTCTCCTGCTGGGTGGAACACCCCATGCTTCCTGAGCGTGCTATCCTCTCAGCGGTCCATGACAACTGTGAGATCGCTGAGCGAAAACACCTCTGGAATGACCTTCTTGACATCTACATCCATAACATCAACTCCTCTTGGCTTTGCATTGGGGACTTTAACGTGATCACCCGCAGAGAAGAGAAAATTGGAGGCCGGCCACCCCCCACATCAGCTATGCAAGACTTTAACAACTTCATATTCAACGCTCATCTCGCCCCTCTCCAGTTCAACGACAACGAGTTTAATTACCTGATGCAACATGCAGGAAGGTGACTGCCGTCAATACTTCCGACTGGACAGAGCCCTCACGAACACTCTCTGGCACAGAATGGGGATTAATTCCAAACTGTTCCACCTCAACTCCTCTGAATCTGACCACGTCCCTCTGCTGGTTGAAATTAAAAACAATACCAATCCAGCCAAAAAAAGCTTCCAATTCTTCGATTTCTGGACCGATCACCCCCAATTTTTGGGCATCGTTGCGGAAGCTTGGAATCGTGATGACTCTCCCAACCCCCTCATCTGGGTGAGCAACAAGCTCAAAGCAACAAGAAATGCTCTATCTAATTGGAGCAAACGTGCCTACGGGGACATTTTTCAAGCTGTTCGGATTGTAGAGGACGATGTCACCCGTGTCGAAGACATATTCGCTTCGGACCGATCCCACGCGGCTAGGAAAGCCATGAACCTCGCTAAGGCAATGCTCAAATTCAGGCTCAAAGTGGAGACAGACTTCTGGAAGCAGAAAGCGAGGTTGAATTGGGACAACGAGGGGGATAAAAGCTCAAAATATTTCTACGCCTGTGTCAACGGCCGCACACATAAACTATCGATTCACCACACCGTTGACGAGAATGGAACAACATTACAGACTAGAAGAGCATCCAAGCGGCTGCAGCGGATTTCTTCTCCAAATTATTCTTTAAAGAGACGGTACAAAGATAGAGACTTCCTGGACCAAATCTCCACTCTCATAAATGACACCGACAACGCCCAGTTGGAACATCCCCTGACCGAACAGGAAGTGAAAGAAGCAGTGTGGGCGCTGACGAGCACAGTACCCCCGGACCGGATGGTTCGAGGGAGGAACATCCAGGACAATATTATGCTGGCCCATGAGTTAATCACCTGCATAAAGTTTTCAGCTAGAGGAGGAAACATCACCGTCAAAATTGACATGGAGAAAGCTTACGATAGACTGGATTGGCAATTTATGATCTGGGTCTTCAGGGCATTCGAATTCTCGAAAAATTGGACCAATACTGTGTGGAGATCCATTAGCAACTCATGGTTCTCCACAGTTATCAATGGCCAAACAGAGGGGTTCATCAAATCTTGTCGCGGTGTCAGACAGGGTGACCCTCTATCTTCTACGGTCTTCATCATAGCAGCATATATCCTGAGCAGAAACCTTAACAACATGGTCAGCACCCCAAACTTCCAGCACTATCGCACATCCAGTGGATGCCCAATCATCACCCACCTGACTTTCGCCGATGATTTACTCATCTTCTCATCCGGGGAAATTGGAGAGATGGAGGTGGTCCACAACACCTTGAAGAGATACTCTAGATGCTCCGGGCAGAAGATCAATCATTCCAAGAGCATTATCTACGCCCACTATAACATCAAAAGAGAGCACGTACTCAGTCTCTTCAACTTAACATCCTTCTCCATTGCCCACCCTCCGTTCAACTATCTTGGTTGTCCCCTTGTGTATGAAAAATCTAACGCTGGCATTTTTGAGAACTTGATCACTAGAATTAGGAACAAACTTGAGGGGTGGCATAATACCACTTTATCCCCAGGAGGCAAAATAATCCTCATCAAACATGCGCTCACTTCCATTCCCATCTATACTCTGGCGGCGTGTTCCCCGCCCTTGAAGGTTCTCTCATCGATCGAGCAGATCTTTTGTAATTTCTTTTGGGGTCACAACAAAGGTCAAGACAAACACCACTGGACTAGCTGGGAAGCCATGGCTCACCCCACAGAGGAAGGGTGTCTGGGGTTCACCAAACTCACTCACATTGTTAAAGCTTTCTCGATAAAATTATGGTAGAAAATCCGCACGAGCAAGAACTTCTGGACCAGGTTTATGAAAGCCAGGTACTTCAAACACATCCACCCATCAGTGGCCATATCCAACAGCAGATCCTCAGTGGCTTGGCATCGTATCCTTATCGGACGCGACCCGTCGAGTCGACGATGAGACTCCAACTGGGTGGCGGCGAGTCGAATCCCTTCCTGGAGGGATGGATTAGGGACAGCTTAATCCCGAGTCTTACGGCGACCCCCAGTAACAGTAGGATCAGAGAACTGTAGAACTATACTAATAACGAATGTAACTGGGACAAGATTCACGAATGGTCTGGTAACAAAACGGTTGACAGCATTTGCCTGTACGAAATTAGCCTCGGTCGTGATGCCGACGAGCTGAGGTGGTCGTTTGAAGCATCCGGGGCATTTTCAGTGAGGTCGACAAGATTAGCGATCCGAGGGAGCGGGCAACCGAACCTAACCATTGTGTGCTATTGGCATTCCTGCATCCCTAAGAAATGGTCCTTCCTCATGTGGAGAGCCATAAGGAAAAAACTGTCGACGGACGAGATCCTCAACTCCATCAGGATTAGCTTAGCGTCAGCTTGCAATTGCTGCTCCGATCGTCAGACGGAGACAATTGACCACATCTTCTGGAAAGGGAGTCTGCCAGATAGGATCTGGAGGACCCTTAACCAGTACTTCAATATAGCACCAGGTGGCGGACGCTTCCACGATCTGGTGGACAACTGGGGTTCCGCCTCCCACGGCCACTAGATCGTAGTAGTGGCCTACGTGGGCGATCTGGAAGAATCGCAACAAGGCGAGATACGAGGGTTACCAATACTCAGTCGACCAGCTCTTTAAGGAAGTCTTTCGGCAATGTCGTAAACGGAGCACCCTGTGCTCCCACAGTACGAAAGCATTCTGGTCCTCGATCCCTACCTAGCTTTGGGGAATCGAGTATTCTCTCCCCCCTTTGATCCTTTTTGTGGTATACTTGTATAGGCTTTCTCTTTTTGTGCCTTGTATACGTGTTCGGACTTCGACATTTTGAGCCTTGATTAATAAAAGGAAGGGTTCTTTATATATATATATATATTTGTCGGATGACCTCTCTGAATAATTGAGGAAGGAGGAGTTGACGGCCTTCGTATCTGAATTTGTTCCTGTTCTTCCATAAGACCCAAATACCGACGGCTACGATGATCCGATGACCGTGGGAGCAGCTCCAGCTGGTCAGAAGATCGTAGAAGCCCTCGGTCGGGGGGGGGCAGACTAAGTCTATTATGGAGAATGAGCCAAATTTGATTCACGAGATCTCCAAAAAGAAGGATGTGCACTGCCGATTCCAATGTTGGCTCTGCGCAGCAGTGGCATCTGGACGCGAGGCTAAATTCGATAGAACTGATGGAGTCGTCCGTCGAAAGTTTTCGATCGCGTATACCCAAGCCGCAGGTCCAGGTGTGGGTATAGAAGCATAGAATTTCACGATCAGAAATCCTATGCGCCAAACACTACATGCGCCAGGGAGTTCAGACAAAGTACTTGACAAAGTAAAACAAGATTATAGACATTATCATATAAAAGTCTATTACATGTCTTAAAAAGGGCTGTACAAAGGAGAACTTCTACAAAAAGAAAAGACCCTAAGTCTACAGCCAGGCGTAGCAGTCATCATGCGCTCTTGAACAGGCATATCTCACCATGCGCTCTCATGGCGCATCCTACCATGCGCTCCCAGCCGGGCGTATCCTTTCAGCAGCTCAGTTATGTGCATCCTCAGTTATGTGCATCCCTTCAGCAGCTCAGTTATGTGCCACCCTTCCAGCCAGGCTCACCGCCGTCTAAATGCTTCGACTAATGAAGTATTTATTGAGCAGAACGAGGGTGGCAATCAACCCTCTAGCTGGAGGAAGAGCTCCCCAAACCGAGGAAGAAAAGAGTACCGCAAGTCAACCTGTGGCCAGGGGAGGCTTCGAAAGAGCCTCCAAAGACCAAGGAAGACCGTAATCGAAACCGCTGCTAAAGGAGCAGCTTTCAACACAACCAGAATGGGCAACACCCACTCTGACAGAAGAAAGAGCCCCAAAGCCGCAGCACCGTAATTCCGATCTGTGGCTCTTCCCACATAACGGAGACGAGGCTCGAGCATCCTGATCTTTGGATGCAACAGGCACCTTCCGCCTGCCTCAGAAGCCCTCGACTCCGACTTTTGGATGTAACAGTCACCTTCAAGTGCATCAACGAAGATCATGCGTCGCATCTTCACCCTCGGGAGCATCTCATCGACAGAATACACTCGAGCAAACAAGTTCACTTCGGGAGGATGTGAGAGAATGAGAAGCAAACTCTCTCCATGCCACTATTTATAGGCCGGACAAATCAAACCCATGCGCCAAGTGGATGGCTCTCCGAATTCCGTGCAATGAATTTGCATTAAATGGATGAACCTGACGCTTCAAATTCAGCCAAGTCTAAAACGGCTATTTAAAGCACTCGAAGAACGTAACAGTCGCACCAAAAGATGTGTCAAGCGGAGCGGATGCTCCGGCCAGACCGTGCATCATACAGACGCGCCCCTCAGTACCAAGCGCTTCACAAGCATGCACCCCCATGCGGTCCCATACGCCTAGTGGAACGCCGATCGATGCGCCCACTCAACAATCTATCACTTGTCAAAGAATATTAAATGCTGAAGTCTGAAAGAGTTGGCAGCACGTCCCCCGAAGACTGCAGTTGACAGCTTTTTCAGAAAATGAAGCGTCGCCGACGTCAGCATCATCATTACTTCCCTTCGGCGGTTACAAGCCACGTGGCCGCCCAACCATCTCGCATACGCCTCCGCAGCCATGCGCCCAAAGCTCTGCATGCGTCTCAAAAGCCATGCGCCTCAGACTTTTCTCTGATTTCTAAAGACAGAAGTAAAGTCACTGCTGAAGCCTCGCATGTGCCTCAAAATCCATGCGCCCCGAATGGTTCGTGACTCCCAAAGGTTACGAGCCAAAGTCTCCTCATGCGCCCAATTCTAGGCGCATCCTACCAGATCATTCTCCATCAAATCTTAGATCTTTGAGCCATGGGCCTACGACACGTGTCCTTTGACTCGATTCACCCAAGATCTCAGCAACAGAAAGATTCTTCCCCTGCTACGTGCCAGCCCACAACAGCAGCATGAAGAATTTAACCCCTCAATCAGGGTGCATCGTCCATGCACCTCCATCAGCAATCACCATGTGGCGTCCCCGCGTCCAGACGCATCCTACATATACGCGCATGAGCAGCCATCCTGCAAAGCTATAAATAGAGGGATCATTTCCTTCTTCCACACACACAGAGAACATACATATACTGACAGAGACATTGCACAACCAGAGAGGCAGCTACAAACACTCATCTTCTTCCTCTCCATCAGCTCCAGCACCCAGAGCAACTCAGACCTTCAGAGAACCGATAACCGTCGTCAGATCGTCAACGGAGTCAACGTATTACCACTCACTCCATCAGCACAAGGGACCCAGATAAACAAAAGTGTACTCCTAGGACTACGTCGAAGTCCTACATTGTAATACTGTTCTGTTTGTATTAAAATTTACAATCAAAAGATTTTAATGGCAAACATGCTGGCGACTCTGCTGGGGACCTCTTTCTCCTCCACCGAGAAAGTCGTGTCGCAATCCGACGACGTGAAGGTGGGCTCCTCCACAAGACGCTGGTCGTACACCTCAATCAACAGGCGTATGAGGAGTTCATCTCTGAAGGCAGTTCGAGCCCTTCGAAGCGGCTGCCGAAGCCGAAGAAGACTCGCCAAATCTGGGTGTGCAAGGTCGACGCCTCTGGCACCACCACCGAAGGGGATGCACCAATCCAGCCTTCCCTTCCTGCTGACGTCCTCAGCAATCAAGATGCGCCCACCGGTACAGCGTATCTCTCGGGGAAACGTGCGGCTGACCACATTCCCCAGCCATCCCCTTCTCAGGCGAGAAAGATGCATCGACGGAGCAGGGGAGCAGCTAATGTGCCGCACATCACCTCCGATGCGCCACAGAAGTCTCTGTCTTTGACAGACTCACTCGCTGTAGTGGCGAGGAGAATTTGGATTCTGAGTACTACGCGTCCCAGCGGCCTAGTATGAAGAAGTCCAAGGCAGCACGGGCCATGCGCCCCAAATGTGCTATGCCAGCAGCAAACCAGCAGCATGCGCTCACAATTATGCGTGCTACTGTTGGTAAGCTGTATAAGGTCGACTCAGGTGCTTCTGCGCCAGAAACGAGCCGACCTTCAAAGTCCTTGTCTCACTTGGGCACATCTGTTGCGTTCGTAACCAAGTCGAGCAAGGCAAACCCAGTGGTCTTGAACTCCTGCGTCTCCTCTGGTTGTGCGTCTGAGGTCCGTTCAAGTCACTTCAAATGTTGTTCCCCCACTACTGATCTGAGCACCTGTTTGGTATTGGATCAGGGGGCGCAACATTCACTTGACCACCCCGGCGCTTGGCCTTGCCATGCGCCTGAAGGGGGTGCGAAGGTGGCACTCTCCTCCAACGATCTGCGTAATGTGATCACTCATAAGCGTCGATCAGGAGAGTCGACTGACGAGCACGATGCGCCCCTCACAGGGCACACTTGTGCTGTAGTCACCATCAACTGCTGTTGCAAGTCAGCAGACCCACCAAGACAGTCGGTGTTCCAGCGGCTGCAATCATCGACACCCCTCCGACGTCGTCTCGGGAAAAAAGTGTCAACAAAAGAGGAGCCAGAACTAAAGGTTGCTTCATGCAATGTGATCTCTAACCCCTCGTCAGTCCGAAAGGCGACTGGCAATTCCTCGTTCAAGAGCCAGCCAAGGAAAACCAAGACAACCGTCTCGTCCTCCGGAGTGTTCGAAGGCACTCGGAGGAGGAAGAAGATCTTGGAGGAAGCTGGGGGTAGTCAAGCCCTCGTTGATCCTCCTTCCGAAAATGAGGGTGTCCTCCAGAGCACAGCTGGGGTGGATCTTCATCCTCAAGGCGAAGTCAGCCTCTCCGACATAGCTGGGGGTCGTCTAGCCCCTGTGGACCTGCATCTCGAAGATGAAGAAGTCCTTCATGACATGACTGGGGGTAATCAGGCCCTTACGGATACTTCTTCCGAAGAAACTTAGTTGGGAGTAGTCTAGCCCCTGCGGATCCGAGTCTCGAAGAAGAAGAAGTCCCCAGGAACATAGCTGGAGGTAGCCAAGACGAAGCTCCGGGAACAACAACTCCTCTACAGGAGAGTGAGGCTGAAAGCGAAGCCTCAACCGAGCCATCCGACTCTAGCCGTGTCATGACAGTATACATGGCTGGAGGTGATACAGAGTCTGATACGCCGCCACCGGGCCTCGTCCAGCGCATGGATACCCTGGAGGAGGACTCAAAACCCTCTCTGTCTCCATGCAAACACTGACTCAAGCAATGTTCGAGATACGGTCAGCTTTGGCCAGGACACCTTCTACCGGTCCCGACCCAGGGGCCAATGGAGAATCAAGTGTACCCCTTCAATGGGTATCCTTGGATACGGATCGCCGCGAAGCACCTCGGACATCGGAGCCCTCAAATGCTCAACTCGAGGTGGTACCACCTTCCCCGACTCCCAGCTCCACGGAAGACGTGGTCGAGATGATCAGGGACCTGCGCGAACGCTTTGAGTCCAAGAATAGACAAGAGGAGCGCCAAAAGATGGGCATCCTCCAACCTTATTCCCTCGAATGGAACAAGGTGGTTTATCCTCCCAAATATAAACTACAAACATTGACGCCATACGACGGGAAGGACTCTCCGCGTCGCTATCTGACGTACTTCCAGTCCCAAACGGGACATCTTCCGAAGGAGGACGCGCTACTCACCAGCATATTCGTCGGGGTACTGAAATGAGTGGCGTACGACTTGTACTACAGCCCTTCCCGACAATTCCATATCTTCCTTCGACGACTTGACGCATCTTTTTCTCGACCGTTTCTACAACGGCGGAAAGGACATGACAATGGCGTCCCTCATAGAGATACGCCAGAAGGAGAAGGAAACAGTTCGGGTATTCATCGAACGCTTCCGACAGGCCTACTTCAGACTACCCCCGGGCATGCCAGAACATGCACTCCTCTCCTCCTGCAGCATGAATATGCTGCCCGCAGTCAAACTCTGGCTCAATTCTACTCCTCCTCCCGATTGGAGTTCCTTGATCATCGAAGCTGAAGCAGCAGAAAAGAAGGCGTCCAATGCTCGCCTTCTGGGAGTTAGTTTTTCTGCCTTTGAGGACAAGGGGAAGCGGCCTGCAGCTAACAACCCCGAACGGGAGACGAAGGGGAAACAAGCATTGACTGTCAATGCCTCAAAAGGTGCATCAGTGCCTACTCAGAAGCCTCCACTTGCACCAAGGCCAAAGGAGGTGTACTCTTTCAACGATGAAGACACCCTGCAACTCTTCGAGATACTGAAGCAGGGTGACAAGATCAAGTTGTCGGACCCGAAGCATCCCGACGAGGTTGGGAAAGTGGACAATCCGAGGTCCTGTCACTACCATCGGTTTGTCGGACATCCAACCAAAGACTGCTACGTCCTCAAAAACTACATCCAGCGCATGATCAATGCGGATGTTATCTCCGTCGACTACGAGGAGAAGACGATTTCGGCCAACGTGGTGTCACTCCAGTTCTGCACCTTGCCGCCAACTACAATACAAGATGGCGTCGTCCCCATCCCTAAGGCGACAATGGAGGTGGTTAACTTACTACCTACTCGTGACAACGTGAGTGGATTCATCCCACTCACCACATCTTGGGGAGAGATCTTATGGGTTCACCCTGATCTCGTCTCCGAGGTTACTCAACCGGAGGTACGCTCTGCCTCCAAAACCTAAGGCAGGAAGATCAAGTCTTGCCGCATGGTATCTTCCTCCGCAGAAGAGGCTCTTCCTATACAGACGCGTTCACAACAGAACGCCCAACCCGACGAAGTTGTCGTCGAGGTGGTGCCTCCTTGCACCATCCCTGCTATCGAAGAAGGGGGTCCGTCCAAGCCTCCAGCAGCTAATAAGCAGAAGCATATAGAGGTTCGTTTCGACAGGCCTCTGCGAAAGGAGAATGCTGCGGGGCTAGCCAAGCCCCACGACTTCGACATACTGGCACAACTTGCCAGTAGTCCTGCCCGCCTATCTCTGTTTGAGCTCCTTCGTCTTTCCAAAGACACTCGTGAAGCTCTCTGTGAAGCTCTGAAGGATGCCGAATCCTTCATCAGTCAGGTCAAGCAGCCTGAAGATCTCCCAACTACATGTGCGCACTGTTATTGTGCGGATGAGGTTATCCCCAACATAACCTTCACCCAACAAGATATGCTGCTCAAGCACAACCGACACAACAGGCCACTGTATTATATCGGGTATATCGGTTCTGTCAAGGTGAAGCGGATTCAGATCGATCCGGGGTCTTCCCCCAGCATCATTACGAAGACGCTGCTCTCAACACTGGAGATCCCAATGTACCGACTGGCGCCATCCAACACAACAATCAGTGGCTTCAATGCTAGCAAAAGCGAGCCACTGGGCAAGATACGATTAAAGTGCCATATCGGTAACCTCAGAACCGAGGTGACTTGTTATGTCGTGGACGCGACGTCAACTACAACCTCCTGTTGGGTCATCCGTGGCTGCATGAGTACATGATGGTACCTTCTAGACTCCACCAATGTATGAAATATGTGTCCACCAATGATATTATCCGGACGGAGTTCGCAGACATCGACCCTTTTAAGGGGGTTGAAGCCTACTTCACTGATTCTAACTTGTACAAATTACTTGACGAGGAGGAAGCCAAGGATGCTGACGACGAAGCAGAAATGGTAGCAGAGCCGGACATGGAGCCTGAGATGACTTCTGACGCTCCTTTGAAGATCCGACTCAAAGGCAAACAGCCTCAGAAGTTGCCTCCCCTGAACATCAAGCTACCAGGGAAAGCACCAACTGCTCCCGAAGCTCCCTTGAAGATACGCCTCATGGGAAAGCCGCCTCAAATATTGGCTCCCCTTGTGGCAAAACTACAGGGGAAGGCACCAATCACCGGAGGCACAGAGGAGGCACCTCTGAAGGTGCGTCTTAAAGGCAAGCCGCCGCGATCCAAACTGCCAGAGAAGGCCCACATAGCCCTCTCGGACCCCGAAATCAAAGTTGTGGTGGACTCTTTCGATCCAATCCCAGTACTCACAGATGAAGAGCTATGGGAATATATCTCTGCGGATGTAGATGCACCCTCTCTGGACAATGTAATCCCCGGGATAAAATCTCGTATTTCATCAATAATAGAGTGTCTTTTAATTATTCTAGTCTTCCACATTGGAATGCCATGTATACATTAAATATGCTCTATGGTCGTTGTAAATACAAATAACGATTGTCCATCATGTAAATCGAGTAGTCCCATCCCAAGGGGTCTATTTTGTAGTCCCGCCGCGGAGTCGAGACGAAGAATCGATCATCTTCGGCAAAGTTGAGCGTCATCAAGACCTCCCACCACTCGAGCCAAAACCAGATACCAGCAGAATACAAGTCTATTGGTACACGGACAAGGCAAAGTACCTCATCCAAAAGATGGGTTACGACCTAAAAAGCAACAAAGGCCTGAACTACGGCAAGGGTCGACGTCTTCCTCTCCGGCTTCCAACACCTAAAGAAAAGCCGCAGGACTACTATAATCAAACTCGATGGGGGGTGGGCTATGTCACGCCGCCGTCAACTCCAAAGAATTCAGAGGCAGAAGAAACAGAATATTCTCACTCATCCGAAGCATCAACCTGGGATTCCGATACCAGTATCGGCTCAGTCTTCAAGAAAGTGCTATCAGCCAACATGACATCTGTACAACTTCAAGAAGATGAAGGCGAAAACCAAATGCCAGAATTCTTCGAAGAAGAACCATGGGCTCAACGCCTGGGGGAACAGTGGGAGTCTCGTTTTGAATTACGCGAACCCCCTACCGAAGACGAAGTCGAGCAGATCGACCTTAGGGATGGATCTTCTTCCAAACCCATCTTCATCAGCAAAAGCCTAGAAGGAGAAGACCGGGAATCTTTAATCCAGCTGGCTAAAGAATATCGATGTCTTCGCCTGGAGCTACGAAGATATGTCGGGACTTGATCCCCAGATCGCGATGCATAGGCTTAACATCTTACCTGATGACAAGCCTATCAAACAATAACAACGACGCTTTCGTCCTGACATCATGAATGCCATCGATCAGGAGGTGGACAAACTCTTGACCAGCGGCTTCATCCGTGAAGAACAACACCCGGATTGGGTGGCCAACGTTGTCCCTGTCACCAAGAAGAATGGAAAGATACGAGTCTGCATCGACTTCAGGGATCTCAATTTTGCTTGCCCGAAGGACGAATTCTCGCTTCCAATCACCGACGTGATGATCGACAACACATGTGGCTTCGAACGTATGTCTTTTATGGACGGGTATTCGGGCTACAACCAGATCAAGATGTTCCCCGATGATGCAAAACACACGTCATTTAGGACTCCGAAGGGGGTCTTCTGCTACACAGTAATGCCCTTCGGCTTGAAGAACGCTGGTGCTACATACCAACGAACTATGAGTACCATCTTCCGTCAGCATCTTCGTAAACAGTCGAATGCTATGTTGATGACATCGTAGTCAAGAGCCGTCTCAAAGGAGATCACCTACAAGACCTGAAGACAGTCTTCGATCTCATGCGGGCGCATCAACTCAAGAAGAATCCCGCTAAATCCTTCTTAGGGGTTTCTAGCGGAAAGTTCTTGGGCTTTATTATCACGGCGAAGGGCATTCATGTCGATCCCGAGAAGACCAAAGCCATCCTGGACATGGATCCTCCGAAGAACCTTCGAGAACTTCGAGGCCTGCAGGGACGTCTAGCATACATCCGGAGGTTTATAGCAAACCTTTCCGAAAAATGTTAACCCTTCACCCAGCTCATGAAGAAGGGAGTCTCTTACGTCTGGACAGAGGAATGCTAAAAAGCTTTTGATGACATCAAGGCTTACTTGACGAGCCCGCCAGTTCTGGTGGCACCCGTCGCTGGCAAACCATTTCTCCTCTATGTCCGTGCCATGGATCATTTCCTCGACGCTCTGCTGGCTCAGAACAGCGACACAGGCTATGAGCAAGCTAACTACTACCTCAGTAGAACATTGATTGGGGCCGAATACCGGTACAACCCCATTGAAAAGGAGTGCTTGGCGTTGGTATTGCCATCCAGAAGACTCGCCATTATGTCTCGGGCCAGACAATTTATGTCATCTCCTGAGTCAATCCACTCAGAGTTCTCATGACGAAGCCAGGGTCATTGAACTCCCGGCTAGCTACATGGAAGATCCTGTTAACGGCATACAACATGGTGTTCGTTCCACAAAAAGCCATCAAGGGTCAGGCTCTGGCCGACTTTTTAGCTGCACACCCCATCCTAGAGTCCTCAAGACTCTATGAAGACATCCCGGATGAGGTCCAAGAATCTAACGTCACCGAAGAAAGCTTCGTCTGGCGGATGTTTTTCGATGGCGCTTCAAGAACATGCCCCAAAGGCCAAATCATCGCAGGAGTGGGGATAGTCTTGGTCTCTCCCGATCAGCTGGTCATCCAGCACGTCTACTCCCTTTCGAAGCCGTGCTCCAACAATGTTGCCGAGTACAACGCTCTCATCATGGGACTCCAGCTGGCACAACAGCTGGGGGTGGATCATTTGGAAGCCTACGGTGACTCAAAACTCGTCGTTAACCAGGTCAGAGGGTAGTACGAAGTTTGCCATAAAGATTTGGTTCCTTATCATGAAGTTGCATTGAACATCATTTCAACCTTCACCAAGTTCTTCATCGAACATGTACCTCGTTTACAAAATTTGGAGGCTGACGCTCTCGCTGGCCTCGCAGCCTCATTAGCAGCACCCCTCGGGACTCAACACTATGTCACGGTAGTTGGTCGAGACTTGGTCTGTCCTAAAAATAATCTGTACTCACGAGTGGCCCATGCCATGTCAACAAGTGCTGGTGTTAATGTCCGAGACTGGAGATTTCCGTTCATCGACTTCGCTGTCTACAGAATTCTCCGAGAAAACCCGAAAGAAGCCGTCTCAGTCAAGAGGCGCTCCCTTCGATTCTACTACGATACAGCTACTAAAATGCTGTACCGACGCTCCTACGATGGACTTCTCCTGCGATGTCTATCCAACGAAGAAGCAGCCGAAGCCCTTCGAGAAGCTTACGATGGAACCTGCAGAGCCCATCAACCTGGCCATAAGTTGCAGGATCGATTGCGACGCATGGGCTACTACTGGCCAACTATGGCCGCTGACGCTGTCGACTATGCTAAGAAGTGCCATGCATGCCAGCTTCACGCAGACTTCATTTATATACCGTCAGAACCACTACATCCTACAGTCGTCTCCTGGCCCTTCGAAGCTTGGGGCATGGACATTGTGGGATCGATCACCCCTCCGTCATCGAGGGGACACCGCTTTATCCTAGCCATCATCGACTACTTCTCCAAATGGGCAGAAGCAGTTCCACTGGCGGAAGTGAAGAGCTCTAGGGTGATCAGCTTCATCAAAAACTATATCATCTACCGTTTTGGGGTATCCCGGAGGATTATCCACGATAACGGTCCTCAGTTCATCTGCCATGTTTTCAGCAGATTCTGTGACAAGAATCGCATTCAAAACGTGGCCTCAACCGCCTACAATCCGACAACAAACGGATTGGCCGAGGCGTTCAACAAGACTATCGTCAGGCTACTCAAAAAAGTCGTCTCATCCAATAAACGCGACTGGGACGAAAAGCTCGGCAAATGCCTTTGGGCCTACCGTACAACGGTACGGACCCCGACAGAAAATACACCATTCTCCCTGGTCTACGGGAGCAAAGTGGTACTACCTCTCGAGATCCAGATACCTTCACTCCGCGTAGCAATCATAAACCAACTCGCAGAAGAGGACAATCAACGTCGTCGTCTGCGAGAACTGGAGGCATTTGATGAAAAATGTCTCCTAGATCAACAACGCATTGAACTCTACCAAGCCCGTAGATCACAGGCTTTCAACAAGAAGGTCAAGCAAAGGACTTTCCAAGTAGGCGACCTGGTTCTGGCAGTCAGGAGGCCGATGGTGTTGACTCACAAGACACCAGAAAAGTTCGAGCCCAAGTGGGAAGGACATTTCATCATAGAGACGGTATACTCAAACGGTGCTTACCGCCTCGCTAAACCCAATGGGGACTTGTTCATGATGCCCATCAACGGCAAGTTCCTAAGAAGTACTACTCTTGAACTCTTTCAGACATGTACTTCCACAAAGGATCAGTGGACCCAATCATCAGGGCTCACATACAATTCCCTTCCACAAAATCAGATGCTTCTGGAACCCAGCTGTTCCATGGCTTCCTCCAGTAGAAGGACAACCACGTCCATATCACCTCTGAGTTGTCCCCCTATGCCCTACAAAGCGGAATCTTACACTCCGTAAGACTACGCTACCCATCATGTTTACCACGTCCACATTACCTCTGAGTAAACATCCCGTACAGACAACCCCTACGTTATCGTACTTTGATCGCAGAACTTCCACGTCCACATTACCTCTGAGTAGTTTTGCGTATTCCCCAGAGTCATTCCTACCACGTCCATAACACCTCTGAGTAGGAAGATTCCATCATTTGAATCCCATATTTGCCACGTCCACATCACCTCTGAGCAAACATGTTGGTTCTCTCAAACTTATTATCTGTACTTAAAAACCAAGGTGCACAAAATAATAGGTCCACACAAATCATCAAGTTCATGACAGCAAAAATGAACGCACCACAAAAAACTTTTTATTCTTTATTTTTCAAAAAAGTAAAGGATTACACCCCCAGCAAAGAGTTGCAAATACATAAAAAAGAAGAGACTACAATCCCTAAACATCCCCGGGGTTAGCCGAAAGCTCTTCAATCCGGCGCCTCAAGTCTGTCGCCCGAGTCTCCACAATCGCCAGGACCCGGCGTTCAGCTTCTTGACGCATTGCCTCTATGGCCTCAGGAGAAGTGTCATCCTCATGCTTCTCATCCAGCTGCTGTCGCTGCTGAGCCAGAGTAAGAGCCTGGTGGGTGAAAGCTGCTTTCTCCTTCTTGAATGCTACATGTTCAGCCTGGATACGTTCATCATCTAATAGGAGTCGGGCCCGCTGGTCCTCAAGGCGGCGAATCTGGGCATCAACCTCCATGACTAGCGTCCAACGTAGCTCGCAACTCCATCTTCTCCTACGTGGACTGAGACAACCGCTCCACTGCAGTTTCAGTCTCAGCCACTTCATGTTCTCAGACGTTCACGGTGGCCTAATAAGGACTCAGTCTCAGCGATCAACTTTTCCTTTTCTGCGTCTATCAGGCGGAGAGATCGTTTCGCTAGATACACTAAAACTCGGAAAGCCGCTGGTCCAGCTCGGCCACTGAGGCCTCCAGAATGTCGGCCACATGATCATGGCCCTGGTAGAGACGGATCAGGTTGATGTGAGGCAGTGCCAGAGTTTTTGCCGTTGCAAAGCTCCCATTGGCATCCATCACCGTCGATACGCCCCTCTGCAGCATCTTATACACCGCCTCGATGATGAACTTCACATATTCATCCGCATCCCCAACACCTGCGATGTCATAGCAGGAGTCGGAGGAGCTACTCTAGACAACGGACCGGAAGAACCCACCCGCCTCAACCTGCGAGGCTGGAACCTCGGCATCAACAGGCTCTTCATCAACAGGGGCTTGACTACTAGCCCGAGGAGCCAAAAGAGCAGAAGGAGCCGAGAGAGGCGTCGATATAGTACCCCAAGTAGAAGGAGCAACAGAGGGTTCCACCAAACCCTTACCCTTCTCAAGCTCGGAGGAACCACCAACGTCAGCGGCTACCTCATCAGTCCCCAACGCACTATCATCAGGCAGTACGGACATTCTCCCTCTGGCAGAGCAGTGAGATCAACACTTGTCTCCTGACTCGACCCCCTTGAAGTCAGGACCGGCAGACGAGTCTCATTGTCACCATCAAATCCCTCTACAGGGACAGGATCCGTCGCCACCTCCTGGTCGACAGCCACCTCAGCTTCCACTGCTGAGTCTGGGGTAGGGCTCGGCAGCGCTACAGCCGACCTCCTGTCATCATGACAAGGATGGGAATCAACCTCTCCTCTGTTCCAATCACATCTGTTGCCCCCGTAACGACTCATGCAACTCTGGAGGAACGTCATCTGAAGACGACAAACTCCACTCTACTTCCTCATAAGGAAGCCCCGTTCCGTAGGACCCTCTCGTCCAACCGGCTCATTTCAGAAGTCACTTCCGCAGGTTTTAAGCCCTTGTTGAGTCATAAACCGGATCTTCGAGGAATCTGCCAAGTCCTGCTTGAAGACGTAATCCCTCCAAGCAGTCACGTGAGGT
>JANAVB010004800.1:36150243-36192703 GCA_029216955.1 Iris pallida | reverse complement strand
GATCTTGATATGACCCTCTTTATCCCTAATAATTAGTTTAAATTCTAGTGACCCGAAACTCGAGATAAATCGAGTTGAAGTTGCCGAAAAACCTGTTTGGAATAGGACATGTAAC
This sequence comes from Iris pallida, assembly GCA_029216955.1. Lineage (NCBI taxonomy): Eukaryota > Viridiplantae > Streptophyta > Magnoliopsida > Asparagales > Iridaceae > Iris > Iris pallida. The sequence goes on along the minus strand of JANAVB010004800.1, from coordinate 36,192,588 downwards.
AGTCCAAACCCCATATTGGAAGGTAAATTGCCGCCAAGCCATAGCGATAATTAGAAATCTATTTGAAGTCAGTCCTAGATAACCTATAGTTCTTTGCAACTCAAGTTACGGAAGTCGATTTCGACGACGGTACGTCGATCTCGATAACTCGATAAATCGGATTCCCAATTTGGCAAAAAACTGTTTTAAAAATATTAAAATATTGAAAAACTCTTCGATACGACGTACGTCCCGCCAATTCGGACGACGTGGTCGCGAACCGAAAGCATTGAAAGGTGCGTAATGGCTTCACGGACGTGTGGACTTTGACGGAATTCAGATTGGTGCGTGTGCGCGACGAATTTGATGCGTATCCGTCGAAATTTATCGTGTCGGCCTTTGTGTAAATTTCTTAAGTAGTTAGCCGCTCGTCAGATCAAGATAAAAACTTGCACACGAGCAGGACCGTATCATTTTTTTGGTCCTGTATGCCAAGTTTGGTCCGATTCTGAGACGTTGATCGGATCACCATTTTGCGGGCCCCACGATCCGACTCGACGGGTGATTTTATGCACGGGATGCCGGAATCCAACTCTGGACATACGGTTGTGTTGTGTCATCAAAACGAATCCATAGACATGTAGTTTAATGACTTTGGAGACCATTGACTCTAGCATGCTTCGGTGCAAAGCGAGTCCACGGCGGATACCGTTTGATCCGAAATTACCGTTTTACCTCTGTATCTAGAATTGGACTTAAGGACAGACAATTTTAGATATTTTGACTATTCTGAGAACATTGGTAATATTTATTTCAGCATCCGGAGACTGCTGTATGAGTTTGGACTATGGTGGCACACTTAGTGGTTTGGATTATCGGTTTCACCAGCAAAGGACCGCAGACGAGTACAGTTTATTGTTTGTTTTCAGTGTTGATCTTTACTATACATCAATGTTTAGTCAATAGATATGTGATTTCAGTTTTATGTTGATTTGTTCCTTGTTGTGTCGGGAGGGTGAAGTACCAACGATGTGTGATCGGACTTTAGACCGTGTATACCGTGTTTATTATTGCATTTAGACCATGTAGACCGTGTTTTTTTTATTGCAAAGTAGATAGTATAGACAGTGATTTATTATTGTAAAGTATACAGTGATTTATTATTGCAAAGTAGACAGTGTAGACAGTGTTAGACATCGTAGACAGTGTCGTGTAACTGTCCCGAGACCGATCACATATCAAAGGTACTTCAGCTAGTTAGAAAGTATTTCTTTGTTATTTCATTTGCTTTCTGTCTAGTTTTCTTCTATCTTTTCTTTATTTATTTTCGAATCATATATTTAATGGCTAACCTCTGCTTTATAGTCATTTTTAATTATTAAAACTGCATTCAGTGAATTGTACTCATTCCATTCCTGACTGGAAACCAATATTTTACAGGTTAGCCATGGATTCACTTAGCTTGGGGAGTGACGGGTGTACTTACAGACGAAAAGCCTAGAGACTAGCTAGATAAATGAGTTGTAGTCATTCCAATATTTGCACGAGTTTATACTTTTTGCAAATGTAAACTTGTGAATATTGTAAGTTAAATTAGTTTGTGAATGAGCATTATTTTATTTACTTTGATCTTCATGGCCGTGACAACGTTCTACCGCCGACTCTGCGGTGTAGGCTGGCTTGGACACGTCTCATATCCAAAAAAAATGGGTGCGGGTCGTGACAAAGCTCTACAAACCAATTCAGCCAACCTTAAGGGAAACCAAGTCTTCAGCGGGACGTAGCAAGATACATAATATACATGCCGATATGAAGTACACAAATACATGTGTAGGTAGAAGCATGTGATCCAGGATAATACACAGGTGATCAAGTAACAGTACTACTAGGCCAACCATCTAGTCTGTATGATATGCAAATGAGGACAACTTTTGACGTGAGGGCTTTCCAAATATAAAATCCGTAGATCCGGTATATAGACTCCAGGGATGCAGGATCGGAGCTCCGGTATAGAGACTCCCGATAAATATAGTCGTAGCTACAGTATAGGTGTCATAACCCGCACCCGGTGTAGGGGCACAAAAAATGGGTACGTCCAGCCTACGCCGCAGTGTCGGCAGTAGAACGCTGTCCTAGGTTACATACATCTAACAATTATAAGGTACCTGTATAATATATATGCTCCGAATGGAGGACAATACAGAAATGTACAGCTCAATCACAACTAAGGTAGAAGTACGATAAGATAGATAGATAATAAAATTCATCAAATAAAATATAAATAGGAGAAGAAGTCTAAGTGTCTAAGATAACATCTCCACAAAATCCAGAATAATAACAAGATCCCAAATAATAACATAAAAGTATCCAACTGAGACAAGACATCAAAATAAGATAGAAGTCTAAACTAACTAGTCTAAACTATAGGGTGACATCCTCTACTGCTGATGGATCCTGCTGAAGGTCCAAGTCACAGGTGTCATCTATGGCAGCTCCATAATAGGTAGGGCAAAGGTCCTCGTCATTCTCTGTAATATTTTCAGCAGGTCCAGTCAGGAAAGGAACGAGCACATAATCTCAACAGTTCATATCAAGACAGGAATATAAAGCATGCAATAGAGTAAAATACATAAAACGCTGAAAGAACGTACATGTAGTAAAAGAGAGAACTGTAATGTAAATAGCTACTATAAGTAGAGAACTATCAGTGACTAGTGATGTAGAGTACAAGATAGACATATGAACGACTTAAATTTGCACATGATTACAATAAGAGTTTATACAATGACCATTGGGACTGTTCACATGACTGCTTCTACTCCTCCGTACCCCAATCAATACACAAGGATCCAGACGAGTTATGTTATTGTACAACATTTTATATGGAGGCCCATAAATAGATGTACATGAAGGTATACATGAGGGCTCTGTGAGCATGAGAGTACGTGAATCACAAGAGTGCACATGAATAATAAAAGTACAAGAGTACATGATGAAAGTAAAACGCACATGACATGATGTATCTGATGCTCCCGAGGGAGATAACATCTCAATGTAAAGATCTATATAGTACTAATTCGTGTTAACAACGTGACAGCATCAAGTAAAGTAATCTAGAGGAAGAATATAAATCCTAGCAAGTATGAAATGATCAGAGAATGTACTCACCTAATATTCTGAGTATCTGGTAAGTGTAGATATCCAGACAGAGTAGATGAGTCCTATTTAGAGCAACACAGGTCACAACATGTCCAGAATGGTAATATTGAAGATTACAATGCATTCTATATGATTTCTAGGTCATCTAGACCAAAGTCAACTCTTGGTCAACTCTGGTCAACTTACAAAGTCAAACTAGGTCAACCAAGCTATTATAGGTCTAAACCTAGTCTAACAAGTCATTCTAGACTAAAGTCAACCCTTGGCAACTAGGTCAAGTTCTAGCCCAATCAAGTCTCACTAAGCCTAACCAAGTTTAGCCTAGCACTCACACACAATCACAAGGTTAACACAAGCATCAAACACAAATATAATATATATATAACACACAAGGTATATATACAATACACATATGGCTATTGCCTATATTACAAGGCAAGGTACAAATTCATATATGCATAGAAGAGGGGTGAGTGATACATGAATGTGAACATGGCATAGGGTTTAGTGCAATCAGACAATGTGGTTAATGTGTGTGTGTGTTTGTGTATAGGCAGGAGAGTGGTGTGTGGGTGTGTGTGTGTTCAGACAGAGAGTGATGTATGGGTGTGTGTGTGTTCACTGTTTCATAGTGTGTGTGTGTCAACCATTGAGTGTATTAGTGAGTGGCATGTGTGTGTTTGTGAACAGGTTACATGTGTGTGTGAATGCATGTGTGTAAAAGGTTATAGGTTAACTCAGTTTATAGAAATGCATATATACATACTTATATTTCACACATGAATACATACATATCATGTATACATACACGCATTGCATACATGTATATATTACACTATACCTTACACTATATACATGCATATAAAAAAGGGAAGAAAAGAAAGAGAGAGGGGACTGATTTTGTATAGCAACATGGACTGCTCTATCTCATAACCTTCACACATATCTACAATCCTTATAACTTTCCTATCCATCAAACACTCAAACTTCCCTCCAACTCACAGTCACTCTCAACCCCCACATAACTATATACATAAAGTACAAACATTCATATATATAGATACATATCTGTATATTCACATTATATATAAATACATATACAAGGATAACTTATGAACTTAAAAAAATGAAACATCTAACCTATATTTAAACCTAATAAGAAACAGGAAAAATCAGAGTAAGTTTGAAACCCAAAACCTACATCAAAAACCAATTTGGAAACATGAATTTAAACCCAGGTTTTCGAAAAGTCCATATTTCTCAGTTTAACTGAAATGATCTCAGGTTTTTATAAATACAAATACTTTCCAGGTTTTATACACATAGGGAAAATCTCAGTTTTGGTTTTATGCATGAACTGTTCAGTTATCAGTAATTTCCAGTTCTCATTTGAACCCAAAAACTCAGTATACATTTCGAAAACTCAGTTACCATTGAAAAACCCAAATCCAGGTTTCGTTCGGTATCAGTTAAAACGAGTATCAGTGTCAGTTTGAAAATGCCAAATTGAAACCCAAATTCCAAATAAAACCCAAATCCATGGTGTGTAGCATATGCCCCATATATGAACGTGTCAGGGGGGTGTACGTGTCCAAACAAGTGGATAAAAAGGTGTCCAAACTACCAAAAATAGTGTATCAGCCAATACAGTGAACTGTAAACAGTGGGCTCGTGCAGCCGTGTCACATCCTCGTGGACACGCCATAGGACACGAACGGCCACGTGCTCGTGTCTAGGGTTAGGTTTAGTATAGGTCTTCATGTTAGTAGCCTGATACGTGTCCAATCGTGTTGTGTCGTGAGATACAAAGGCGTATCAGTGTCAAATTCTCGACTATACACTGTCAGTACAAATCCAGTACGAATGAGATTTCTCTCGATCCACTCAATAATATCTCACGAAACTTGGTTAGCCTAGTGTCAGACATGTGTCCTACATGTCCACCAAGTTTCAGCTCTCCACGTGTCGTGTTGTGTCCTACGTGAGCCCCGAGCAACATGGCACTCGACCGATTCCTCGTGCAGTGAATTCGTGTCCATTTTGGACACGAACAGGACACGAAAATGTGCTCAGTCCTAGGGGGATCCAAAGCACACCTATAGGGCTACAAATCACTTCAAACAAAATTTGAAAATAATAAAATAAATTTCATTCAAACATTTCATCGAACACTTATGCACACACACGGATATGTGTCCGATACGGACACCAAACTACACCTACAGCTAGGGGACACCTAGATGGATGCATATATGGAAAGAAATCAAGATTTTAAGGTGATTTGAAGGGATTACCTATAGAGAGCAAATCTCCAAGAAAAAGACCCAAATAGTGAAGTCTTCTTCCTCAAGCAATGTTCCAATGAGCTTTCCACCTTGCAAGCTAGCCTCCTTCTTCTACTCCAGATTTAGAATCAAGTACAAAAGATTGGGGTCAATTTGGTGGAGGAATGGGGAGATTTGACAATTTGGAGAAGAAATTAGGGTTTCCTACAAGGGGTGTTCTAAAAGAGGCAAGTGGTTATGAAAAGAGACTTTATAGGCTAAAATTAGGTTTAATATGGGCTGTTGTGGCTGTCCTAATTAAGAGATAGGGTTATGGTCTCTTATGGTGGCTTTGGGCCAAGATTGTTAACCAGCTATTTCAACTCCTTAACCAAAAGTCTAATGCACTAAACTCTCTCAATCCTCTCATGAACACTAGTCACACTCAAGTCAACTAAGACCAATTTAAGTTAGATCAGGGTCCCACACCATGCTAACTAAGTCACCAAAGTCTAAGTCAAACTCTAGGCTAGTCTCTAAAGTCACAACTAGCAAAAGTCAAAAATAACAACCATTAATCAAATAATTAACAAATAATTCCAAGAAACCAAAATACCCCTAGGCCAAGAATAATAATTAACACATCCTAATCACATGGTTAGGCTCTAGGTCAAGTAGTCTCTAAGGTTTACTAGCAAAATACCAAAATCACAAATCACCAATAAAAATAGTTTTAAAATAATTAAAAATTACCAAAAATTATATCATGATTTAAATATTATTATTAAATGATTAAAATTACAAAATTTCAAAATTATCCTCATTTTAGAAACTGGGTGCTACAATAGGGACTCCCGATAAATATAATCGTAGCTCCGGTATAGAGACTCCCGATAAATAAGAAAGGCACGTAACTCCGGTTACAAAATCTCTCGAATAAATATGTATAATAATAAGTACATAGTGATATATGCATAGTAGCCCTCTCGCCTATAACTGTCTACCCAACCTAATGCAACTGTCCGTATTGTATCCATAATACATCCAGTCCAACTTTAATGAAAGATAAGTCTTGAAGTCCAGTCAAAATATGTACACAAGATATCCAAGATCAGTAACATCTAAAGATCATAAGAGTCACCTATATGCCATGTAATACAAATCTGTGTATCAGGTCTATGTGTCAGTAGGAAACCTCGTGACAGTGTACTGGTAGTGAACAAGAAAAAAATCGTATACAGTATATCAAGTGTGAATCGACTAATAAGAAACTATAAGCATATAGATACTGTAAATCATGTTGGCAATGTATACTTGCCTAGAGTTGTCCAAACTTTGCTGAGACTGTAGTACCAAGGTCTATCCCACTATCCATGAGAACCATACTCCATGCAAATATCTATCAACCAAAACCACAAACAAATATATATCACAAACTAAAGTACACGTATGACTAATAACTCCAACCTAGGGAGCCTGGGTCGCTCTAGTCGCATATGACCTTAGGTTACCTAAGACACTTGTGAACTATATCTCCTAGAACTAGGTCACACTAGTCGCTATAATCAATATCACCAATAATATGAATTGCAAGTGGTAGGTTTGAAATATCAAGTTTGTACCTCGTTATTCGTACCGCAAAACCAACGACATACGAATTAAGACAAGATGATCAACTACAGGATTAATAATCTTATCTTAGTGATCCACATGGTCGCCTCGTCAATTTTAGCGATACGAGATCACTGGAATAGACTGATCTCAGTTTTGATGCACGGATTCTAAAATACGAACATAAATAAGAATTAATTATAATTAATAGTGGTTACATAAAGGATAATCTGCAGATGTTATCAGATGATAAAACAAACAACACCAACATGTTCAGAATGGTCAAATTAGCAAGGATAGCCTACCCATAAGTTCACTTTGGATACAGGGACAATGTGAGCCCCTGTTTTTCAAATTTTACTTAATTAGTGCTAATTAATTTTCAAATGTCATATTTAGCCTTAAAATATTTACTAGGATTTTTTAGGAATTTTCTAGAATTTTTAAATAATTTTTAAATGATTTTTAAAGCTTAAAATATCAATTTGCAATTTTCTAAAAATATTTTAATTAAGTTTTGCAATTAATTAGATTATTTAAATATCGGTTTGCAATTTCCCAATTGTTATGTGCAAATTTTATTTGCACATAAACAGTGCGGGATGGGTTATGCAAATTATTATTTGCATTTATCTACCTTAGGGACCTATCTGTAATATCCTAAAGTCTAGGGGCCCTAATGCTAAACCCTAATCTACCCACCCCGACTGACCGACGACTGACCGGCGGCCTGCCCCCGCCATTTTCGGCGAGCTCACCGCCCACAACCGACTTCCCTTCCCTATAAAAGAAGCCCTAGACCAAACCCTAAACCTAGAACGACCCCACGACCACCCAGCCACCTACAACCGCCTCACCGACAGCCCCAAACCCTAATCCTAAACCCTAACTCCGGCGTACCCGAGCACCGCCTCACCGACCATCGTCGTCGGTCGCCACCACCACCATTCGATTCGCCTCGTCGAGTCGACCGCAGCACCACCCGAGCGCCCCGACCACGACGCCTCCTCCGCGCAGTCGCCACCCCGACAGCAACCCAACTTCGGACACGTACGTATCAGTACTGTCTCCGTGTCGTATTTGCGTCTCAAATTCACGTAGGTGACTCGCCAGGACACGGGCAATCTATTGGTAAGTTGGACACGACCGAATCAATTCGTGCGTGTTGTGCTTAGTGTAGACACAAGACACAGTATCGTGTTTCATAGCCGTGTCCCTAACTGTCAGGACACAGTATAACATAATGGGTTGGGTTTGTTTCTTTAGCGGGTTAAAAACCAATAATTAATTAAACCCTTTATTATTAACCCGAGCCCCACCCTGACAACAAGCCCGCTCAGGCCCACTGGCCAGCGGGTGGGCTCTAAGTATTCACCCTTCCAGAACAGAGGGCCAAGTTCGAGCCCTCTGTCTGTTTTTCTTTTGTTTTCTTTTATTTTTTGTTTTATTTTATATATATATATTTACGTATAAAAAAATATATATATATATATTATTATATATACTGTTTTATGTGTATATATACACTGTATTTATATATATATATATATATATATATATATATATATATATATATATATATATATATATATATATATATATATATATATCTTATATTTAGTACTTTATTACATATATATGTATTTATGCATATATATGTATATATGTATATATGTTTTTATATATATGTATATATGTATTTATGCATATATATGTATATATGTATTTATGCATATATATGTATATATGTTTATTTATATATATATATATATATATATATATATATATATATATATCCTATATATATATATATATATAGATATTATATACTATATACTATATATCTATAGATCTATCTTATATTATATAATATATATACTTATGTATATAGGTATTTATGCATATATATGTATATATGTATTTATGCATTATATATGTATATATGTATATTATGTTTTTATATAATATCTATTATACATTATATATATATATATCTCTATATATATACTTATTATATAATATATATAAAAACATCTACTTAAATATATCATATGCTATCAAATACTATATACATATATATGCATAAATCACTATATACATATATAATAAAAACATATAACATATATATATTATATATATATATATATATATAGATATATATATATATATATATATATATATGCATAAGATACATATATATATCTATGATATATATATTATATATATATCTATATATATATATTATAGATATATAAACATATCTACATATATACCTATCTTATGCATAATACATCTATACATCTATATGCATACATACCTTAATACATATAATAAAAACATATATACATATCTACCTATATATGCATAAATACATATATATGTAATAAAGTACTAAATATAAGATATATATATATATATATATATATATATATATATATATATATATATATATATATATATATATATATATATATATACGGAGTATATGTAATAAAGTATATATATATATTATATATATATATATATATATATATATATATATATATATATATATATATATATATATATATATATATATATATATATATATATATACGGAGTATATGTAATAAAAAAAATATATATATATATATATATACGGAGTATATGTAATAAAGTACTAAATATATATATCTTATATATGTAATAAAGTATATGTAATAAAGTACTAATATATGTTTAGACAGTATCTCATATCTTATATACGGATTCCAATTCTGATGCCACCAGTGGACTCATTATAGCATCATTCTGGCAAAAATTGGTATAATTTGTTGAGTTTGGAGCAACGTGGTCCCGATACGCATTTCGGTGTAAATCGGTCCCTTTGTCCGGGTCAACGGGTCATCTTGAGAACGGCTCATCGGAATCCAATTATGGATATACTGTTAGGTTCATGTCGTCATTCTGGACTCGTAGTCATATACTTTGCTAGTTTTTGGGAACTTTTATCCTAGCACATTTTTTGGTGCAAAGCGGGTCCAATGACGAACATCGTTTTGACCCAAAATTATCGTTTTGTCTGTCACGACCCGTTACCCAAATTGTTGGACCGGGCCGAGTCATGTCCAGCCTGTGCTTGAGATAAAGCATAGTAAGCTGTTCTAGAAATAACAAGATAAGGCTAAATGTGCTAACAGTTCTATAAGTGAATAAAAGTCATAAATGCTCCAAACACAAAAGTCGTCTCATATAGTAAAATGTCCAAAGTACAAGTCTGAAATGTAAAACTGGATACATGTCCAGTTACAAAACACGTAGTCTAATACATGACTACACTAAGTATCCCAAGTGACTACGCAAACTAGGCGAGTTTTCCCGCAGGAACATCCTCGTAAAGCAAAGCCGGGTCCTCGGCAGTATCTCCATAATATGAGTCGCAGAGTAACTCCTCCTCAGTAAGGATACCTACAACGTTATCCTGTCAGGACGGGAGCAAGTACTGATTGTAGCAAACTAAATATACTAAGCATGAACAAGAATGTAATAAACTGGAATCATGGCATATCATGGTTTAATTGGTTTTTAGAAATGACAACATATAGTTTAAAACCGTAGCATGTACGTGAATCGGTCAATAGGTGAATAGAATGTACAGCGACACATATCAAGTTTTTCTGGCATGTACGTACGTGCACGAACGGCATCGGTGTATATCCATACACAAATGCGGGATCAGAACATACGACAAGGTCACATATAGAATATCACCGAGCGCGGTAAATACATACGGAGAAGGGAGTCATGTTCACGTACAATACTAACAGTTTCCCCTTAACCCGTTATTTAAACATGTGAGAGATATGAGATACTGTCTAAACATGGTAGAGACTAAAAGTAATACAACATGTAAAGTTCTAACTTGCTACCCCAAGGATCAGCATTTAACATGGTTGGTAAATCGCAGTTTATTGTTATAGCAGTATGTAAAGTTCGTAGAAAGTACTTGCCTCTAGCAAAGCAAGCTACGATAAAAGTGCTATAGATGTCTGGTAACTCGTCACTGTAGAAATAAATATATAAACTTAGTCTTTACACTAAGCTAAAATACTAAGACACTAATTGGTGCAACACGACTTGTGACTGGGCACCTAGCCAAAATGATGACTTTAGCATAGGAGACCAATGTGGGGTGACACACTACTTTAACTAACTTTCTAGGGTCTTTACACTAGTGAGGGGTGAGGTTCAATACGGCTAAAACTCAAAATAACACAAAAAGTCGCAAGTCGTAATTATTCAATAAATAAATCAAATGAACATTGTGTTCCAACAATTTTTGAGATAGACAAAAAGCTTAATTTTACATAAAATAAAGTACCAAAATGATCTTTGTTAATTATAGAAATTTATTATAATTTTTTCTGGAATTTATTAACCAGTACAAGTATTTTATAAAAATCAGTTTTCCTAAGTATACAGAAAATGAGTTCTGGTTTCATATGCCAAGTTAGTGGCAAAACTGTAAATTAAATACTATAAAAACTATACTAAATTAGCTAAATTAACATAGTATCTAAATACTATTTTTCCAGAATTTTATCAGCAATTAAAGTATTTTTAGAAATTCAAAAACAGCATTGCACACAATCTGAAATTAAAATAATTAATTATCTGCGTAGTTTGTCCATGTATATAATTTGAACCAAAGTTCAAATACAGGATCCAAGGCCATGAATCAAGTCCAATATGACTTGTACAGGTCTTAAATATGTGAAAACACATTTGGGCCCAAAAGCCCATGCTAGGCTTGGACACCAAATGGTTGCAGTAATTTAAATACACAAAAATACAAAGTCGTACAAATACATAATAATTACTAATATTTTAATAGGGTAAAAATTATACATAATGGTCATATAAATATGACAAGTATATTTTCATAGAAAAGTAATTTACACTAGGTATAGTAAAATACATATATAAAATGGTATATATACATAATAATATATATTATTATAAACAAATATACATATATACATGTATATTCATAAATACATATATATGTAATAAAGTACTAAATATAAGAGATATATATATATATATATAAATACAGTATATATATACACATAAAACAGTATATATAATAATATATATATATACATATACATATATACATAAATATATATATATATATATATAAAAAATATAAAAAATAAAACAAAAAAAACAAAAGAAAAACAGACAGAGGGCTCGAACTCGGCCCTCTATTCTGGAAGGGTGAATACTTAGAGCCCCACCCGCTGGCCAGTGGGCCTGAGCGGGCTTGCTGTCAGGGTGGGGCTCGGGTTAATAATAAAGGGTTTAATTAATTATTGGTTTTTAACCCGCTAAAGAAACAAACCCGACCCGTTATGTTATACCGTGTCCTGACAGTTAGGGACACGGCTATAAAACACGATACAGTGTCTTGAGTCTACACTCAGCATGACACGTACGAATTGATTCGGCCGTGTCCAAGCTTACCAATAGATTGCCCGTTTCCTGGCGAGTCACCTACGTGAATTCGAGACGCAAATACGACACGGAGACAGTACTGATACGTACGTGTCCGAAGTTGGGTTGCTGTCGGGGTGGCGACTGGGCGGAGGAGGTGTCGTGGTCGGGGCGCTCGGGTGGCGCTGCGGTCGACTCGACGAGGCGAATCGAATGGTGGTGGTGGCGACTGACGCGATGGTCGGTGAGGCGGTGCTAGGGTACGCCGGAGTTAGGGTTTAGGATTAGGGTTTGGGGCTGTCGGTGAGGCGGTTGTAGGTGGCTGGGTGGTCGTGGGGTCGTTCTAGGGTTAGGGTTTGGTCTAGGGCTTCTTTTATAGGGAAGGAAAGTCGGTTGTGGGCGGTGAGCTGGCCGAAAATAGCGGGGGCAGGCCGCCGGTCAGTCGTCGGTCAGTCGGGGTGGGTAGATTAGGGTTTAGCATTAGGGCCCCTAGACTTTAGGATATTACAGATAGGTCCCTAAGGTAGATAAATGCAAATAATAATTTGTATAACCCATCCCGCACTGTTTATGTGCAAATAAAATTTGCACATAACAATTGGGAAATTGTAAACCAATATTTAAACATTCTAATTAATTGGAAAACTTAATTAAAACATTTTTAGAAAATTGCAAATTGATATTTTAAGCTTTAAAAATCATTTAAAAATTATTTAAAAATTCTAGAAATTTTCTAAAAAATCCTAATGAATATTTTAAGGCTAAATATGACATTTAAAAATTAATTAGCACTAATTAAGTAAATTTTGAAAAACAGGGGCTCACAAGTCTTCCCTCCTTGAAAAATTTCGTCCTCGAAATTCGCAAGGATTGAAGACCCTACAATATTCTAACATAGCAAGCAATGCAACAAATGACTAAGGCTATGATCGAAACTAACCTCTAAGGTATCAAGCGAGAACGGGTGGTTCCCTCGCAGCGGTTGGATCGAACAAGTAAGGGTATCTCTCCCTCATGTCCGACTCCCTCTCCCAAGTAGATTCACCCGGAAAGTGACGGCTCCAAGCTACTCGTACTAAGGGTATAACCTTGTTCCTCAGCCTCTTCTCTCTCCTATCTAATATCTCCACTGGCTGCTCAGAAACTGTAAGGCTCGGTCCGACCTCCAACTCTGAATGATCTAGCACATGGCTGGGGTCTGAAACATATCTCCTCAGCTGAGATACGTAAAAGGCATCGTGAACTCCTGCTAGGTTGGGCGGAAGTGCAACCCTGTAAGCTACCTCTCCAATCCTGCCAAGTATCTCGAACGGCCCGATGTATCTGGGGCTCAGCTTCCCTCCTCGTCCGAACCGGATCGTCCCTCTAGTAGGTGATATCTTCACTAGCACCATATCACCGTCTGCGAACTCCATCGGTCTGCGACTAGCATCAGCCCAGTGTTTTTGCCTGTCCTAAGCTACTCTGAGCCTGTCTTTGATCATCCCGACTTTCTCTGCTGTATCCGTGATCATCTCTGGCCCAAGCATAACTCTGGCCCAACATTATCCCAAAAGAGCGATATGCGGCATCGTCGTCCATATAGCGTCTCGAAAGGAGACATACCGATACTGGCTTGGTAGCTGTTGTTGTATGAAAACTCTACCAAGTGCAGATGGCTCTCCTATGATCCTCCGAAGTCCAGTACGCAGGTCCTCAGCATATCCTCCAGTGTCTGTATCGTCCTCTCGGACTGTCCATCTGTCTGCGGGTGGTACGTCGTACTGAACTTGAGCCTACTGCATAACTCCTCCTGCAAGCTCCTCCAGTAGTGGGATATGAATCTGCTGTCTCTGTCGGACACAATGCTCACCGGCACTCCGTGTAGGCGAACTATCTGCTGGATGTATAGCTCCGCCAACTTCTCGGTGGAAAGCCCCACCTTGAAGGGTATGAAGTACGCACACTTCGTCAGCCTGTCCACGATGACCCAAATGGCATCCTTTCCTCCTTGGGAACGAGGAAGTCCTGAGATGAAGTCCATCGTAATATGTTCCTACTTCCACTCGGAAATGGGTAACGGCTGCAACAAACCAGCTGGCCTCTTGCGCTCTGCCTTGACCTGCTGGCAAACTAGGCATCTCGAGATGAAACGTGATACATCCCTCTTTATCCCGTGCCACCAAAGATGTTCCCGCAAGTCACGGTACATCTTGTTAGCACCAGGGTGAATAGAATATCTCGATCGGTATGCCTCCTGTAAAACTGCCTCTACCAGCTCTCCCTTCGGCACGCACAGTCGGCTGCCATGCCTCAAGGATCCATCCTCTGCTATAGTGAAGTCATCCAGCAATCCAGCTAAAGCCTGGGCTCGAAGTCTGCGAAGGCTCTCATCTGTAGACTGTGCCTCCCGGATCTGCTCCATTAAACCTGACTGAATGTCAAGTGCCATCATCTGTATCACTGATCCTGGCCGAACTAGCTCGATACCGAGCTTCTCCAGGTCTTCCTGCAAATGCCGATCTATCATCAGATACCATGCCATCGGATGTCTGCTCAGTGCATCCGCCACCACATTTGCCTTCTCGGGGTGATACTGTAAATCGATGTCGAAGTCTTTCATCAACTCCAACCATCATCTTTGCCTCATGTTCAGCTCTTTCTGCGTAAACACATACTTCAAGCTTTTATGGTCAGTAAAGATTTCCACACGCTCTCCGTATAAGTAATGTTTCCATAACTTGAGTGCAAAGATCACCGCAGCTAACTCTAGGTCATGGGTAGGATAATTCTGCTCATGAGTCCGCAATTGCCTAGATGCATAAGCAATCACTTTCCCATGCTGCTGTAGGATACATCCTAGCCCCTTTCCAGAAGCATCGCTGTATATGGTGAAACCTCCAGAACCTGAAGGTAATGTCAGAACTGGAGCGGTCGTCAGCCTCCTCTTCAGCCCCTCAAATGCTGTCTGGCAGTCCTCTGACCAAATGTACTCTACGTCCTTCCGTGTCAGCTTCATCATGGGTTCAGCTATCCTAGCAAAGTCCTGGACGAACTTTCTATAATAGCCTGCTAAACCCAGAAAGCTCCGGATCTCTGAAACTGACATCGGAGCCTTCCATGTCTCAACTGCAGCAATCTTCCTGGGATCCTCCGAGATTCCATCTCCAGTAACTACATGGCCGAGAAACTCCACTCAGTCTAAAAAGAACTCGCACTTCGACAATTTGGCAAACAATCTCTCCTGCCTCAGAATCCCCAAAACTATCCGCAAGTGCTCTGCATGCTCCTCCGGCATCTTCAAGTATATCAGGATGTCGTCGATAAATACTACGACGAACTTATCCAGATACTGGTGAAATATCTTTTTCATCAAATTTATAAAGATAGCTGGCGCATTTGTGAGACCAAATGGCATCACCAGAAACTCGTACTGCCCGTACTTCGTGTTGAATGCCGTCTTTTGGATGTCTGCTGCCCTAACCTTCACCTGGTGGTACCCGGATCTCAAGTCTATCCTGGAAAACACCTTCGCCCCGCTCAACTGGTCGAACAAATTATCTATCCTGGGCAGAGGATATTTATTCTTGATGGTGATGGCATTCAAGGCCCGGTAGTCAATACACAACCAGACTGTACCATCCTTCTTAGGCACAAAGAGCACTGGCGCTCCCCATGGAGAAGCACTGGATCGAATGAAATCCTTTTTTAACAGGTCATCAATCTGCTCTTTCATCTCTACGGCCTCCTTGGGATTCACTCTATAGCAAGCTCGGGATACTGGTGATGAACCCGGCACTAAATCTATAGTGAACTCCACATCTCTGTCAGGCGAAAGCCCTGGAAGATCCTCTGGGAATACATTCATAAACTCTCTAATGATAGGGTGTGGCGGTTCTACGTCCCCAACTGTCGCACAACAGTTCGGCTCTAGGCTGATCTCCGGCCCTGTCCTCCTGACACTGAATGGTGCTGTGCTTGGGGGACTGAACAAAATACTACCCTCATGACAATCTATAGATGCATGGGCATAGCTAAGCCAGTCCATCCCCAATATGATATCATAACCGGGGAGTGGCATCACAAAGAATCGTCCCCTGAACTCTCTCCCGGCTATAAAAATAGAACATCTATAGATAGCTCTAATAGGCACTGGTCCTGCTTCCGTCATCACTCTACTAATCTCCGCAGTAGGTGTAGCTACTAGATGATGTTTATGCATAAACTCTAATGATAGGAAGCTATGAGATGCACCAGAATCAAACAAGCATAGAGCTAGAAAAGTATGCAAATAAACATGACCTGTGATGACGTCAGCTAAGTAATCTGGCTCCGAAACCTGCTCCGGCTCCGGCTCGAGAGCTAGACTATAAACCTTCCCCTGAGGTCCCTTCTGCTGCTGCAGATGCTGCCCAAACCTCTGCTGCTGAGTCGGAAGTGGCCCTCTAGTCTTCGCTACTGGGCACTCTCGAAGCTGATGGATGGGAGACCCACAAGCCAAACACTGACCCAACCTCTTCCTACAGACGAAAGAGTCGTGGCCTACCCTCTTACAAAAAGTACACAAGGTTCCCTAATTCTGCTGCTGTCGGGGTCCCGGGGCTCTAACTGGCGGGGTCTGATGATGTGGTGTAGGGGGACGGTAAGTCTGATGGTGCGACGTCGATGCTCTCTGCTGGAAAGCCTGACGCTTGGATGGTCCCTCATGATGTACAGAAGCTGGCCTCTTGCTAGACAGAAGACGCTCCTCGATGCTCCAGGCCAACTCTAGGCTCTGGGAGTAGTCAGTCGTACCGTTCGCCACTATAAGAATGCCAATATCTGGAACTAGACCATGGCAAAACCTACGGGTCATCTCCTCTGGGTCTGCAACCAGACTAGAAGCGAAACGGCTCAGGCGACTAAACTCTGCCGCATACTCGTCAACAGAACGGTTCCCCTACTGGATGTTCTGGAATCGTAGCCCCATGGCTACTCTAGCAGTGGTCGAGAAGAATTTCTTCTTGAACTGGGTCTTGAACTGATCCCAAGTGGCCCTCCCTCTCGCAAACAACGGCTCATTCCGGAACCAGACTCCTGCCAATTCTATCAGCAAAAATTCTGCTGCCTCGACTTGGAGGTCACCCGGCATCCTAACTCTAAGGAGCTTCCTCTCTACCGAGTCTAGCCAGTCATCTGCTACTACTATGCCCTCAGTCCCTGAGAACTCCTTGGGGTTCAGAGCCATGAAGTCCTTGATCATTCCCGCTCTCTGTCGTGGCTCTACAGGTGGTGGGACCACGGTACGTTCCTCAGAACGCTCCATGCTCTGGCGGAGTAGGGTAGTCTGCTCCTGATGGGTTATTAGGAACCCCTGGATCAGAGTGAGCAGTTGGTTCCCATCGAGTGTGACGGAAGCCTGGATAGGTATAGTGATAGGGGGTGGTGGAAGTATTGGGTCCTACTGGGCATGTGATGTGGAAGGTAGTGGAGGCATCTGGGTTTGTGGATCTGTGGAGTGGGGAAATGTGGTAGGTGGAGGTGGGGATGTATCAGTCAACTGGTCAGCTGACTGGATATAGAGTGCACCATTCTCAGGTGTAACATACTGGGATGAACGAGTAAGCACCATCTAATTACAATAAAAAGGACTTATAAGGACTTGTTTAAAGTAAGCAATCATAGGCAAGAAAATCTAATTATAATAGCAAGTATGTGATGTATTTCCTATGTTGCAATCCTAGCATTCCTTTAGGTGTTCTAAGCGTCATTCTTAATGTTGTCTAATTACCTTAAGTTCCTAATTGCAGGCATGCTTGGTACAATAACGTAACCAAACAATTTAGTCTCGACCTGCATGGGCCACCACTAAAAACATGTCACGACCCGTTACCCAAATTGTTGGGCCGGGCCGAGTCATGTCCAGCCTGTGCTTGAGATAAAGCACAGTAAGCTGTTCTAGAAATAACAAGATAAGGCTAAATGTGCTAACAGTTCTATAAGTGAATAAAAGTCATAAATGCTCCAAACACAAAAGTCGTCTCATATAGTAAAATGTCCAAAGTACAAGTCTGAAATGTAAAACTGGATACATGTCCAGCTACAAAACACGTAGTCTAATACATGACTACACTAAGTATCCCAAGTGACTACGCAAACTAGGCGAGTTTTTCCACAGGAACATCCTCGTAAAGCAAAGCCGGGTCCTCGGCAGTATCTCCATAATATGAGTCGCAGAGTAACTCCTCCTCAGTAAGTATACCTACAACGTTATCCTGTCAGGACGGGAGTAAGTACTGATTCTAGCAAACTAAATATACTAAGCATGAACAAGAATATAATAAACTGGAATCATGGCATATCATGGTTTAATTGGTTTTTAGAAATGACAATATATAGTTTAAAAGTTTAAAACCGTAGCATGTATGTAAATCGGTCAATAGGTGAATAGGATGTACAGCAGCACATATCAAGTTTTTTTGGCATGCACATACGTGCACGAACGGCATCGGTGTATATCCATACACAAATGCGGGATCAGAACATACGACAAGGTCACATATAGAATATCACCGAGCGCGGTAAATACATACGGAGAAGGGGGTCATGTTCACGTACAATACTAACAGTTTCATCTTAACCCGTTATTTAAACATGTGAGAGATATGAGATACTGTCTAAACATGGTAGAGACTAAAAGTAATACAACATGTAAAGCTCTAACTTGCTACCCCAAGGATCAGCATTTAACATGGTTGGTAAATCGCAGTTTATTGTTATAGCAGTATGTAAAGTTCGTAGAAAGTACTTGCCTCTAGCAAAGCAAAGTAAAGCAAGCTGCAATAAAAGTGCTATAGATGTCTGGTAACTCGTCACTGTAGAAATAAATATATAAACTTAGTCTTTATACTAAGCTAAAATACTAAGACACTAATTGGTGCAACACGACTTGTGACTGGGCACCTAGCCAAAACGATAACTTTAGCATAGGAGACCAATGTGGGGTGACACACTACTTTAACTAACTTTCTAGGGTCTTTACACTAGTGAGGGGTGAGGTTCAATACGGCTAAAACTCAAAATAACACAAAAAGTCGCAAGTCGTAATTATTCAATAAATAAATCAAATGAACATTGTGTTCCAACAATTTTTGAGATAGACAAAAAGCTTAATTTTACATAAAATAAAGTACCAAAGTGATCTTTGTTAATTATAGATATTTATTATAATTTTTTTCTGGAATTTATTAACCAGTACAAGTATTTTATAAAAATAAGTTTTCTTAAGTATACAGAAAATGAGTTCTGGTTTCATATGCCAAGATAGTGGCAAAACTGTAAATTAAATACTATAAAAATTATATTAAATTAGCTAAATTAACATAGTATCTAAATACTATTTTTCCAGAATTTTAACAGTAATTAAAGTATTTTTAGAAATTCAAAAACAGCATTGCACACAATCTAAAATTAAAATAATTAATTATCTGCATATTTTGTCCATGTATATAATTTGAACCAAAGTTCAAATACAGGACCCAATGTCATGAATCAAGTCCAATATGACTTGTACATGTCTTGAATGTGTGAAAACACATTTGGGCAGTAATTTAAATACACAAAAATACAAAGTCGTACAAATACATAATAATTACTAATATTTTAATAGGGTAAAAATTATACATAATGGTCATATAAATATGACAAGTATATTTTCATAGAAAAGTAATTTACACTAGGTATAGTAAAATACATATATAAAATGGTATATATAATATATATATATATATATATGTATATATGTTGACCCGGACAAAGGGACCGATTTACACCGAAATGCGTATCGGGACCACGTTGCTCCAAACTCAACAAATTATACCAATTTTTGCCAGAATGATGCTATAATGAGTCCACTGGTGGCATCAGAATTGGAATCCGAATTTCTGAGTTCAAAATTAGAATTTTATAAGTTAGAAATTACAGTTTCGAGAGGCCAACTTTGGCGACGATTTCAACTAACCAAACGACATCCTATGAAGATAAAAATTTTCTGACACGAAGGTGGTTATACTTGCTGCATATAGGAACTAGTGGCACATCAAACGGAGCTACGATGGTAGAGAAACAAATCCATTAATTTGACTCCTTAAAATTGTCAAAATTAAACATAATTATTCGCCCAACTTTGCAGCCAGTTTTGACATAGTAAATGATTGAATTAACGACGGAAAAGTTTGGTGGAGGTAGAGTTATATACCATGATTGCAATGGAGAAAAGAGTCATACGATCCAATGGTCAGATTTTTCAGAAAATATGCACAAAACTGCTGTCCTGAGGCGTGAATTTTGACTTTTTAAAACATGCGCCACGGCAGAATTTTGATGTACGTATCAAAATCAACTTCCTGTGATCGTAAGAGTGGACAGGGCCGTACCGGAGGCATACTGGGCTATACACGAGGAGGTTGTAGATGGCACGATTGCCGGAGGTTGGCCGTACGGTAGCACACACAGCGTGTATGCCCGCATGTGGGGGTGCCGGATTAGTCTGCGCGGGTGGCACTGTCACTGCCGTACGACACTGCCATAACGACGGAGGCACACGAAAATGCATGCAGGGCGGCGCGTCAGGGTCGTTGGTGGCAAGGTGGCACCGTGAGGGTGGTGGTTACGGTGACCGTTGTTTTTGCGACGCTAGTTCATGCGGCTTCTGTTGCGATGCGTGTTCGCGCGCTGCTACTACGACGCTTATTTGCATGCATATGCACTATTAGCCAAGGGCTCGTCGGAATGGTTCTATCTGTGCACGGCTGTCGCATGGCGGGCTCGCCGGCATCGCTTGGAGAACAGCGACATCAGAAGAATAAAGAAGATAATTAAGGAGGAGGAGGAGGAGGAGAAGGAGGAGAAGAAGAAGAATTAAATGGATAAGTGATAAACGAAGGGTATTTACATATAGAAAATATGTAGAAACGAAATGTAAAGTGCTATACTCTAGAGGGGGGTGAATAGAGTAGGCAGCAGAAATTTAGCTATTTAAAAGAGTTAGCAACAAAATCACAGAATATATACCGCAAGTATGTAAATGAAAAGTTTATAGATCACAAAGCAAACACAAACACGGCGATGTATACTTGTTTCACTCTTGTGAGGACTATTCCAGTCGGAAGAACTCTAGTTTCTAGTTGAATCCACTATGGAAAAATACCGCAAGCTTTCCTTCGAAGTTCTTAAAACTTCTACAACGCGAGCTTTGATCCGAAGTACTCGACCAACTTCAATTGTAAAGTATCTTTCTTCAATAAAGCCTCTGATTACAATCACTCTGAATCTTCTAGATCGTACCGTACTAGTAAATCGATTAGAAGATTGTAACTGTCTTGGGATTTGAAAATAAAAGAGCTTAGAACACTTTGGAAGAACATATTAAGCTTAGAGAGAAGAGAAAAGAGGTGTGTTGAAATAAGGGAAATTCTTCTCTATTTATTATTTTTCTAAAGGCAGAATTCGGGTAGAATTCGAGGAAAATTCGGACAAAAATCTTTGAGAGAATTTTGACAAATAGCCGTGCATCCGTAACTGCGGGATAACCAAGATCAAAATCCAACAGACACTAACCGAACTCGGGAAGAATTTTGGCCAAACTCGGGCCGAATTCTCCTGGGTCCAGAGTTAGATTTTTGGTTTTTTGGAAATTTAGTCTTTGGGCTTTTTGAAAAGTTTAATCAGTTTATGAGCTTTTTGTAAACTGGGCTATTTTAAAAACAAAGGATATTTTGAAAACGTTTTGGGATAGCCTATTTTCCAGTACGACTCGGTGTACTTCTTATTCCTAGACTCAATAAAATATGAAAATTACATTGAATATGAAATATAGACTAATATGGCAAAATGGCTTTAATCTTGAACGGAATAGTAGCAGTTCTCAGCAATCGTCCAAGTAACCCTTATATCGAGACAGGGTTAGATCAATTATTAAAATCAGGTTCGACCATGATCAATGGGCCAACAATCTTCCCCATTTTCATAATTGACAAACCTTGACCGATATAACATCTCGATCTTTTGATTTGAAAAGAATCAAACTTGTAATGTACTTGTTCAGCTTATATGGTACTGTATCCTCTTAAAAAATTCCTGCATCCTGCAATAGATGTTATATCCTATTTCTTCCCCATTATCACTTAGCAAAATAATGGCAAAGAAAGAAGCTGCCCTGCAATTCAGGCATAAGAAACAAATGTTGAAGAAATACAAAAAAATATAGACAGAATAACATGTATTTCACAGGCAGTTTTATGTAAGAAGCATAAACTGAAAGAAATAGTATTACGCAAAAAAATACATACACAATATAAGAGAGAATAGTACGATACACACTGAAATGCATACTAATAAGAGAATAATAACTAGATGTTCCAAATACCTCAACTCAGCAATAAAAGTCTCAATGCTAAAAATAAAGAAAGATAAAGTACAATCTTGGAATATCGGAGCATTTTGAAGCATACATAGAAAAAAATACATTTAGACAAAGTACATAATGTCTAGATAAAGAATCCTCAGAGTCATCATCATCAGCGCCAGCAGCACCACCATGACTAGATGGTCCAGCTCTAGAAGTGCCAGCTCCAGAAGGGTGTGAGTAGCATTAGAACCACGGTAACAATCATAAGGGTTACTGAGCTCAAAGAAGTGACGAACCGCCTCATCCTCATAGAGGTAGCCAGATACAGTTGGATCTCGGGAAAGAGAACTGGAAGAATGACTAGTCTGAGCACACTTCTAATCAGCAAAGGAATTGGCAAGAGCCTGAAACCGACTGGCATCTCGGAACTCATGTTCCCTCGATGTGTCAGTAATAAATGCTCATAAATCAGAAAGTTGCTGGTGAATACCCTCATAAGACATAGGGTAGTCTTGTGGAGGTGGAGGTGGAGGTATAGCAGTAGGAGGAGCAGGAGGAATAGCTGCACTACGACGAGATAGCTAAAAATACTTGGGCTCAGAGTCTCGAGCACAAGCGGATAGATCAATCTCAAAAATTCTGAAAGATGGTTGGGAGGTTCATCACATATACAAGGTTTCTGTTCCTTTAGTGACAACGACCCATCATCTAAATGATAGTCTTGGGGACAAAAAAGAATCATCTTATGAATATGGTAAAGAGCAGACATTTCAAGGGCAGTCACATAGTCCTTTGAAGTGGATTTGGGCAATATAGTGGAGTAGACGATGCGATACGATATTATTTATAGAAAAAAAAGTTCAGATTAGCAGCTTTGAACTTACCAAAATGAACATGATCAGGAGAACAAAGTTCATCCTTGAAGCTGTTTAAGGTCATGCCTACAAAAAATTTGAATTCTGTGATATCGTCTAGCGGAGCACCTTCATTTGGAATATCAAGGATTTTTGCTAAGTCGACATCATTGAATTGAATATCGATTTTGACGAAACGACTTTTAACAGTGAAAGTGTCAAGAATAAAATTGCAATAAAATAAACAAATAGTATTAGTTGCAATCGGATATGAATGAGTAACAAAGTTATGCAATCCTAATACTTCAAAGTATGTCCGATGGGACGAAAAGATAGTCCATTTAATTGGAGCGCCGTGGCATATGTTGCGAATCGAGAAATCTTCATACCATAAAAGTGATTGATCATGGGTTTGGAAGAAAAACCCATAGAACGCCCCGTTGTCCGTTTAGACGGGTGAAAAGAGGGATTCATGGATTGGATCCGAAGACGAGGTCTCTTCACTAGTTGTCATCTTCTTCTTCTTGAAGGAGTTGAAGTTCTTAGGCATTATTTCTATGAAAAATATAAAAAATTATGAAATTGAAAACATGAGAATGTGAGCCCTTGAATCATATATATATATATTTTTATTCATTATCATTATTATTAAACTATGAGTATTATTATTGTTATTATTACTAATGACATCCTTGTGATTATATATATGTATATGTATATTTATAATTTAGGTAATGCATAATTATAAACCATAGCAGTATAACACTATAGGATGAGTGGTGGTTGATTATAAAATATCAATTAATGAGGTTCTAAGTGAAAACTTCTATTTCAAACTCTGTATGGTAGCCGACTTCCCTGTATTCAAACCCGATCTCATCTCTTCTCGATCTCTCTTAATCTTTAGAGAGATCGACGTATATCCGAAGCTTATATATATAGAGAAGTTGCAGTCGATCTATTCCTCCACAAACCCTAGAAATCACTCATTCCCTTCGTAAGAGAAAATAGAAAGGAAATCGAAGGAAGTCCCAGTGTTGAAGGATTGCCAAACCTCGTCTTCGATATCAGGAGGTAAGTTATTTCCTACCTATTGAACCGTAATTTATGCTCTTCTGAAACAAGTATCATCGGGTGTTCGAGTAAATGCATAGGAAGGATTTATAGAAAGACAACCCATGTAACCCTGGTTCATATGTATATATATATATATATATATATATATATATATATATATATATATATATATATATATATATATATATATATATATATATTCTGCCTCAATTAGGACACCAACGAGCATCTGAGTAGATGTTCTAGGAAATGTTAGTTCAGAACATCTAATGGCTAGAGAACAAATCTATCGTAGGGGTAACATGATATATAAGTGGGTCGTGTATCTCGGATACATGTGGCACTTATGTTTCACTCGCGTATCAGTTAACCCACACAGTAGAGAGCAATTTTTTAAATTGGAAATTTAGTAGGCAACCTGTGCACCTATAACCATGGGAGTGTGTGTCCATACCTGTGTTGGGTTTGCTGCGGGATTAGTCTTCAACCTAGAAGTGGGCATGTGTACCAGTTTACCTGTGAGTAGGGAACCTTGCAGGGACTTTGGAATTTAAGTAGATTGATCGAGTTACCCTCCCACATCAGTTGCAAATCCTTTTTAGATTGCCTTGATGTATCAGTCTACATACTGATACATGAAATCTATATCCTATTTTAGTGAGCCACTGCCATAGAGATAACTACATGGGGAATACCTGGGGTATCCGTTCTGAACAAGGGTATAGCTAGTGTATCCGGGTTTGGAGGTACCTGACCAGAATTGAGGCAAATCAGGACTGATGTATAATCTGTCTATAACAAATTCAGAGAGGGCATATAGAACTCTTGAAAATTCTAACCAAGTATGGCAAGGTTTAACAAATATCAATTGTGTCCCTATGTCATTGGGGCAGTATCATGGCCAAATTAGGCATCCATGGGGCATCAGAAGGGGTCTTATTTACTGATAGATAAAATGGCTAACCACAAGGGGGATCGAGTTGGGTGTACAGAGGTTGTGTCAATGTAAGCACTGAACAAAACCATACTTGTATCCTACACAAGGACACCAGTACATGTGGGGATCCCCTTTATGTACGTCGGTCAAGCTGTGT
Source organism: Iris pallida (assembly GCA_029216955.1). Lineage (NCBI taxonomy): Eukaryota > Viridiplantae > Streptophyta > Magnoliopsida > Asparagales > Iridaceae > Iris > Iris pallida. The sequence continues at coordinate 36,166,709 of JANAVB010004800.1, read as the reverse complement.
ATAGCAGATAGGACAGGTTCACTAATTGCGTGTAAAAGTATCTGCAGGAAGGATATGGTAGAGGTGTATCATACATGTACGGAGACAGGGACTGCTACTTAAGAGTAATAGATACATGAAGGTTACTTAATGAACAGGTTTATGTAACCCATGGGGTGTGCTAATCATGTTTGAAGTTGGCATCAAGTGGTGTATTTAGTATCAGAATGATACTTGATGTCACTTTTGACCCTTGTATCACTAGAGATACAATTAGACTTGACCCAACAATAAAGAAATTAGACTACCTAGTGTAACGAAGGCTAAAAATAGGACTATAGCAGATGAATCAGTAGGGATATAGGTATATGCCAACTGATCAAGTTGTGAGTAAATCCCCAAAGTCCTAAAAATACATGTATAGTCTATTAGGCTGTACTACTCCTTGCACTAGGTAAGAACAAGTAGAAATATAGTTCAGAGCACTATTAGAATGATGTAAGGTAGGATAACATGGTTATAGGGGTTACGAGGAAGGAAGTTGCAGTAAAGACAGGTTAGGCATCAGTAATTTGGGGTTGTAGAGGTGTCCAGTTTTAGGAGTTTCGTGAGGAGGAAATATGCAGTTGCTTGCATATTGTATCAATAGCAAGTGGGGGGGGAGGGGTCAAGTTGGGATATATATGCAAAGGTTGGTGTTAGAAGATGGTAACACAAACATAAAAAAATTACCAAAACTACAGCCATAGGTTCAGTGGGGGCCGAGTATAGATACGCTTAACAATGGGGGTATTTTGCTGCTTCCTAGTCTTCAAGGAACTGTGTTAATATGTGCATTATGTCTAAGTTTTAATCGACAGCCAAAGACATGGCATCATGTGAAGAAGCCCACTGGTCCCTTTGTTCATGTGACATTTCCTTTAGCTATAGATAACCAAGTTCTTAATTCAACTATAGACATTAATCATACATCAGATGGCCTCACAGTATATGGTGGTACATCTATAGATATTACCTACAGGTTATATAGAGGTATACTAAAGCCTATTGTGTTCGCATCAGTTTTAACCCAACACCAGAAATGGTTGGGTTCTAGTAGTATCATTGACTATAGATACAAAAGGAATTAGATATGGAAACATAAAGGGGTATCCCTACTACAGGCTAGTGAGAGGGGTAGGGAAGTGTACTTAGATTAATAATAATCCAACAGTAGTCTTCTTAATATAAACACATGTATTAATTAGTGTTAATTCATAATATAGGTTCTGTGGACTCTGACTCAGTGCTCGACCTCTACCCGTAGTACAGGACCACAGGCAAGTGCACTCTTTGATTACTTTCAATTCTGATAGTTTTGTTCAGTACATACTATACATATGCTCTTTGTTTGGTGACACGATGGACACACGAGTTAGTATCATGGACCCCTATTTATTTCTTGTTCTATCTTACCCTCGTGTTTTGTGACTTGTTTGGGTTCATGTATACTGGTCGGAAGGGAAAATATTTTAGTAGACGTGTGAACTACCTTTTCTATCCCCCGTGTCTTTCGTGGGGAATAGCAGTCGCACATTTCACGTGCGGGGTGCCTGATTTACCCCCTAGCCGTTAACATCTCGAAACAGATATTTCAACACACATAGATAGTTGTCTTTTTTTATTTCTTTACATTTCACTACTTTCCATATCATCATGCTTTTACATTTTTTCTAGTTGACATACCATGTTCTGTGATTCATGCTTTCATTCTAGATATACCATATCATCAGCTTACTTTCTAGTTTCTTCCACATATGCTATTTTCATGTACTGTCGAATCTATTATGTTGCGGATAGCTTTTCGGTTTGTGCTTGTTCCATTCATGACTGGAAAACCAACATTTTTAGGTGATGAGTTAGAGAATTTCTGTACCACATATTATGAGCATACTATAGACCCGATTTTGGTGGACATGACGAACTAGAGGCTACTTTTATGGAGTTACATGCTACAGATCGCTTTAAGTAGTCTTTATTTTGTATTCTCACAGATTTGTTTAGTTTGAGACTTTTAGATATTATTTCTATTTTGAGGTTCATGACTTGATTCATGGATGTTCTCTTAGTATATTTTATTTTCTTTGGAGACCATATTACTTTAGTACATTTTGATCTATCTTGGAGTTTTGTCAGATCATTTATTATCCTTCTCTCCAAACCGTGGTTATTATATAAAATTCATCTTATCTTGATCTTATCTATTGATGTGGTTTACATTGTGCAAATGAATATAAACTGCGTGGTTGTATTTATAAATGTAGAGACGACTAGACAGCGTACTACTGTCGACTCTGCGGCGTAGGCTGGACGTACCCACGGCTTATGTCCAAATACTGGGTGCAGGTCGTAACACATTTTTATGGTGGCCCATGCAGGTCAGATTTTGTAAAAACTGTAAAACTTGTGGTAGTACTCAACTTAGATGTACTAGTGCGGGCCTGCGAATAAGATTAGATTTAAGGACCATCTCTACATGTTTTAAACCGTTATTGACTTCCATATTTGATTTTAATTACTCCTTTGATATGCATCTTGTTTGAATCCTCATACCGACTAATGATTTTTCTTTTGAAATAATTAAATGGATTTTCAAGGCAGGAATACCGCTCCCTTGAACACCCCAGAAACTGTCGGCGGGTCTTCCGCGAACGGAACCCCACCGACCCACGGAGGCCAGTTCACCTATCTGGGCGAGACGCCACAGCCGCAGACTTTATGATTTCGCCAAGATGACATTCCACCACCTCCCCAGTTCCCTCCGCCGACGCCACTACCAGCACTGTTTCTTCCACCAGCACCCGTCCAACATCTAGCACCAGTTTTGCCTCCAGCACCTGCGTTGGACAATGCTACGCTCCTTAGAATTTTCCAGCGGCTCATCACTTCCCAGACGGAGCAGGCCAACGCCTTCCACGACACCTTGAGGGAGGCTTTTCAGACTAGGGATGCTCCCCCACAGCGCCCAGAGCATCCACGAATTTTATGGACCTTAGGCCCATGGAATTCAAAGGAAGGGAAGTGATTCTCTACGGAGACGAGTGGTTAGAGAACGTGGATCACAATCTTCGGATGGCTCGAATTCCTGAAGACAAGAAGGTCGAGACAACTAGCATGCAGCTCTATGACATCGCCTGTACGTGGTATAGAGACGAGCCTCGATTCACCGTGCCAGATGTGACTTGGAAAGAATTTAAGGAGCTCTTCAAGACGAAGTTCTGCCCCGACGCGGCCAGAGAAGAGTTAGAAAATGAGTTCGAGAGCCTGGAGCAAGGCAGCCTCTTCATTGACGAGTACACCGCCGAGTTTTCCTTCCTCAGTCGCTTTCCAGATGCCTTGACCCCTGAAGCCAAAGCGAAGAAGTTCAGAAAAGGGCTATCTCATGAAATTCGCATCGCCATCGCCACCAGCCAGGCCACCACCTATGAAAGAATCCTGAAGGTTGCACAAGCGGTAGAGAAGAAGATGAAGCGCAAGCAGAAAAGGGATAGAGACGCATACGGAGGAGGCAACATCCAGTCAGGGTCGGTGAAGCGATCCAATACCCAGGGAAGACCGCAGCACAGCAACCTCAGCCACAACCCCGTTTCCAGCAGCAGCAGTACCATCCTCCAGCTAGAGCCCCTACTTTTCAGTAGAACCAGCAGAGACAGCCAGTTGGTCCTTGTACCTACTGCAAGAAGCCAGGACATGCATAGGAGGTGTGCAGGAAGCGACTCGGAGTATGTCTATTCTGTGGGTCGAGTGTGCACTAGTTGAGGGAGTGCATACTAGTACCGCCCCATTCAGCACAGGGGATAGCTCCTATCCCAGGAGCGCCGATGAGGCCCACGATACCCCAGCTGCAGAGAGGGCCCCTGCCAACATAGCAGCAGTATTTCGTCCAGCATCAACAGCAGGGAAGATCTTTTGCCATGGCGACCGAGGAGACGTTAGCATCTCCGGACGTGATAACAGGTTCTGTTCTCCTTGAGGCTTTTTCAGCTATTGCTTTATTTGATTCTGGCGCCAGTCATAGCTTCATATCTACAGCTTTTGTTTTTAGACATAGTATTATATCTTAGCCTTTAGACTGCACTTATAAAATCTTGACTGGCGGAGGCATCATCCTAGTCAAGGATGTTTGCGTCGGATGCCGCACTACCATAGGAGGCCGGAAAATGTACGCTAGTTTACTCATAATGCCACTTCCGAGCTTTGATATAGTGCTCGACATGGATTGGTTGAGTAAACATTATGCCAGCATTGATTGTCGCCTCGAATGTATTGTATTTAGTCCATCTGGAGAGACCGTGTTCGAGTTCGCTAGAGGAGCAGTAGAGCCGCTTAGCGATGCTATTCGTGGAGCCATGGTAGCAGAGAAGGAGCTACCTTATCCTATCATCATGGAGTTTCTCGACGCTTTTCTCGAGGAGCTGTCGGGACTGTCGCCAGACAGAGACATTGAGTTTTTCATTAATCTTGTGCCAGGATCGGAGCCAGAGTCACAGTGAGTATACAAGATCAATAGCAAGGAAGTCGTAGAATTAAAGAAGCAGATCGACAAGCTACTGGAGAAAGGGTTCATTAGATCGAGTTCGTTGCCTTGGGTGCACCAGTTCTATTTGTGCCAAAGAAGGACGGGACGGTACGTATGTGTATCGACTACCAAACCTTGAATAAAAAGACGATCAAGAACAAATACCCGCTACCAAGAATTGATGATCTTTTCGATCAGTTGAGCGGTTTATGGGTATTTTTGAAGATCGACTTAAGGTCGGGGTACCACCAAGTAAAAGTGAAGAAGGAGGATATTTCGAAGACAGCCTTCCAGACCAAGTACGACTAGTATGAGTTTATGGTAATGTCGTTTGGGTTGACCAATGCCCAGTAGTCTTTATGAATTTGATGAACAAGGTGTTCCATCCATACCTTGATAAGTTCGTAGTGGTTTTTATCGACGATATCCTTATTTATTTGAAGTCACCGGAAGAACACGAGGAGCATCTGAGGATCGTGCTGGAGAGCCTCAAGAAGGAGAAACTCTATGGGAAGCTTTCGAAGTGAGAGTTTTTCCTAGACAAGGTGGAATTCCTTTGGCATGTGGTGACAGGAGACGGTATATCTGTGGACCCAAAGAAGATTGTTGCTGTCGAGTCGTAGACTACTCCGATTTCTATGGCAGAGATTTGAAGCTTCTTGGGATTGGTGGGGTACTATAGGAAGTTTGTGCAGGAATTTGCTCGGATTGCGGAGCCGATGACTAGGCTCACTCGGAAGGACGTAGAGTTCGTGTGGACAGAGGACTGCAAGGCTGCGTTCGATGAGCTGGAAGAGGATGGCGACAGCTCCCATATTGACGTTGCTATCTAGTTCTGACGGTTTTTCTATCTATAGCGATGCTTCAGGAAAAAGCTTAGGGTGTGTTCTGGAGCAGAACAAGAAGGTGATAGCATATGCATCCAAACAGCTACGACCACATGAGAAGAATTACCCCACCCACGATCTAGAGTTGGCGGTAGTTATATTCGCCCTAAAGTTGTGGAAACACTACTTGTACGAAGAGCGTGTGGAAATATTCACTGACCAGAAAAGCTTGAAGTACGTTTTCACACAAAAGGAGCCGAATATGAGGCAAGGCAGATGGCTGGAATTGATAAAGTATTTCGATATCTTGTTGCAATATCATCTAGGGAAGGCGAACGTAGTTGCAGATGCCTTGAGTTGGTATTCCGTGGCTATATTCTTGACGAGAGATCGGTACTTGCTAGCAGACTTGGAGAGCTTAGGCACTGTGATCGTCATTCCCGGAGTCGAGAAGCAGATGATGGGCATGCAGATTCAGTCTAGACTGATAGACAGGATACGAGAGGCACAGCACCAGGACGAGCAGCTGAGGGGTACCATAGCACAGGCGCATGCCGGTTTGCTAGAGGATTCCACTATTACAGAGGATGGCTCGTTGAGGCACAGGACAAGATTATGTGTACCTAGTGGAAAGCTGCGAGAGGAGGTCATGCATGAGGCACACCATTCTCAGTATTCCTTGCATCCAGGAGCCAACAAGATGTACAAGGATATGAGAGCCCATGTATGGTAGTACGAGATGAAGCGAGAGGTGGCATGCTTTGTTTCTAGATGCCTTATGTGTCAGCAGGTCAAAGTCGAGAGGCAGAGACCAGGAGGTTTACTTCAGCCGTTGCCGAGTCCCGAGTGGAAGTGGGAACATATCACTATGGACTTTGTTTCCGATCTTCCACGTTTGCTAGGAGGAAAGGATAAGATTTGGGTCAACTTTGACAGGTTGACCAAATCGGCCCACTTTATCCCATTCAAAGTGGGACTATCCACGGAGAGGTTGGTAGAGTTGTATGTGAAGTAGATCATCAGGTTGCATGGCATTCCGGTGTGTATCATCTCTGACCGTGACAGCAAGTTCATATCCCACTTTTGGAGGATCCTATATGCTAGCTTGGGCACATCACTCAAGTTCAGCACAGCCTATCATCCACAGACGGATGGACAGTCAGAGCGGACCATTCAGACGTTCGAGGATATGCTGCAAACGTATGTACTAGATTTTGGTGGCTCGTGGGAGAATTACCTTCACCTCGTGGAGTTCTCCTACAATAGCGCTACCAAGCTAGTATCGAGATGTCCCCTTTCGAGGCTTTATACGGGCGGAGATGTCGTACCCCACTATCATGGGACGATATAGACGAGAGAGAATTGTTGGGACCTGAGATGGTAGTAGCTGCTAAGAAAAAGGTGAAACTAATTAGAGAGTGACTTCGCGTGACTCAGGACAGGCAGAAGCACTGGACTGACAGTCACCGAAGACCATTAGAGTTTGAGGTATACTTTCCCCATAGTTTGAGATTGCTATTGATGACAGGAGTAGGTCGTAACCTCTTGCTTAAATCTAGGTTGGCGATATGGTGTTCTTGAAGATATCTCCGAGGCATGGTATGATACATTTCGGATGAGGTAGGAAGTTCAGTCCGAGGTTCATCGGACCGTTTGACGTCCTCGAGAAGATCGGAGCAGTGGCATATCGTTTGGCATTACCTCCTGCACTAGAGGGAGTGCACAATGTATTCCTCGTATCCCAGTTGAGACGGTACGTGGCAGACCCCAGCCATGTACTAGATCACTTAGAGATCGAGGTGGGACCGAGCCTTAGCTATCAGGAGCAGCCCGTGGAGATCTTGGATCGCAGAGAGAAGGTGCTACGCAAACAGACTATTCTATTGGTGCGTGTCGTATGGAGGCACCATTCTCTAGGCGAATCCACTTGGAAGAGAGAGGACGAGATGCGGAAACGCTACCCTTACCTTTTCGAGACATAAGGTATATTTTTATTACTAATGACATCCTTGTGATTATATATATGTATATGTATATTTATAATTTAGGTAATGCACAATTATAAACCATAGCAGTATAGCACTATAGGATGAGTGGTGGTCTATTATAAAATATCCATTAATGAGGTTCTAAGTGAAAACTTCTATTTCAAACTCTGTATGGTAGCCGACTTCCCTGTATTCAAACCCGATCTCATCTTTTCTCGATCTCTCTTAATCTTTAGAGAGATCGACGTATATCTGAAGATTATATATAGAGAGAAGTTGGAGTCGATCTCTTCCTCTACAAACCCTAGAAATCACTCCTTCTCTTCGTAAGAGAAAACATAGAGGAAATCGAAGGAAATCCCAGTGTCGAAGGATTGCCAAACCTCATCCTCGAAATCAGGAGGTAAGTTATTTCCTACCTATTGAACCATAATTTCTGTTCTTTGGAAACAAGTATCATCGGGTGTTCGAGTAAATGCATAGGAAGGATTTATAGAAAGGCAACCCCTGTTACCATGGTTTGTTTTTATATATATTTATATATATATATATATATATATATATATATATATATATATATATATATATATATATATATATATATATTCTGCCTCAACTAGGATACCAACGAACATCTGAGTAGATGTTCTAGGAAATGGTTAGAGAACAAATCTATTGTAGGGGTAACATGATATATAAATGGGTCGTATATCTAGGATACATGTGGCACTTATGTTTCACTTGCATATCAGTTAACCCACACAGTAGAGAGCAATTTTTTAATTGGAAATTTAGTAGGCAACCTGTGCACTTATAACCATAGGAGTGCGTGCCCATACCTGTGTTGGGTTTGCTGCAGGATTAGCCTTCAACCTGGAAGTGGGCATGTGTACCAGTTCACCTGTAAGTAGGGAACCTTGCAGGGACTTTGGAATTTAAGTAGATTGATTGAGTTACCTCCCTACATCAGTTGCAAATCCTTTTTAGATTGCCTTGATGTATCAGTCTACATACTGATACTTGAAATCTATATCCTATTTTAGTGAGCCACTGCCATAGACATAACTACATAGGGAATACCTGGGGTATCCGTTCTGAACAATGGTATAGCTAGTGTATCCGGGTTTGGGGGTACCTGACCAGAATTGAGGCAAATCAGGACTGATGTATAATCTGCCTATAACAAATTCATTGAGGACATATAGAACTCTTAAGAATTCTAACCAAGTGTGGCAAGTGTTAATAAATATCAACTGTGTCCCTAGGTCATTGGGGCAGTATCTTAGCCAAATTAGGCATCTATGGGGCATCAGAGGGTGTCTTTTTTACTGATGGATAAAATTTCTAACCACAATGGGGATCGAGGTGGGAGTATAGAGGTTGTGTCCATGTAAGCGCAGAACTAACCCATACTTGTATCCTACACAAGGACACCAATACATGTGGGGATCCCCTATATGTACGTCTGTCAAGCCATGTATAGCAGATAGGACAGGTTCACTATATGCGTATCAGAAGTATCTGCAGGAAGGATATGGTAGAGGTGTATCAGACATGTACGGACACAGGGACTGCTACCTAAGAGTAATAGACACATGAAGGTTACTTAATGAACAGGTTCATGTAACCCATGGGGTGTGCTGATCATGTTTGAAGTTGGCATCAAGTAGAGTATTTAGTATCAGACTGATACTTGATGTCACTTTTGACCCTTGTATCACTAGAGACACAATTGGACTCGAACCAACAATAAAGGAAATAGACTACCTAGTGTAACGAAGGATAAACATTGGACTATAGCAGGTGAATCAGTAGGGATATAGTTATATACCAACTGATCAAGTTGTGAGCTAATCCCCAAAGTCCTAAAAATACCTGTATAGCCTATTAGACTGTACTACTCCTTGCACTAGGTAAGAACAAGTAGAAATATAGTTCAGAGCACTATTAGAATGATGTAAGGTAGGATAACATGGTTATAGGGGTTACGAGGAAGGAAGTTGCAGCAAAGACAGGTTAGGCATCAGTAATTTGGGGTTGTAGAGGTGTCCAGTTTTAGGAGTTTCGTGAAGAGGAAATATGTTGTTGCTTGCATATTGTATCAATAGACAGTGGGGGGTCAAGTTGGGATATATATGCAAAGGTGGGTGTTAGAAGATGGTAACAAAAACATAGAAAAGTTACCAAAACTATAGCCATAGGTTCAGTGGGGGCCGAGTATAGACACGCTTAACAATGGGGGTATTTTACTGTTACCTAGTCTTCAAGAAACTGTGTTAATATGTGCATTATGTCCAAGGGTTAATCGACAGCCAAAGACATGGCAGCATTAGAAGAAGCCCACTGGTCCCTTTGTTCCCGTGACATTTCCTTTAGCCATAGATAACCAAGTTCTTAATTCAACTATAGATATTATTCATACATCAGATGGCCTCACAGTATATGGTGTTACATCTATGGATATTACCTACAGGTTACATACAGGTATACCAAAGCCTATTATGTTAGCATCAGTATGAACCCAATACCAGAAATGGTTGGGTTCTAGTAGTGTCATTGAATATAGGTACAAAAGGAATTAGATATGGAAACATAAAGGGGTATCCCTACTACAGGCTAGTGAGAGGGGTATGGAAGTGTACGTAGATTAATAATAATCCAACAGTAGTCTTCTTAATCTAAACACATGTATTGATTAGTGTTAATTCATAATATAGGTTCTGTGGACTCTGACTCAGTGCTCGACCTCTACCCGCATTACAGGACCACATGCAAGTGCACTCTCTGATTGCTTTCAATTTTGATAGTTTTGTTCAGTACACACTATACATATGCTCTTTGTTTGGTGACACGACGGACACACGAGTTAGTATCATGGACCCCTATCTATTTCTTGTTTTACCTCACCTTCGTGTTTCGTAACTTGTTTGGGTTCATGTATACTGGTCGGCAGGAAAAATATCTTAGTAGACGTGTGAACTACCCTTTCTATCTCCCGTATCTTTCGTGGAGAACAGCAGTCGCACATTTTACGTGTGGGGTGGCTGATTTACCCCCTTACCGTTCACATGTCGAAACAAATATTTTAACACACATAGATAGTTGTCTTTTATTCTTTCTTTAAATTTTACCACTTGCCATGTCATCATGCTTTTACATTCTTTCTAGTTGACATAGCACGTTCTGCGATTCATGCTTTCATTCTAGATATACCATATCATCAGCTTACTTTATAATTTCTTCCACATATGCTATTTTCGTGCGCTGTCGAATCTAATATGTTGCGGATAACTTTTCGGTTTGTGTGCTTGTTTTATTTCTGACTGGAAAACCAACATTTTTAGGTGATGAGTTAGAGGATTTATGTACCACATATTATGAGCATACTGCAGATCCCGATTTTGGCGCACAGGATGAACTGGAGGCTACTTTTGCGGAGTTACCCACTACAGATGGCTTTTAGTAGACTTTATTTAGTATTCTCACAGATTTGATAAGTTTGAGACTTTTAGATATTATTTCTATTTTTAGATTCATGAGTTGATTCATGGATGTTCTCTTAGTACATTTCATTTTCTTTGGAGACCATATTACTTTAGAACATTTTGATCTATCTTGGAGTTTTGTCAGATCATTTATTATCCTTCTCTCCAAACTTTGGTTATTATATAAAATTCATCTTGTCTTGATCTTATCTATTGATGTGGTATACATTGTGTAAAATGAATATAAACTGCGTGGTTGTATTTATATTGTGGAGATGACTTGACAGCGTACTACCGTCGACTCTGCGGCGTAGGCTAGATGTACCCACGGCTCATGCCCAAATACTGGGTATGGATCGTGACAGAGAATGAGTAGGTTATACCTTTTGAGATTTGAGTATGTCGAAGAGAACGAGATACTCCGCACGAATCCAAAATTTGGATTTAAATCTCTAATAGAGTTGAGAGCAATGGGTTAGAGAAAAACTAGGGTTTTGGAGCTCGAGCGCGGCTGCTGTTGTATTTTGAGGGTTTTGGAGGAAATGAATAGGAAGGGGCCACTTGATTCTGACTTAAAAGCATCTGACACAAACAGAACTCGGGCCGAACTTGGGCCGAATTCGGTTGGAGTTCGCCTGGGATTTGTTGAGGCATTTTAAAGCAAAATTAAATGCAATGCCACTTTATATTCATCAATTCTTTTCAATTATTTATTTCCGAGTTTGGTTATTTTAAATTTCAATTAATATAATTAATATTATTTTACGAATTAAATTTTATTATGCAGCTAATGTCTCAGATCAGCAGTAGGGGTACTGTCCCAGCTAACCGACGTTCACCGGGGAACACTTAAATACCATTTCGCTTTAGCCGTAGCCTTGGTGACAGACAGACCCTTTGTAGGCTTGTATCGAAAAACGTTTTGCATATTGAAAGATAATTAATAAAACAAAATTAATTAATATTATTGACATCTAAAATTCCTAATTCTCAACGTAAATAATTGAAACAATCTTTCGCTAATGGTTTTTGTCATGACCCGTACCCACTTTTCGGACGCGAGTTCGTGAGCAAGCCAGCTACGTGTCGAGCAGACTCCAGCCCGACTCGAGTACGTATAAGCTATCAAGGTCATCGGTATCATGTCTAATCTAAACTATATCTCAATCCACAGGAATTATATAAACAAGAATGAACAAGTATGGGTATGGTCTGCAGCCCATTATCATATTATCTACGGAATATAAAGCACGAGAGAATAATAAAGAAATATCACAAGCAAATACCTGTATCATGTATCGCAATCCTCTACCATCCCGCTCTGCTAACTAACTCCATACAATCGCTAAACCTGAAGAGATCATCAGGTCCTCAGAGGACTAGCAAGATACATAATATACAAGCCAACATGTAACAGTACAAATATACAAAGAAGTAAGAATTAATCAAGGGTATCCAACGAGACAAAATGAACCAAGACACAAGATCTAAACACAAGGATCCTAAGACACTGGCATGCCATACTAGAAATGGCTAATAGGTCAAAGCTATAGACTGCAGTCAAGGCAAGTACTCACAATCTATAGTGTCTCAATCGCAGTGAAGGCAAGTACTCACAACCAAGACGGTAGCCAATCCTAGTATAAAAATCCTATAGACCGTAGTCAAGGTAAGTACTCACAATCTATAGAATGTCAAAGTCAAGTCCTACTCAAGTCATGTCAAGTCAAGTCAAGTTATAATCAAGTCGAGGGAATCATGGTGTAGGACTAGACGACTCTATCAAGAAATACCTATGAAACTAACACAGTGTAACAGATAGAAATATCATAACAGAAAGGAACAGGAATGGGCAGACGACTAGAAACATGTAAAGTAAAACTATAACAGGATGAGTGTACTAGACATGGGATAAAGCAATCACGAATGTAAGGAAAAGAACAGCAGTGAGATAATGAACATGTATATAAATTATACTGTACAAGTTGGCAAGGTATACTTGCCTGAGGGTTGCACGGAGAACCAACAATGTACCGTCAATCAATAAGTCAGAAAGTCCAAGTCATCACAACTGTCTGCGACAGCTGAAATAAACATTACCAATATTCTCAGAATAGTCAAATTAGCTAGGATTGTCTGTCCTAAAGTCCAATTCTGGACACAGGGGCAAAATGGTAATTTTGGGCAAAAACGATGTCCGCCGTTGGATCCATTTTGCACTAAAAATTGTGCCAGAGTCAATGGTCTCTAAAGTCGTCAAACTACATGTCAACATGTCGGTTTTCTGATACGAATCCAACCGTACGTCCAAAGTTGGATTCCGGCGGGCCGTACACAAAATCACCCGTTGAGTCGGACCGTAGGACCCGCAAAACGACGATTCGATCAACTGTCTCAGAATCGGACCAAACTTGGCATACAGGACCAGAAAAATGATACGGTTCTGTTGGCACAATTTTTGTCTTGATCTGACGAGCGTGCACAAAGTAATTGGAGAATTTGCACAGAGGCCGATACGGTGAATTTCGACGGATACGCATCAAATTCGTCGCGCACACGCGACCAATTTGAATTCCGCCAAAGCCCACACGTCCACGAAGCCGAAACGCACCTTTCGATGCTTTCGGTTCTCGACCACGTCGTCCGGTTTGGCGGGACGCACGTCGTATCGGACAATTTTTCTATTTTCTCTAATTTTGAAAAACAGGTTTTTGTTGAACTTTAGAATCGAATAACTCTTCATCTGCTTAATGAAATCAGAATCTATAAGAAGGGTTACGAGACCCTATAGGTTGACTGAAGGTTTCATTAGTTAGTTTTGGATGAAGTTGCCATACTTGACGAAAAACGATCATTAAACATAGGTGTTTGGGCACAGTCCCGAAACTGTCAAAAATAGTTTTTTTCGGGTTTTTCGAGTCGACTTTTCGACTTGTTGGATCGACAGCTCGAGGAAATACAAGGTGGGTAATCCAGAGGGTCGGGTAGGCTCTACACAGTAATTTGCAGAATCAAAAAATACTAAACGTGTGCGAAGAAATCCATCAACAAAGTGGCGTACCTTGCTGCGAGTCAAAACAGAACCACTCTTTTGTGACCGGATCTTGGGGTGTCGACGGCTGCTCCGGCGAGGCGGGTGGTGCGCGCGGTGGCGCAAAGGGTGGGTGAGGGTCGCCAGCAGGTTAGGAACGCAAGGCGTGGTTAGGGTTTCCCTTCTTCGATCCTTCTCTCCCTCGCCTCTTTACAAATATACACGGTTAATATAACCGCAGTTTGGCCTGAACTGAAGGGGGAAAACTCGGGCTTTTGAGTTCCCAGTTTGGACGGTTTACCCCTGGGTAGGCTGGGCTCGGCCTGTGTGGGCCGGGACTGGGTTTTATACTACTACTGCTGCTATACATATTTACATTTAAATATATATACATATATGTTTATACATACCTATTTACATATAAATACTTATACATATATGTATATACATACCAATATATTTATATATATACACAAACACACATAATCCTATATATTATACATACACCCATATATATAATATATTTATATATACATACAAATATACATATATAATATACATTTATATATACATACACACATTTAATATACATCTATATTTATATACATATATATATATATATATATATATATATATATATATATATATATATATATATATATATATATATATATTTACACACATCCATATACATATATACCTCATATATTTATATACCAATAAATACTCAATTAACAAATAATAATATCTAATAGCAATAATATATTAATTTAATCACCACAGAATAATAAAATAATACTAAAGTAATTAAATGGTGGTTTGGTGAATCTATACTATTCACCTTTGTCTGGGTCCAGAAAACTGTACAAACATTATAAAACAATATTTAATAATAAAATACCAGTTTTGTACAAATATTCAAATAGTTAAAAATGTACCTTAACACATAAAATAATTTAGGGAATATTTGTACACACATAAAATATGACTACATGGCCGTCCCTGGTCTCACTGCATGCCCACATAGGCTTGGATTCGGTTCGGGCTCAACTCGGGCTCAATCGACACAAACGGGTCTCCTACAAGTCAATAAATATAATAATAATTAATTAGACTTATTTATAATGGTCATGCTGTAACATGGCCTGGTTTTCCTAGTTAGGACATCACTATGGCTCAGCCTTCCCCTACCATGACTAAACACTAGTCAAAGCACGTCACTGTACTATCCGTGCCATAATTTCTAGTCACCTTGTACTCCAAATCTCAACCATGGCTATAGTCATCTACCGTAATAATTAATTAAAATAATTATTTATAAAAATCTGAAAAATCACCATTTAAATCAAATAAATAAATAAAAAAATATTTTAAAAATTTTTTCCGGGAAGGGGAGCTACAAATCTACCCACCTTAAAAATAATTTCGTCATCGAAATTCTAATTCATAACTATTCTTTAAAATTCAAAGTCTACTACTACCTTAATCTCCTCAATTTTAATTCCTCAAAAATAGTTTATATCCTCCTCCTAATCATTTTGTAACTACTAAGCCTCGAGGACTTCTACCCACCTTTGGTCACACTACTCCTCAAAATACGGTCACTAAAGTCTTGTGGTCTTCTAACTAATTGCTAACAATTCTACCAGCAGATATCTAGGCATATGGCATCTATAATCCCTCATATCTATAAACAACCAAACATTCAATAGTCAAGCAGTATTATACTATAATTTAAGAATTTATAATAAATCCAAGACAGCACGATCATTCGTCACCTCGAAATAGGAAGGGACGAGAATCAATGGTACGGAAAAGCAAGAAAGAATAATCGAGAAAAAATATGGAGTTTCAAGAACGGTAAAGAAATTTCTAAAAGAATTTCCAAAGCAGAGAGGATTGAGATTCCTAAGGGTTCAGTCATATTCACAGGCTCGTACCAGTACAGTTACGTAACCGGTACGATATGCTCTGACCTACATGGGCCACCACAAAAACTTGTCACGAACCGCACCCGCTTTTCGGACGCGAGCTCGTGAGCAAGCCAGCTACGTGTCGAGCGGACTCCATCCCGACTCGAGTACATAGAAGCTGTCAAGGTCATCGGTATCATGTTTAATCTAAACTATATCTCAATCCACATGAATCATATAAACAAGAATGACCAAGTATGGGTCATGGTCTGCAGCCCATTATCATATTGTCCGATTAGACTCCAAGAATGATATGAGTCTATAAATAAAGAAGAATATAACATGGTACAAAATATAAAGCACGAGAGAATAATAAAGAAATATCACAAGCAAATACCTGTATCATGTATCGCAATCCTCTACCATCCCGCTCTGCTAACTAACTCCATACAATCGCTAAACCTGAAGAGATTATCAGGTCCTCAGAGGACTAGCAAGATACATAATATACAAGCCAACATGTAACAGTACAAATATACAAAGAAGTAAGAATCAAACAAGGGTATCCAACGAGACAAAATGAACCAAGACACAAGATCTAAACACAAGGATCCTAAGACACTGGCATGCCATACTAGAAATGGCTAATAGGTCAAAGCTATAGACTGCAGTCAAGGCAAGAACT
>JANAVB010004800.1:36030243-36145243 GCA_029216955.1 Iris pallida | reverse complement strand
TTAAGAATAAATCATTTACAATCAAAGATTTTGAAATAAGAAACAGATGGTGTCCTATCAAACCATAATTCATAGGGAATCTTCTTTGATTTAGGTCTAACTAGAACCCTATTGAGAACATAACAAGTTGTATTGACAGCTTCAGCCCAAAAGTATTTAGGTAGACTAAACTGGTTTAACATAACTCTAGTCATTTCAGATAGAGTCCTGTTCTTACGTTCCATAATTCAATTTTGTTGTGGAGTCTTAGGACATGAGAACTTATGCAGATAACCATGGGTGTTACAAAATTGCTCCAACTCTGTATTCTCAAATTTGTCTCTATGATCACTTCGAATACGAGTGATCATGAATCTTTTTTTATTCTGAACTTTCTTACAGAAGGAGACGAATTCAGACAATGCATCTTTTTTGCTACAAAAAAATATACCCACGTGTATCTAGAGAAATCACCTACTATTACAAAAGCATACAACTTATCACCTAGGCTAGCAATTCTACTAGGCCCAAATAAATTCATATGCAGTAATTGTAGAGGTCTAATACTTACAGCGTTCTTAGATTTAAAAGTGGATCGGGTAGCTTTGTTCTTTTCGCATTCACTACATACCGTATCCTTCTTAAAGTTGATGTCTGGTATGTCTCGTACCAACTTCTTTGTGGATAGTCTTAAAATTGTGTCCATATTTGTATGACCGAATCTCATATGCCATAGTTGACTCTCATCATTCTTGGCGATTAGGCATCTACTTGCTTTGTTAGCCTCTTCCAATAGATAGAAAACATATATATTGCCTTTCCTAATACCTTCAAAGATAGTACTTCGAGTTGAGCTATCAACTATAGTACTTTTGTCTTTGACAAAGTTAATACCATAACCATGGTCAGCTAAATATTTTATGTTGAGTAGGTTATGTTTTAACTCAGTTACTAGACAGACATCTTTAATCACGGAATAGGGAGCCTTACCAATATTGTTGATACCTACTATATACCCTTTAAGATTATTACCGAAGGAGACGTATCCTTCTTCTTTTTTGGATAGTATTGTGAATAATGAAGCCTCACCGGTCATGTGCCATGAGCAACCGCTGCCGAGGATCCACCTGCTTCTAGCATGCGTTGTATGTTCCACCTACAAAAGAATTTGCAGATAAAAGTTTTGGTACCAATTTCTTGTAGGGTCCTGAAATGTTAGTCTTTTGTATCCATGCACATATCTTTAAATCAACAAGCTTTCTAACTCTATATGCAGGAGATATATACCCAATGGTGCCACAATAATGACATGTAGCATATTGAGTGTTAGATGCAATGTATTGTGTATGATTGGTAGGTCTTGGCTTTCTTATTGGATATTGATAATAAAATGCATGCCTACTAGTCTTCTTGGGTAAAGGTTTGGTTGGGTTTGGTCTGATATTGTTGGGTTTGATAGTGTTATGCTGTTTCGGTAAGTGACACATGTTAGGGTAGGAAGCAGCAACCTCAGGCTGTTTTCCTAACCTAATTTCTAACTTTTTAGAAGTGTCATACATTGTATTATAGCCAGCAGTTAGTGCATCATTTTCGACTAATGCTTGTTGAAGACTTTTCTTCTCTTTGAGTAGGTTTTCCTCTAATTTGGTAATGGTCTTGTCTTTCTCTTCGGATAGTCTTGTGGTCTCGTATAACTGCAACTTAACAGAAGAAAGCTCACTTATCTCAATAGAATTATCATTACTTCTAACCTCAGCTAGTAGGTCGGTAAGTCTTCCTATTTTACCTTTATACTCTTTGAGTACCTTCTTAGAGTTTTGGTATTTGCTACGCAGTTTTTTGTAATCACCTAAGAGGTCACTAAAGGATTCACCTAACTGTTCAAAGTTAAAATCATCATATGTATCAAATAGGGGTTAGTGTTTACCTGATCAAATGCTATTAAGAATACATTTACAGCATCGTCTGATTGTTCAACTTTTGAGTCGCTAGCTTCACTTTCATGCCACATGCTTGTGTTGGCATACTTTTGGATGTTGACTTCTTCAGGTAACCGTTGTCATACTTGTTGCTTTTCCTGGTTGATGATGATGTTGTTGGATATTCTTTCTTGATATGTCCTTTCTTCTTACAACTATAGCAGATTGGACCTTCTTTATTGTTGTTGTTGTTGCTGTTGTGCTCTTTTGTTCTTCTATTGAATCTCATGAACTTCTTGAACTTTCTTACTAGGAGAGCTTGATCTTCAGAGTCAGAGTCACTGTCGTCGAAATCATCTTCGACAGATCTTCTGTGTTGAGCTTTGAGAGCGATCAACTTATCCTTTGTTGCAACTTCTTCAAAGTCTTGAAGTTCCAACTCATGAGTGAGTAGCTTACCCATGAGTGTTTCAAGAGACATAGTAGTGAGGTCGTTTCCTTCAATAATTGTCAAAGCCTTTGGAATCCAATTCTTCGTAAGGGCTCGTAGAAGTTTATAAATCTTTTCATGGTTATTGTATTTCTTGCCTAACGAAGACAGAGGATTTACAATATCCAGAAATCTTGTAAACATATGAGTAACGGATTCGTTTGGCTTCATCTTGTACGTCGCATACTCCTGAGTAAGTCTGCAGATTTTTGACTCCTTGACTTGTATCGTGCCTTCGTGAGTAACTTCGAAAAGTTTTCATACTTTATTTTATGTTGTGTATATAGACACCCTGTTTAAATTTAGTTATGTCTAAGGCACAAAACAAAGCGTTAATAGTACGTGCGTCAAGACTGGCCTATTTCTTTTCAACTTCAGTATACTTGTCATAGAGTTTTTCAACCAACTCTCCATCAACAAGAATACGTACAGGCTTTTTATAGCCATCAAATCACAATAGACCATAAGCCAAATCTAGAGATTTCAAAAAAAACTCATACGTGTATCCCAGTATGTCTAATTTGTACCATCAAATAGTGAAGGTCTATTTGTGGCATGGCCTTCACTTGTGAATTTCACAGTTGCCATGTGTGATATAAAGTGATATATATAACAGCAGTATAGATAAGAATATAATAGTTGTGTTATCATGCTTTACCTGTATAACCCGCTTTGATACCAATTATAAGAATGAAATATAAAGTGCTATACTCTAGAGGGGTGTGAATAGAGTAGGCAGCAGAAATTTTGCTATTTAAAAAAGTTAGCTACAAGATCACAGATTATATATCACAAGTATGTAAATGAAAAGCAGAGATCAGAAAGCAATCGCAAATACGACGATGTATACTAGTTTACCTCTTATGTGGACTAAACCAGTCGGAAGAACTCTACCTTCCAGTTGAAACCAATATGAAAAAATATCGCAAGTTTTTCTCCGAAGTTCTTGCAACTTCTACAATGCGAGCTTTGATCCGAAGTACTCGACCAACTTCATGAAGTGACTTTCTTCAATCAAGCCTCTTATTACAATCACTATAAAACTTCTAGACCGTGCCGTACTAGCAAATTGACTAGCAGATTATAACTGGCTTGAGATTTAAAAATGAAAGAGCTTAGAACACTTTGGAAGAACGTATTATGCTTAGAGAGAAGAGAAAAGAAAGGTGTTGAAATAAGGGAAATTCTTCTCTATTTATAGTTTTTCCAAAGGCAGAATTCGGAAAGAATTTGGACAAAATTCTTTGATAGAATCTCGGCAAATAGCCGTTGCATCCGTAACTGCGGGATGACCAAGTTCAAAATCCAACGGGCACTAACCGAACTCGGGCAGAATTTGGGCCGAACTTGGGCCGAATTCTCCTAGGGTCCAGAGATAGATTTTTGGGATTTTTACAATTTAGTTGTTGGGCTTTTTGAAAAGTCTAAGCAGTTTTTGAGCTTTTTGTAAACTGGGCTATTTTCAAAATAAAAGATATTTTGAAATTTTTTTGGGATAGCCAATTTTCCAGTACGACTCGGTGTACATCGTATTCCCAGACTCAATAAAATATGAAAATTACAATGAATATGAAATACAGACTCACGTGGCAAAACGGCTTCAGTCTTGAACGAAACGGTAGCAGTTCTCAACAATCGTCCAAGTAGCCCTTATATCGAAGCAGGGTTTGATCAATTATTAAAATTAGGTTCGACCATAACCAATAGGCCAACAGAATGATAAGGGGGAGAGATGGAGTAGGGGTTAGGGTTAGGAGAGAAGAAGAAGAAGAAACAGCAGCTGGAAGATGTTTTCGGCCGCTAGGGGAAGATATGAATAATTATATAGATAGGGTTTTGGTTATGTGTGGGTGTGTGGTTTGAGTATGAGTGTTTGTGTTTAGTCATGTTGTAGTGAAAGTTGAGTAACAAGTGAATACAGGGGTGAGTGAAGTGAGGCTCAATGGTAGCCGACATGGTGCTTGGCTATTTGGGTTGCATTTAATGTGGGGTTGGTAGTGAATGTCACGGGCTAACCATATTTAAGGTATTTGATCAATGGAGTTGTCTACTGGGTTTGTAAGCACAACAAAAATTTGTTAAACTTAGGCATTGAAAGGTTTTGGCAAATAGATTTTATAAATAAAACCTATACATTTTTATGGTCTTGGGGCCTAATAATAATAATAAATATTGCAAGGGCATTTTAAGGCCTTATTAATTAAAAGTTATTCCAATAGGCTAAGAGGCCTCCAACCAATATATGCTCTATATATGCGTATTAGTATATCGATATATAAACACAATCTAATACCAATATAACCCCCACAATATTCACTATATGCCTACATAGAATTTTGGTTGGTTTTGGATCAGGTTTGGACTTGGATCGATCATGACTACAATTTAAGTCATTTATGATCATTGATAAAATAATAACGTGCGGGAGCTCAATTGGATGGCACACAAGTGGCATATGCATAGTAGACTAAAAAATAGGTCAAAACCATATATTGGATCGATTAGGTTGGATCGATGTCGAGACCTGAAATTAAATTGGAAGTTAGGCCAAGTTTTTCGATAGATGGTCAAATGGCCTAAATTAACCAAAAAGTTGTACAATGTAACTAGAATACAAGGAAGCAAGTTTGAGTGGGACATAATATATCAAATGTAAGATATTGTCGTCTACTACAAAACTCATGAAGGGAATTCTGAGAGATTGATATCCCTGGCGCTCCAAAAATCAAAGTCACGAAAATATACATTTAATAATCAAACTAATTATAATAAAATATTTATGAAAAATAATTCATTTGAAAATTTTTAAAAGAGCCCCAAAATTCAGGGGGCTCACAAAGGCGATAGTAGAAGTCAAGGAAATTTTAAACAGTAGCAGTGGATTGAGATCCTAATATTTTATCCTAGTGTAGGCTCGTTCGGTGCAGTGACGTAACCGAGATAATTTATCTTGACCTACATGGGCCACCACAAAAATCTATATATATTCTAAATATGTATAAGTATATATTCTATACCCAATCAAGTATATATAATTTTGAATATTAGTAATATTAGCAATAAAAGAAGAGAGTGGTGTTATGTGTCATGAAGGTGGCCACATGAATTTGGGTTGGATGCTGGGTTAGATTGTCTTAGGTTTGGGCTTAGAGTGATCATGACTACTGTAGTGCCCCAAACCACAAGATGCCTTATGTGATGGTTGGTTCGATGAAGCCTTGTTGGACTTGGAAATATTCGAAAGGATCGCTTGGAAGGCTATGTGATCGAGGCAGGAATCGTCTTATAAATGTGAGTAGTGTTGAACCCTTCGAAGATCCTTTCACTTCACGCTTAATAAAAGGATTGTATGCTATGTTGCTCGTTGAGTTGCTGAATAACACCTTGCAAGAATGTCGGAAAGATAAAGAAAGATAATTAATCACAAGGCCCAAAATCTGATGTGAATCATTTCAATTAATTGTATGCTTGTGTGTTATTGCTATGAAATACGTGACAGGTGAAGGCAAAGTCCCAAATACTTAGGCGGTGAGTATGTCGAGCCTTAGCTCGATGAATAGATAGTAACATAGAAGCTAAGTTCCAAGAACTGGGTAGTGAGTAAGCTTGAAATATGTCTGAATGAACGTATGATAATAAAGGTGTTAAGTCCCAAGAATTGGACGGTAGGTACATGTTGAGTGTTGGTTGGAAAGATATATGGTATCAAAGATGTGGAAAAGAGATTGAGTAATAAGCATTCTATTATTCCGTCACCGATGTAGAATCTTGAATACACTAAGACCCTGGATTGGGTAGTTGGTATTTGTGAGCTCAGCTCAAAGCAAGATGGAAATTCGAATGAGGATGGTGGCTGATTACTTAGTTTTTCCTTATCATGTATTATATATTTTCTTAATAGATAAGTTGGATATACTTGCATAGTCATGGACAACTTGTGCACAAGATAGTTCCTTAAACTGTAATTCGATGCTACAGACCCGGTTCATCCTAGGGGGAACAAGGATTGGTGTCAACGTACTGACATCGGTATACGGGACCTTTAGTAAGGCTAGCTACGCGAACTGCAAGGGGCACCGTTATACTTGAAATACGGTCCAAGATGGCATGTCGCGAGTGTCCTTCATATAAATAGATCCTGTGCTAATGATGTCTTATGCAGGCGGAGTAAGTTATTACACAATTATAGGGAAAAATGTCGGCTGTTGGTAAGAATCACCTGAACGGTGACAAATATATTAACTTATGATATTGTTCCTAACAATATCTTTTGCAGGAAATGTAAGTATTATGATTGTACATGTATGGCTATACGATCATGGGTAAGAATCACCAAGTGTGATAACAGTATGCTTTACATTATTCTGGCTAAGAAATATATGCATGCCTTACTTCTGTCGAATATGAACTGCTAATTGACCCTAAGACAATGAGAAAGACCACAGTTTATAATGCTCTATACCATGATTACTTAGTGTTGTCTTCTTAGGTGAGTTGGGCCAGCACTGCTCTCCAGTACATTGATGATGTACTGATCCACGTTATGGACAATATTTTAGGTGCTCCTGTATGGGGGAAATCATTTGATCAGTGCTTGGCATTGATGAATCGGATGGGTGTGCAGAAGCTCTTCTTACAAGACTATGTCTTCTGCTATACGGGACATAATGTATGGAACAGTGTAACTTAGTTGTACTAGTGAGATTGTAAGCAAAGTCGGCATGTTCGGTGGTAAAGCCTAAATGGCAAGTATATTTTCAGTTGGCTATTCAAGAGTATTGTAATCTGTTGTAAACTTTGTATTCAGCTACAAATCCTGTAATCTATTGCAATTATCAATAAAAAGATACATTTCTTTATATCTTGTTGTGACTTTAATTTATCTGCTTGGTTTTACTGCGTTGTCATTGTCTTCTGAGAAATACCAGAAATTGTAATAGTTTTACCTTGTATAAATGCAATCTAGACTAGTACGACATCACGCTCAGTGGCTAGATTTCGATCATCCGGGATCGGGGCGTGACATAATGGTATCAAAGCACGGCTTTACGTTGTTGGATTTTTATTCGATTTGTTTCAATCAAAGTTGCTTTTATGATGATTCAAGTTGCCTCTACGATGACTCAAAAGTTGCTTTTGTGATTATTCAGTGTTGTTTCCAAATTATTCTAAGTTTGTCACGACCCGCACCCTGTTTAGGGGTACGAGAACGTGGGTACGTCCAGCCTACGCCGCAGTGTCGGCGGTAGAACGCTGTATAGGTCAACTAAAAATATAACATCTAGACACAAAGTATATAAACCTATCATCTCCGCACAGAGGTATATAATCTCAACTCAATCACAAGACATCTAAGGAAGATAAGCACGAGTATTATAAAGATATGATGGAAATAGATAAACTGAAATAGATGTAAGTCACTGACAGAAGTTCAGAAAATAAGACATAACACAAGATCCTGAATATAAAGTATACTACAAGTATCAATTATCCAGCTGGAATGCAGTCCAGTCAACCTACTAGACTAGGTCACTGCAGAAGGTGCATCCTCTACGGGCACTATCACCAAAGGTAGATCATGGTCAAAGTCTCCGTCTATGCCAAAACCATAGAAGGTCTAACAGTCAGCATCTAAATCCTCTATCAACGGGGTTATCCTGTCAGGATATGAGCAAGTACAGATGCTAATACCAGTTCCATATGAAGTGACAAATTCTATAAGAGATAATTATAATGGAATACAAGATGAAATATCAAGACTGGAATATAAACAGGATATGTAAAACTGGATAACATGTCAGGGTATGAAATATTGGAATGTAAACAGTACAAAAATATCTGATATATAATATAAACATAAACAGTGCCTTGAGATATTAGAGCGTTATGTGATCGGCTTGGGACACATGATCAGGCTATTCCATTTGCCCTGGCTATCATAAGAAATGCACAAGAAGGGTCAAGCCGGCAACATGGAAAATGAGCACAAGAAATATAAGATCTTGCTACACCCTACGTGTGGTGAGGGTGGCACAAGCACATGAATAACATGATTTATATGATCACATAACCTCTAATAATTTTCTATATTCGAATAGTATATGGATCCGGACATGACATATCATGACACAGGATTCAAAAGCAGAGGGCCAGCCCACTCCCAAATTGGTGTCTATACAAGTACAGAAAACAAGATCGAACAATACACCCATATACCAAAAAAGTCCAGGAATAACATCTCACAACATGATTCGACGTATACTAGTCCGTGTACCATCGTGTCGAAAATCAAGTAAAAAGCTACAATTGAATTGGATATAGCAGATATCAAGATAATGAAAACTATCAGAGAATGTACACGCCTGATATCCTGAGCAACTGATATGTATAGATGTCCAAACTGGAGTCACAGAGTCCTATTTAGAGCAGTACATGTACAATGAGTTCAAAATATAATAATTAAAGTATACAATACAATCAACATGATACTAGGCCTCTCTAGGTCAAAAGTCAACCCTTGATCAACTATTAGTCAAACTAAGTCAACATCTAGGGTTTGGTCAACTGTCTAGTCAAAGGAGTCAACTCTATCTAAGCTATTCATAATTCTAACCATAGACCCACATACTCTAGGATGCCTTATAGTACTATATCATATACATATATATCATGCATGAATTCTCAATATGCCACATATACTATGGTATCCCAAGTCACATATATTATCTATAGATATTATCCACTTACCCTTAGCCCATATCTTAAATACCTTAACTATTAGTTAATACCTAAGTTATTGGGTCAATACCTTGTGTAAACTAGACTTTCTAGTCCATTCTAGTCAATACCTCGTTTCTAGGTATATACCATGAAGGTATTAGCTATAATAGCTAATATTACCAAGTATCAATACATATAACTTACATCTCTACTAGTTAGCTACTATCTAGGATTACTTTAGTCAATTTATCCTTTATATACACATGGATGTACCCAATGCCTATTACATATACCATCACCTTTACCTACCCATAACATATACTAATATACCTTTTACCCATATCTAAACATTTATCCTTTACCTATATTATATACATATATCCATATATCCCACTATAGACCCATATCGCTAACCATTTACCTATTACTATTCCCTCATACATGTTTGTCTATACTTACCTATGGTGCTTGGTTACTTCCTTACTCATATACTATATATATATC
This sequence comes from Iris pallida, assembly GCA_029216955.1. Lineage (NCBI taxonomy): Eukaryota > Viridiplantae > Streptophyta > Magnoliopsida > Asparagales > Iridaceae > Iris > Iris pallida. The sequence goes on along the minus strand of JANAVB010004800.1, from coordinate 36,135,631 downwards.
TATCCTACATGTCATAGTACACCAAGATACCCATATACCATATCCACACGGTATAACATACCCCTTATGCTATAGGTATAAATATATATCTATATCCCTATGTATCCTATAATATCGGTATCTATATGAAACCTATATAAAATACACATGATATTGTATCCTTACAATTCTATGCATACCTATTACTTACCTTGCTAATAAGGTATTTATCTTTACCCTTAGAATTACTTAACTACCTATACATGTCAGCCCCTGTTTTTCAATTTTAGTTAAATTGGTGTTAATTAATTTTTAATGTTAATTTTAGCCTTAAAATAATTATTAGGAATTTTTAGGAATTTTTCTAGAATTTTTAAATGAGTTTTAAAATGCAAAAATATTGATTTGTAATTTTCTAAAATGTTTTAATATCAATTTGCAATTATTAGAATTGTTTTAATACTGTTTTGTAATTATTTAAATTATTTTTATATCAGTTTGTAATTTGTTAATTGTTTTAAACTAATAAATGCAAATGATTATTTGCATATACTACTGTGGGGACCTATTATGCAATAACCTAAATTCTAGGGGACCTAAGTGTAAACCTAAACCCCCCCCCCCCCCCCCCCCCCCCCCGCTTCTCTGGCTCAGGTTCGAGCCCCCCCTGCTGTTGTTTCTTTTCTTTTTCTTTTCCTTTTCCTTTTTCTTTTTTTCTTTTTGTTTTTATATATAATTATATATATATGTATACATATATTTGTATATATGTATATATGTATTATTATACATACTATTTTATGTATATATATATATATATACGCTGTTTTCATATATATATATATATATATTTATATATATATATATATATATATATATATATATATACTTTCATGTGTATATATATATTATTATGTATACACTTTATAATTAAATATTTCCTTATATATATATACGTATTTGTATATATATATATATGCTTTATAAATTAAGCATTTTCCTTATAAATATATATAGATGTACTTTTAAACACATGTATGCATATTTTCACTATGCATAATTTTACCATATTAAAATAATAATATTTATTTTGCACTATCACCAAATTGTATTTTAGTGTATTTAAATTGCTGCAACCATTTGGTGTCCAAGCCTAGCATGGGTATTTGGACCCAAATGTGTTTTCACACATTTAAGACCTGTACAAGTCATATTGGACTTGATTCATGGCCTTGGGTCCTGTATTTGAACTTTGGTTCAAATTATATACATGGACAAAATACGCAGATAATTAATTATTGTGTGCAATACTGTTTTTGATTTTCTAAAAATACTTAAAGTACTGCTAAAATTATGGAAAAATAGTTTTTAGATACTATGTTAAGTTAGCTAATTTAGTATAATTTTTGTAGTATTTAATTTACTGTTTTGCCACTAGTTTGGCATATGAAACCAAAACTCATTTTCTGTACACTTAGGAAAACTGATTTTTATAAAATATTTGTACTGGTTAATAAATTCCAGAAAATTTATAATAAATTTCTATAATTAACAAGGATCACTTTGGTACTTTACATTAAGAAAAACTAGGTTTTTTTGTCTACTTCAAAAATTGTTAGAACACAATGGATTTTGATTTATTTATTGATTAATTACGACTTGTAGCTTTTTGTGTTATTTCGCGTTTAAGCCGTGTTAAACCCCACCCTTCATAGTGTAAAAACCCTAGAAAGTTAGTTAAAGTAGTGTGTCACCCCACATTGGTCCCCTATACCAAAGTCATCATTTTGGCTAGGTGCCCAGTCACAAGTCGTGTCGCACCAATTAGTGTCCTAGTGTTTAGCTTAGTGTAAAAACTAAGTTATTGTATTTACTTCTACAGTGACGAGTTACCGGACATCCATAGCACTGTTATCGCAGCTTGTTTTGTTTGCTTTGCTAGAGGCAAGTACTTTCTACGAACTTTACATACTGCTATAAACCATAAAACTGTGAATCACCAACCATGTTAAAATACTGATCCTTGGGGTAGCAAGTTAGAACTTTACATGTTGTATTACTTTCAGTCTCTAGCATGCTTTACCGTATCTCATAATCTCTCTCACATGCTTAAATAACGGGTTAAGAGGAAACTGCTAGTAGTGTACGTGATCATGACCTCCTTCTCCGTATGTATTTACCGAGCACCGTTACATTCTATATGTATCTGTGTCGTATGTCTGGTCCCGCGTTTGTGTATGGATATACACCGATGCCGTTATGTGTACGTATGTGCACATCAGAAAATTGATATGTACCGCTATACATCCTATTACCTATTGACTGATCACTCACCTACTACAGTTTTAAACTTTAAAATGTATATCTATTGCCATGATAAAAATACCTAAAACTGAACCACATGATATGTCATTTCCTTTTCATCACATGATCGGTATTATATGTTTGTTAGATTTAGTACTTGCTCCCGTCCTGACAGGATAACGTTGTAGGTATCCTTACTGAGGAGGAGTTACTCTGTGACACATACTATGGAGATACTGCCGAGGACCCGGCTCTACTTTACGAGGATGTTCCTGTGGGGAACCTCGCCTAGTTTGTCTTTTGTTTACTTAGACTTTTGAGAGTAGACATGTATTGACTATATCTTTTGTAACTGGACATGTATCCAGTTTTACTTTACAGTTCACTTGTACTTGGACATTTCACTATATACGACGGCTTTTGTGTTTGGAGCATTTATGATTCTTCTTCACTTATAGAACTGTTAGCACATTTAGTCTTATCATGTTGTCTCTAGAACAGCTTACTACGTTTTATCTCAACGTAGGCTGGGCATGACTCGGCCTGGCCCAATAATTTGGGTAGCGGGTCGTGACAATACATATACATATACACTTATATATACGTATATAGATAGCATATCCTTAGGATACCAAATGTTCTACCTAATACTTGACATATTCTATACCATGATACATCATGACACCTTATTCATTAAATATCCCACATTTATACCATGCCTTCGCTACCTTATCTATATTCTATGTAACATAACATGTACTCTAGTATCTTATTTCTACATGTACATATACCTATAGATATCTACCTTTGATCTTCGATACATATTTCATCATATATATCCTAGGTTACCTACAATTGATATCAAGATGTCTATATCCTTACCCTATGATATGTATAGCTATAGATTATAGCAATATGTTACCTATATACCTATATATCAATATACCCTTTTATTCCATTACCTGTCAAAATTATCCCAGGATATCCTGTGCTTACTATACTCTACCAATCATACAAACATGGACTCACTCATCCTACTCTTAGCACTTGACATCTTGATATTATCTATTACTTAGTTCTAATACCTAATATCGTAGTATCTTGACCAATACCTTATTCTCCCATATGCTTATCCAACTAACTCTAATACTAATACTTGATACCAAATAAGATATCTTACTCAAGTTCCAATACTCACTTATCGTTACTTATGATACTTAAGTGTCACGATACCAATATCCTTATGGTACCCAGTATAATACTAGTACCTTGTCCACATCTATAATACCTTGACACATAACTTATCTATATTTAGCTTACTTGATAACCATTTGTAAACATTAACACACACTAACTAACACATATTACCTAACAATATATATATATATATATATATATCTATATATATATAATATATATATTATATATATATATATCTTACATAACTTGACAACCTATGATACCTACATTCACTTAATATCCATACTACATAGGCTCATAGGATACACAAAATACCTATGTCGTATAGTCAATTTTCTACTAAAAATTAATACTGCACATATTAGACCTATTCACTAAATTATAGAATTAAATATGTCATAGCCCTTCGTATTAGCTTTTCGAAACTTCAAAATCGTATTTTCGTATCCGGAAGCTCCCGAAATCGCAAAAACACCGAAACGCGTTCGTCTTTTGGACAGCTGACACTCAAACAGTTTTACAGAAAGTTTTAGAACGAATTTTTCCTATTAATATATACATTTGGAAAGCTAACTTCGATATGGGTCTTTAAAAAATGAGAGATTAGTCGGAGTCTTGAGCTAGGAGTTATGACATTTCTAAGTTGCTATGGCTACTAAAAACGTGGATGAATATTAATATGACGAATTTGGGTTATTTTGTTCAAAAAAACATGTATATATCCAAATCTAACCATGTATATCATGAGATACAATGACACAACCCATGTATCCTATTTAGGACACATACACCCAATCTCGACTCAAAAAGGACACGAAAGTTCCTTTGGGGACACGTATCGAATACTTGGTGGTCACAAATTCGATATCCCCTAATTTGTATAAAAATAAAATGGAAAACCTTTAAATAAGAAGAGGAGAGCCTCAACTCCTCTCTAATGGTACCTAATACAAATGGTGTCCTAAATGAATGTAGTTACACTAAAAATGAAATGGAAGGGTTTAGCTCATACCAAAAGGGAGATGGATTCCCAATGTAAAATTTCTAGATCTAGATCTCCACCAAGCTTCAAGGCTCCAAATCCTTCCAATCCCTTCTTAGCTATCCAATAGAGGCTTATCCTCTCAAAGGGGAAGAGAATGAAATGAATTTGACTCAATTTGGAGGAAATTTGGGTGTAGGAGCAATTTAGAGAAAAAACTCTTAAATTAGGGCTGGAAATAAAATTGAAAGATGAAGAAGATGATGTGTGGCTTTAATAGGAATGTGGGCTGCCATATGGTGTTAAATTTTGGGTTTGGTTAATTAGGAATGGTCCACTTCACCCCTCCCTTTAGTTTTGACAAGTTAGGGATTGAACCTCCCTTCCTAATTAGGTGTTTAGTTATGTTTTCTTACTAAATCTTCTAATCTGGCCAGAGACTAACTAATGGTCATTTAGACTAGTCCTAATCATCTAGTTGGATGGTCATGATAAGTTAGTTTAGGTCTTATATCACTAACCACTATTCTAGTAAAAGGCTAACCATTAGTCATATTCAATAATAACACATATGCACTATTATTATTTTGATAATTAATCAAAATATAAATTCTAGTTTTGATACTAATTTGTCACTCAAGATATAATGTGAAATCACACTAATAACATTAATTAGAAAAAAGTAAAAAATACCCCTATTTCGAAAAAGTGGTGGTTACAAGTCTACCCCCCTTTGAAAAAAAAATTCTCAAAATTTAAGATAGTCGTACTCCTTCTAGGTCAAGCCCCAAACAATCAAGCTCACAAAAATTATCTAATAACATGCAAGATAATGGTTCTACTGGTCGTGATCTCACAGTTTCGAACAGGGTTACTACACTATTTATCACAACACAAAATATCCTGACAGATGCTAATGGAATCACACAATAAGATAAAAGAAGGACAGGAAAGACAGACCTGCTAACTCGTCACCCATTGTGTCGGCCTCCTCGACCGTCAACATAAAAGTCCTGCCCCTCTGGCGTATATCCTTCTATAAGCACGAATATCATAAAAATATGATAGAAATAGATAAAATAAAATAGATGCACGTCGAAGAATAACATCTCATGCCAGGATCCGATATATACTAGTCCGTGGACCATCGTGTCGGAAATCAAGTAAAACCTACAACTGATCAGATATACAGAAATTAAACAATAAAACTCATAGAATGTACTCGCCTTATATCTTGAGCAATTGATATGTATAGATGTCCAAACTGGAGTCACAGAGTCCTATTTAAAGAAGTACAGGTTAAAATAAGTTCATAATATAATAATTAAAGTGTACAATACAATCTACATCTACTAGGCCTCTCTAGTCAAAAGTCACCCTTGATGAACTATTAGCAAACTAAGTCAACATCTAGGATTTGGTCACTGTCTAGTCAAGGGGTCAACCTATCTAAGCTAGTCATAATTTTAACCATAGACCCACATACTCTAGGATACCTTATATACTATACCTATATAATATATATTATGCATGAATTCTCAATAAGCAACATATATTTATCCCAATCACATATCTCTATAGATACTATCCATTTACCCTTCGCCCATATCTCAAATACCTTAACTATTAGTTAATACCTAAGTTCTTGGGTCAATACCTTGCGTAACTAGATTTTCTAGTCCATGCTAGTCAATACCTCGTTTCTAGGTCTATACCATAAAGGTATTAGCCATAATGGCTAATATTACCAAGTGTAACATCCACTTTCTAAAATAAGAGTAATTTTGAACTTTTGTAATTATATTTTTAATAAGAAGATTTAAATCATGTTATAATTTTTAGTAATTTTTAATTAATTTAAAACTATTAAATCTGTGAATTGTGATTTTGATGTGTTGCTAGTGAAACCCTAGAGATTACTTGACCTAGAGCCTAACCATGACCAAGGAGACCTAACCATATGATTAGGATGCCTAATTATATTCAAGAATTTTGAGTTGCACCCCACATTATTTAACCATATTCAAGGTGCACCCCACTACTTTACCATAATGTACAATACCTTCCACTTTCGTCAAAAAGTAACAGTCAACTCCGTTGACTGTTATTTTTTGACCGAAATATCCCTAACAAATCACCATTATTACTAGTTCCTCCTCGTCGCTTGGAAAAAGGGAAGGGGTATTTCGGTCAAAATTAACGGTCAACAGAGTTGACCGTCAGTTTTTGACGGAAGTGGGGATATTATACATTATGATAAATCTACGGGAACATCTTGATATGATTAAATAATGTGGGGTGGAACTCAAAATTTCTCTTATCATTTTTGGCCTAAGGGTATTTTAGTCATTTTTGACTTTTAGTGAAAATAAATTTGATTAATTAATATTGTACTAATTGAATTGTTAGAGACAAACCTAGAAGTAACCTAATCTAGATGTTAACCATGAGCCTAGACATTAGATTAGAAGTTCCATCATGACAAGGTTAAGAATATCTAGATATTAAGTTGAGGTTAGATATTTGTTAAGGTAGATGTTTTAGCTTGGGCCCTTAGCTTAAGGCCTAGAATTAAACTATCTAGAGGTCTTTAAACCTCATGAAACTTAACCCTAACCCTAGAAATGATCCTTGGCTGCCATCAAAGGGTCCCCCCTATATACATCTCATATCATATCTTGCCTCTTTTAATACAACAAAGAAACTCTAATTTAGTTCTTCCTAATTTCTTCCCCTTTATCCAAATTGATCCCAAATTGAACTAGAGACTTGCATCATCATCCCCACAGTAGAGGGGGCTAGTGGAGCTTGCTGGCAAGGTTTGAGGAGCATTCAACCATAGCAAATTGGAAGGGGGTTCTCATTGTAGTTTTATGCATTGAGATTTACTCTCAATAGGTAAAACCCCTCAAATTGATTCAAATTTCTATTTTCTTTCCATAAATGTATTCATTTAGGTGTCCCTTAGCTGTAGAGCAAGTTTGGTAGAAATTGGTGTTGATTTGATATGCATATCGGACACGTATCAGTGTCCTTTACTTTGTGTTCGATAAAATGTCACTGTGGATCTTTTCTTCTTATTTTCTGTAATAAATTACATGTTTGGATAGCCCTTGCCATGCTGATCACAGATCCCAAACTCTGAGCACGATTTGGATTCGTGTTCGTGTCCAAAATGGACACGAACGTGCCACACGAGGCCTTACGTGCGTGTCCTGCGCTTGCATGTCGATTGCTCGCAGCACAGGCCACGTGGGCGTTGCCACTTGGCATGGATGTGGGAGCTTGACAGACGTATCTTCTCCTAAGTTTCATGACCTATTGTGTCATGTCGGACACGAAATCAAGCGTTTACTGAATTTGTACTGCACTATTACACGCAAAAATCAAGCTCTGATACATACTTGTATATTTGACACGACACATCATGGACACAAAGTAGTGTGTCGACTATGTATCCCTATACCCAGGCTAGGTGTGGACGCGAGCACGAGGTTACACGTGCCCTGTGTCATGTCATATTTGACTCGACACGCCCCGACCATACTGTATTCTGTACAGTTTCTGATACACTATTTGTTCCCTATTTTGGACACTTCATGTCCATTGTTTGGCCACATGGACACCCACCACATGTGGACATATGCATGCCAAACCTCTGTATAGTGTTTCCCCCATTTATTTCTGATTTACGTTGTTAATTTAGTCGGGTTCATATTCAATAGGTATGTTTTGATACCTTACTGAAATGTGAACATGGGTTTGAATGTTTGAATTGAAATTGGGTTTAAAAAACTGGAATTAGGTTTGAGTTTGAACTGTGAAACAGAGAATGAAATGCTAATGTTAACTGGTAACTGAGTTTACCTTAAATATGAAACTGATTTGGGTTTTCGTTTGGGAATTTGGTTTCGAAATCAATATGAACTTAGGTATGTTCTGATACCTTGACAGTAGGATGTTTGGGTTTCAATTCGAATGTATTAACTAATATTTGAAAAAAACTGAGACCTGATATGTGAACTGAGTTTTGATTGGTTAACATGTAAACTGTATTGAATGATAACATGTATAAACTGAGAACTGAGATTTTAAGTAAAAAATGTAAACTGAGATTGAAGTTTACATGAAAACTGAGTTTGCCTCTATATGCAAAACTGAGATTGATACTGGATTGATACATTGAATGATTAACTGTCATAAATTGAGGTTGAGTTGTTCACTGTTTTGAATTTTAACTAAGTTTACATGATTTTGAGTTGTAAAGAAATTATATACATTAAAACTGAGTTGAATACTATATGTCAACTGAGTTGAGGTTGAATCAAAACTGGGATTAAAAACTTGTGTTTCACTTTGTTTCCACACTCACCCTATACCTGAGCACACTCACCCTATCATGCCATGGTATAAATTCACTCTATTTATCACTCTACACACACTTCACTCTTTGTACACTCACTCACATCACCGTTTCCCTTCACTGTCCACTCTCTTTCACTCACTCTCACTATCTCTTATATCTTTCTATATATGTTGCATTGTTTTAGTTGGGTTTTAGATGATAATATATAGGTATGAGTTTATGTCTTAACTGAACACCCCTACTACAGCAGCACACAAACACACACACGCACACTCATATGAATGTTGCACATATATGTATATATATATATATATATATATATATATATATATATATATATATATATATATATATATATATATGTACTTCCTTAAAAAAAATATATGTACTTCCTTAAGTTATATCTTATATATATGTGGTACTCTATATTACTTAATATTGTGTGGTGGTTTGGACTATAGTATTAGACTATAGTGTGGCTTGTGCATGGTATAGCTAGTTGACTAGGCTTTATAGTGTAGTTTGGTTTTAGACCTAGAATTAACTTGTTAGACCTAGTTTGGTTGAATCTAGACTAATTTGACCATGTTTGACCTAACCCTAACTAGTTTTGACCTAGTTTTACTTTTAGAGTTGACCAGAGTTGACCAAGTGCCTAGAATGACCTAGAAATCATGTAGGATGCATTGTTAACTTCATTATTTCCATTGTGGATACATTATGACTTGTGTTGCTCTAAATAGGAGTCAGATACCTCGTTTCGGACAGTATAATCTCACAAACATTCAGATCTCAGGCGAGTACATTCTCTGATCGTTTCATACTTACTAGGACTTATATTCTTGCTCTATACTACATTACTTGATGATGTCACATTGTTATCACGGATTGTACTATATGGATCTTTTCATGAGATGTTATTCCCCTTTGCGGGCACATCGGATACTTTATGTCATGTGTTTCATGTATATCACGTATTCTTTGCTTTCGCGTTATTCATGTATTCTCATGTGCACTCATGTACGCTCATGTATGCTCATGTACTTTCATGAGTCCTCATGTTCGGCCATGTTTTCTTTTGTGCTTCATGTATAACCAAACCTCATGTGCGTAACTTGATCATATCCTTGTGTATTGTGTGCACTCTGTTACTTATTCATGTGATTATTATGATTCTCATGTGCACCACAGCTCTCATTGATACTGTAGGATTCATGTGAGGTTCAGATTATTCATGTACAATCTAAGCCGATTACAAACCATCTTGTGCTCTAAATCACTTAGTCATTTATAGTTCTTACTTCTATAATTATATATTTCCAGTTTATCAAATCTCTCTTTTACACTGCATGTACATTTCTTCAGCATTTATGTATATTACTCTATTGCCTGTTTTATATTTCCTGTATGATATGAACTGCGTGAGATATTTTGTGCTCGTTCCTGTCCTAACGGACCCGTTTAAAATATTACAGAGGATAAGTAGGACTTCTGCACTACCTACTACGGAGCATGCCTAGATGACACTTGCAAGCTGGACCCCCAGGAGGTTCAGACAGCTGCTGAGGATCCTACCCATGTCTAGTTTAGATAGCTAGACTTCTATCTTATTTTCATGTCCTTGAGTTGTGGATTTTGGAGTTGTATTTATTTGTGTTGTTGAAACTTGTTGTTGTTTGTGTCGTTTAGACACTTGGACTTATTTCACTTATGTCGTATTTCTCTTTTGAGATTGCATATCTATCTTATCGTACTTTTCCATCTTAGCTTTGTGATTGAGTTTTACCTTGTGATTGTTCTCCGTTCGGAGAGTATATCATATTTTGTTTAGTTGTGATTATGACTTAGAACAGCGTTCTACCGCCGATACTATGGCGTAGGCTGGACGTACCCACTTCTCGTACCCCTACATTGGGTGCGGGTCGTGATACGTTTTAGTGGTGACCCATGCAGGTCGAGATTCGTATTAATGCGAAGTCATGGTAGTACGACGAATAGTTGTACTACTGCACACCTACGATAGAATATAGGAAGTAAGGTATTAAAATGAGAAGTTACTTAATCACAGTTAGGACTGCTTGAGAAGATTCCTGTGATAACCCTTGAGAATCTCATTATAAACTATCTCGAAATTTGATTCCAAACAGTTTATGTTTATCTTCCTTGTTCGTTGATGAATTTGATTCTTGGTAATCAAAGTTGATTTAATTTTCCTACCAAGGTAAATCATATGGGCTAGGTCGTCTCAGTTATGGAATCTAGAGTCTTCTACAGTCATATTAGCTGGCATGGTAAGGATATATAGTCTGATTTTGGACGTATTTCTCGGGTGTGAGAATTTAAGGTTTTCGCGGCCAAGCATGCGGCGATGCAAAAATTTTAGATACCATGATTCTAGAGGTATGTACCTTAGTCGAGGACTCAATGGTTATCGTAGCCCTGCTTACTAGTATGACGATGATTTTGAGTATCATGATTTTGGACAGACGCATATGATTATCAGATTGTATCTCAAGAAGGTTTTTAAACATATCATCCCTATCTTTTATTTCTATCTAAAACAAAATTTGTTGTTTTATTTCTTCTTCAGTTAACTTAGGAGTAGGAGTAGTTTACTGTTAGTATAATCCTTTGTAGAACTTATTTTGATATAATTCTTTCATAATACAATGAATTGATGATTTGTGTTAGACTTTATCTTAGAATTGATAGTATAGCTCTTGCTTTAGAATGGTAACCTAGTAGCTAAACCCCTGCTGGTTAAGATTTCTAGTTTTCATATAGGATGTTAGTCTGCCATATAGCCTTTTGTTGATTGATTATTTTTTCTTATCCTTTCCAGTATGGCACCTATGACCCGAGCATGTCCCCAATGCATAGCTATAGTTCTGGAAGAGACTGAGAGCGTGTTTCCACCATCCATTGCTCAGGAGGAGGTAGCAGCAGCCTCACCAGTTCTTCCTCTATCTCCTGTCATTCAGGAGGGAGCTGCAGTTCAGCCTGAGACTGAGAGCTTTTCTCTGCCCCCTAGAGTGGTACCCCCTACCATTCATGATAGAGCTCAGATGTACAGACTTCTCCAGGATATGTGGGAGGTACAGAGACTTCAGGGTGAGCTTGCGAGGGAGCATGGTTTCAGTATCCGACTGTTGTGGGATTACATGCATCCGAGGGGAGAGCCTAGCCCCAAGAGGGCGAGGAGCAGTATACCTCCAGAGCCTCAGGAGTACCCAGGTTTCCAGCCCAGACCAGTCTATCCAGTCTAGATACTTATCTAGTAGAGGCCAGCTGAGAGAGAGCCTACCTATAATTTCTGTAAGAAGTCTGGACATTTATGGGACCAATGTAGAAAGAGGAAAGGATTGCGCCTGTACTGTGGGTCAGATGAACACAGGGTGCTACAGTGTCCTACTATACCTTCCATATCCAGGGCCTTGCCTCCATGAGAGAGCTCTAGTCACCAGACCTAGTAGAGGTGAGTTCTTGACCTATACCTTAACCTGTCTTTGATGATTACTGTACCCTACCATATTGTTTGTATGTCTTGATACCTTATGACTGCTTTGATCCTGTATGACTAAAATGACTAAATGAACCTTAGCCCGATATTGTATGCCATGACCCTATTTGTATTTCCTTCAAACTGTATGATTTAGATAAATTTAGGAGACTATGATTGTTGGGAGTTTGACCTAGAAATACGACCATCTTAATTTTGAGGACGAAATTTTTCTAAGGAGGGTAGACTTGTAACACCCCCTTTTCTAAAATGAGGGTAATTTTGAACTTTTGTAATTATAATCATTTAATAAGAAGATTTAAATCATGTTATGATTTTTTAGTGATTTTTAATTAATTTAAAATTATTTAAATCTGTGAATTATGATTTTGATGTGTTGCTAGTGAAACACTAGAGATTACTTGACCTAGAGCCAAACCATGACCAAGGAGACCTAACCATGTGATTAGGATGACTAATTATTATTTTTGGCGTAAGGGTATTTTGGTCATTTTTGGACTTTTAGTGAAAATAAATTTTGATTAATTAATATTGTGCTAATTGAATTGTCAGAGACTAACCTAGAAGTTAACCTAATCTAGATGTTAACCATGAGCCTAGATATTAGATTATAAGCTTCCATCATGACAGGGTTAAGAATATCTAGATATTAAGTTGAGGATAGATATTTGTTAAGGTAGATATTTTAGCTTGGGCCCTTAGCTTAAGGCCTAGAATTAAACTAGCTAGAGGCCTTTAAACCTCATGAAACTTAACCCTAACCCTAGAAATGATCCTTGGCTACCATCAAAGGGTTCCCCCTCTATATAACATCTCATATCCACATCTTGCCTCTTTTTAATATCAACAAAGAAACCCTAATTTAGTTCTTCCCTAATTTCTCCTCCTTTATCCAAATTGATCCCAAATTGAACCTAGAGACTTGCATCATCATCCCCAACAGTAGAAGAGGCTAGTGGAGGCTTGCTAGCAAGGTTTGAGGAGCATTAGACCATAGAAAATTGGAAGGGGTTCTCATTTAAGTTTTGTGCATTAAGATTTACTCTCAATAGATAAAACCCCTCAAATTGATTCATTTCCATTTTCTTTCCATAGATGTATTCATTTAGGTGTCCCTTAGATGTAGAGCAAGTTTGGTAGGAATTGGAGTTGATTTGATGTGTGTATCAGACACGTATCAGTGTCCTTTACTTTGTGTTCGATGAAATGTCACCGTGGATATTTTCTTCTTATTTTCTATAATAAATTACATGTTTGGATAGCCCTTGGCATGCTGATCACAAATCCCAAACTCTGAGCACGATTTGGATTCGTGTCCGTGTCCAAAACAGACACGAACGTGCTGCACGACGCCACGCACGCGTGTCCTGCTGCTACACGTCGATTGCTCGTAGCAAAAGCCATATGGGCACGTGCCACTTCGCATAGATGTAGGGGCAGTGACTGATGTGTCACTTCCCAAGTTTCGTGGCCTATTGTGTCATATCGGACACGAAATCAAGCGTGCACTGAATTTGCACTATACTGTTATACGCAAAAATCAAGCTCTGATACGCACTTGTATCTTTGACACGACACATCATGGACATGAAGTAGTGTGTCGATAATGTAGCCCTATACCTTGGATAGGTGTGGATACGAGCACGAGGTCACACGTGCCCTGTGTCGTGTCATATTTGACTCGACACGCCCCGACCATACTGTATTCTACACAGTTCCTGATACACTATTTGTTCCCTGTTTTGGACACTTCATGTCCATTGTTTGGACACATGGACACCCCCCATATGTGCACATTTGCATGCCAAACCTCTGTATATTGTTTCCCCATTTATATTCGATTTATGTTTATTAATTTAGCCGGGTTCAAATTGAATAGGTATGTTCTGATACCTTACTGAAATGTGAACTTGGGTTTGAATGTTTGTAGTAAAATTGGGTTTAAAAAACTGGAATTAGGTTTGATTTTGAACTGTGAAACTGAGAATGAAATGTTAATGTTAACTGATAACTGAGTTTACCTTAAATATGAATCTGATTTGGGTTTTCGTTTGGGAATTTGGTTTCGAAATCAATATGAACTTAGGTATGTTCTGATACCTTAACAGTAGGATGTTTGGGTTTCAATTCGAATGTATTAACTGATATTTGAAAAAACTGAGACCTGGTACGTGAACTGAGTTTTGATTGGTTAAGATGTAAACTGTATTGAATGATAACATGTATAAACTGAGAACTGAGATTTTATGTGAAAAATGTAAACTGAGATTAAAGTTTAGATGAAAACTGTGTTTGCCTCTATATGCAAAACTGAGATTGATATTGGTTTGATACATTGAATGATTAACTGTCATAAATTGAGGTTGACCTGTTCACTATTTTGAATGTTAACTAAGTTTACATGATTTTGAGTTGTAAAGAAATTGTTTACAATAAAACTGAGTTGAATACTATTTGTCAACTGAGTTGAGGTTGAATCAAAATTGGGATTAAAAACCTGAGTTTCACTTTATATCCACACTCACCCTATACCTGAGCACACTCACCCTATCATGCCACATTATACATTCACTCTATTTATCACTCCACACACACTTCACTCTTTGTACACTCACTCACTCATTGTTCCCCTTCACTGTCCACTCTCTTTCACTCACTCTCACTATCTCTTATATCTTTCTATATATATTGCATTGTTTTAGTTGGGTTTTAGATGAAAATGTATAGGTATGAGTTTCTATCTTTACTGAACACCCCTACTACAGCAGCACACAAACGCACACACACTCACATGAATGTTGCACCTTCTCTTTCTATATATATATAAAGGGTGGCACAACGCTACCCTATCTTCTGGAGGCAAAATGATTCTTATCAATCACGTCATTTCATCCATCCGCGTCTTCACCCTGGCCGCTTGCTCCCCTTCTAAGAAAGTGCTATCCTCGATCGAAAGTATCTTTAGTAACTTCCTTTAGGGACATAGCGGCGGCAACGACAAGCACCATTGGGCCAGGTGGGATACCATGGCTTGCCCCACTGAAGTCGGGGGCCTGGGATTCACCAAGCTATCCTACATTGTCAACCTTCTCGATGAAACTTTGGCGAAAGCTTCGATTGAGTCACAACCTCTGGACTAGATTCATGAAGGCCAGATACTTCAAGCGCATCCATCCGACGACAGCCATCGCCAACAGCAGATCCTCCACGGCATGGAGGCGTATTCTCAGAGGTCCATCTCTCGCAGAACCAGAGGTTCGCCATCAGTTGGGCGGCAAAAATTCGTCGCCATTCCTGGAACGCTGGGTTGGAGACTCTTTGCTCCCCAACCTCTCCGATGCCCCGAGAAAGAGCACCATCAACGAATTATGGGACCCCTCCAACAACAATTAGAACTGGAACAAGATCCGAGTCTGGGTCGGCCAGGAGACGGTAGACAGCATTCGGTGCAGCAATCTGACGATTGGATTGGGAGACGATGAGCTTCGGTGGGCGCCCAAAGTTTCCGTATCCTTCTCGGTCAGATCGGCCAGAAAAGTCATCCTGGGTAACCCGACGCCCACATCCCATGATCTCTGCCTTATGGCAGACGTGCATCCCGAAGAAGTGGTCTTTCCTCATATGGAGAGCTCTGCACAATATCCTTCAAACCGACGACACCCTCAACACTATTGGGTTCAGCCTTGCGTCCGCATGCACTTGCTGCTCGGATCGTCAGTCGAAAAATGTTAACTACATCCTTTATCAGGGGGACCTCCCTGACAAGGTTTGGAGAGTTCTGTCCCAGTGAAGCAGGATAGCTCTTAGGGGCGACAACTTCAATGACTTAGTTGCGGGCTGGGCTACAGGTCCCATGGCCACCAAATGTAGCTGCCGTCGCTACATGGGTTATCTGAAAATATTGTAACAAGACGAGATATGAAGGCCACCAGTACAACGCTGACCAGCTCATTTGGGAGACTATTCGGCAATATCGTAAGCATGCAGCCCTCTGCAAGCACTGCCAACCGGGCTTCTGGCACTCTGTCCTATCTCCGGCTTAGCCGTTTTGATTCCAGTTTCCTCCTTTTGTTAGTATACGTGTATAGGCTTCGACATTTTGTGCCTACTGGCATACTTGTACAGTTTCGCCTTTCATGGCCTTTATAAATAAAATAGGTAGTGTTTCCTTAATATATATATATATATATATATATATATATATATATATATACTTCCTTAAAAAAAAAAATATATATATATACTTCCTTAAAATATATATATATATATATATATATATATATATATATATATATATATATATATATTTTAAGGAAGTATATATATATATATATATATATATATATATATATATATATATATATATATATATATATATATATATATATATATATATATACTTCCTTAAGTTGTATCTTATATATATGTGGTACTCTATATTACTTAATGTTATGTGGTGGTTTGGACTATAGTATTAGACTATAGTGGGGCTTGTGCTTGGTATAGCTAGTTAACTAGGCTTTATAGTGTAGTTTGGTTTTAGACCTAGAATTGACTTGTTAGACCTAGTTTAGTTGAACCTAGACTAATTTGACCATGTTTGACCTAACCCTAACTAGTTTGACCTAGTTTTACTTTTAGAGTTGACCAAGTGCCTAGAATGACCTAGAAATCATATAGGATGCATTGTTAACTTCATTATTACCATTGTGGATACATTATGACTTGTGTTGCTCTAAATAGGAGTCAGATACCTCATTTTTGATAGTATATTCTCACAAACATTCAGATCTCAGGCGAGTACATTCTCTGATCGTTTCATACTTACTAGGACTTATATTCTTGCTCTAGACTGCATTACTTGATGATGTCACGTTGTTATCACGGATTGGTACTATATGGATCTTTTCATGAGATGTTATCCCCATTTGCGGGTGCATCGGATACTTTATGTCATGTGTTTCATGTACATCACGTATTCTTTGCTTTCGCATTATTCATGTATTCTCATGTGCACTCATGTACGCTCATGTATGTTCATGTACTTTCATGAGTCCTCATGTTCGGCCATGTTTTCTCATATGCTTCATGTATAACCAAACCTCATGTGCATAACGTAACTTGATCAGATCCTTGTGTATTGATTGGGGGTAGGGGTGAATATAAATGGTTATGTGATTTATCCCCGCATGTGCACTCTATTACTTATTTATGTCATTATTATGATTCTCATGTGCACCACAGCTCTCATTGATACTGTGGGATTCATGTGAGGTTCAGATTATTCATGTGCAATCCAAGCCGATTACAAACCATCTTGTGCTCTAAATCACTTAGTAACTTACAATTCTTACTTTTATAGTTATATATTTCCAGTTTATCAAATCTCTCTTTTACACTGCATGTATATTTCTTCAACGTTTTATGTATATTACTTTATTGCCTGTTTTATATTTTTGCATGATATGAACTGCGTGAGATATTTTGTGCTCGTTCCTGTCCTCACGGACCTGTTGAAAATATTACAGAAGATGAGGAAGACTTCTGTACTACCTACTACTGAGCATGCCTAGATAACACTTGCAACCTGGACCCCAGGAGGTTCAGGCAGCTGCTGAGGATCCCACCCTTGTCTAGTTTAGATAACTAGACTTCTATCTTATTTTTATGTCGTTGAGTTGTAGATTTTGGAGTTGTATTTATTTGTGTTGTGGAGACTTGTTGTTGTTTGTGTCGTTTAGACACTTACTAATTTCACTTCTATTGTATTTCTCTTTTGAGATTGCATATCTATCTTATCGTACTTTTCCATCTTAGCTTTGTGATTGAGTTGTACCTTATTATTGTCCTCCGTTCTGAGAGTATATCATATTTTGTTTAGTTTTGATTGTGACATAGAATAGCGTTCTACCGCCGATACTGCGGCGTAGGCTGGATGTACCCACTTCTCGTGCCCCTACATTGGGTGCGGGTCGTGACACCAAGTATCAATATATATATGTTACATCTCTACTAGTTACCTACTATCCAGGATTACTTTAGCCAATTTATCCTTTATATATACATGGATGTACCCAATGCCTATTACATATACCATTACCTTTACCTACCCATAACATATACCAATATACCTTTTACCCATATCTAAACATTTACCTTTTACCTATATTATATACATATATCCATATATACTACTATAGACCCATATCGCTAACCATTTACCTATTACTATACCCTCATACATGTTTGTCCATACTTACCTATAGTGCTTGGTTACTTTCTTACTCATATACTATATATATATCCACCCTACATGTCATAGTACACCAAGATACCCATATACAGTATCCACATGGTATAATATACCCCTTATACTATATGTATATATATATTTATCTATATCCCTATGTATCCTATAATATTGGTATCTATATGATACCTATATAAAATATAGAGAAATTTTGAGTTGCACCCCACAATATTTAACCATATTCAAGGTGCACCCCACTGTTTTATCATAATGTATAATACCTCCCACTTCCGTCAAAAAATAACGGTCAATAATTTTTGACTGAAATGTCCTTCCATTTTTCCAAGCTGACGAGGGAGAACTGGTAATAATGGTAATTTGCTAGGGGTATTTCGGTCAAAAATTAATGGTCGACAGAGTTGACCGTTAGTTTTTGACGAAAGTGGGGGATATTGTACATTATGGTAAAACAGTGGGGTGCACCTTGAATATGGTTAAATATTGTGGGGGTGCACCTCAAAATTTCTCTAAAATATATATATGATATTGTACCCTTACAATTCTATGCATACCTATTACTTACCTTGCTAATAAGGTATTTATCTTTACCCTTAGAATTACTTAACTACCTATACATATAAATATACACTTATATATACGTATATAGATAGCATATCCTTAGGATACCATATGTTCTACCTAATACTTGACATATCCTATACCATGATATGTCATGATACCTTAATTCATTAAGTATCCCATATTTTACACCATGCCTTAGCTACCTTACCTATATCCTATGTAACATAACATGTATTCTAGTATCTTATTTCTATATGTACATATACCTATAGATATCTACGTTTGATCTTCAATACATATATGCATAAATATGTATCCTAGGTTACCTATAATTGATATCAAGATATCTATATCCTTATCCTATGGTATGTATAGCCATAGATTAAAGTAATATGTTTACCTATATACCTATATATCAATATATCATTCTATTCCATTATCTGTCAAAATTACCCCAGGATATCCTATGCTTACCATACTCAACCAATCATAGACACATGGACTCACTCATCCTACTCTTAGCACTTGACATCTTGATATTATCTACTATCTAGTTCTAATATCCATTATCTTAGTATCTTGACCAATACATTATTCTCCCATATGCTTATCCAACTAACTCTAATGCTAATACTTGATACCAAATAAGATACCTTACTCAAGTCCCAATACTCACTTATCCTTACTCATGAAACTTGAGTTTCACGATACCAATATCCTCATGGTACCCAAGTATTACACTAGTACCTTGCCCACATCTTTAATACCTTGACACATAACATCTATATTTGGCTTACTTGATAACCTTTGGTATCAACATTAACACACACTAACTAACACATATTACCTAACAATAATATATATATATATATATATTTTTTTTAATATATATATATATATATATATATATATATATATATATATATATATATATATATATATATATATATATATACTATATCATACATATATCATACATATCATATATATCATATATATATATTAAAAAAAAAAAAAAAAATACTATATCATACATATACTTGACAACCTATGATACCTACATTCACTAAATATCCATATTACATAGGCTCATAGGATACACAAAATGCCTATATCGTATAGTCAGTTTTCTACTTAAAATTAATATTGCACCTATTAGACATATTCACTAAATTCTAGGATTAAAGTATGTCATAGACCTTTGTATTAGATTTTTTAAACTTCAAACAAATTGCATTTTCGTGTCCGGAAGCTCCCGGAATCGCGAAAACACTGAAACGCGTTCGTCTTTCGGACAGCTGACACTCAAACAGTTTTACAGAAAGTTCTTGAAAGAATTTGTCCTATTACTATATATATTTCGAAAGCTAACTTTGATATGGTTCATTTAAAAAAAACGAGAGATTAATCGGAGTCTTGAGCTAGGAGTTATGACATTTCTAAGTTGCTATGGCTAATAAAAACGTGGATGAATATTATAACGAATTTGGGTTATTTTGGACAAAAAAAACACATGTATATACCCAAATCTAACCATGTATATCATGAGATACCATGACACAACACCACGTATCCTATT
The DNA here is from genome assembly GCA_029216955.1 of Iris pallida. NCBI lineage: Eukaryota > Viridiplantae > Streptophyta > Magnoliopsida > Asparagales > Iridaceae > Iris > Iris pallida. The sequence goes on along the minus strand of JANAVB010004800.1, from coordinate 36,114,869 downwards.
TAGGGCACATACACCCAATCTCGACACAAAAAGGACAAGAAAGTTCCTTTGGGAACACGTATCGAACACTTGGTGGTCACAAATTCGATTTTTCCCAATTTGTATCAAAATGAAATAGGAAAAATCTTCAAATAGGAAGAGAAGAGCCTCAATTCCTCTCTAATGGTACCCTAATGCAAATGGGTCCTAAATGAATGTAGTTACACTAATAAAATGAAATAGAAGGATTTAGAGGGCTTATACCAAAAGGAAGATGGATTCCCAATGTAAATTTCCTAGATCTAGATCTCCACCAAGCTTCAAGGCTCAAAATTCTTCCAATACCTTCTTAGCTAGCTAATAGAGGCTTCTCCTCTCCAAGGGGAAGAGAATGAAATAAATTTGACTCAATTTGTAGAAAATTAGGGTGTAGGAGCAATTTGGGAAAATAGCTCCTAAATTAAGGCTTGAAATGAAATGGAAAGAGGAAGAAGATGAAGTGGGGCTTTAGTAGAAAGGTAGGCTGCCATATGGTGTTAAATTTAGGGTTTGGTTAATTAGGAAAGGTCCACTGCACCCCTCCCTTTAGTTGTGACAAGTTAGGGATTGAACCTCCCTTCCTAATTAGGTGTTTAGTCAAGTTTTCTAACTAAATCTTCTAATCTATCCACAAACTAACTAAAGGTCATTTAGGCTAGTCCTAATCATCTAGTTAGATGGTCATGATAAGTTAGTTTAGGTCCTCTAGGATCATAAACTACTATTCTAGTCAAAGGCTAATAATTAGTCATATTCAATAATAACACATATGCACTATTAATTATTTAGATAATTAATCAAAATATAAATTCTAGTTTTGAAAACTAATTTGTCACTCAAGATATAATGTGAAATCACACTAATAACAATAATTAGGAAAAAGTGAAAAATATCCCTGTTCTGGAAAAGTGGTGGTTACGAAGTTACTCCCTTGACTGAAAAATCGTTGATCCTCTTGGCCGCTCACTTGGTGTTTCATACAATGTCTAAAAAGATAGTTGGTAATGTGCGCTTGATGTCTTAAGTATGGGATTCATAGAAGTCGATTGTTATGATGCAATTGATAGTGGGTGATGGCATGATATGTTGGAACAGAATGTGCATGGTATCAATAAATGGGAATCGACAGAAATCTTCGAGTTGGCTTATATGTGTTGGCTTGGTTATGTTCAGATGCGGATACGAGAGAATTAATTGGTATTTTATGGTCGACAGAGCCACATCGGGACAGATAGTCCAATATGGACATTGGTTTAGTGCGAAGAGAATATTTATCGGAGATGGCTTGAGCTCTGAGTGGTATATGGCTCTACCTCTTAGCGATAAAATGAACCTTGACCGTGTTCATAATATAATGATTGCTTTACCTATAAGGTATTGGATATATCGAGTCATAGCTGGAATTGCGATTGATGCATGACAGCTAGGCGTGTTCCTTGATAATTAAGTTCGGATAACTTGTTGCGAGATTTTGATGTGTTTGGATGAACCATTGCTAGACTCTGATAGTTAGCATTGTATTGGGTAATGAGGATTGAGAATATGAAATAAATGCCTTGGTTGGGAATGGTACGAATTATAGGTTCAGACGATGACTTGAATCAGTTGGGTAAGAAGAATTGTAGGCTCAGTATCGATGGTGGGTTGTTGCCATCAAAAGATTTAGAAGAATAATATGGACCGAATATAGAATGATGTTGGAATTGAGTAAATGAAATTGCATGTTGGACATCGGCAAATTGCTGGTAATGTTAGACGCTTATCGGGATGTTGCGAATGATTTAGAAGATGCAGAAAGTTGCATCAGCGACCCAAAAGTTAGAGAGTGGATTTGAGAAAATAGATGGCTTGTGCACATGTGCAGTTGTGCTTGAGAAAATTTAACATGACCTGAATTAACAAGTTATGACCCTTGAAATTTTTGAGGCATAGAGAATGAGTACATGTCCCTTGATGCATGAAAGAGTAGATGTTCCTTATGAGACTCTAATAGCTGGAATACAAATAAGTATCGAGATGCATTATTATGTTATAGACCCTGTAGGTGAATGATGTTGTCGCATGAATAACGAGTTCGGGTGAAAGATAGAATTGATGGGTTATGACTTAGGTAATTGAGTTATGTCATATTCAACTGGATGACCGAGGTACGAATGCTAGATGATTTATGCCACAGCAATTGGATCGGTGCATGAATAGTAAAATCTTCTTATGGAACCATAAGGAGATGATAAAAAATGAATAATGATGGTTAACGTGAATTGCTAAGAGATGATCGTGTTTGCTGCTAGCAAAAAATAATAAAGGATGCTTTCGAAAGAAATTACGATTATAGTTGCCTTATTTTGTTGGTTAAAGAGTACAGACCGTACATATGATCTAGAAATACGGGATTTTTGACTCAAAATAGTTGGCCTGGTTGAATAAGACATAAGTTGAACACGATATGAGAATGCTAGTCGGATTGGGAAGGTAATATTGCATCGATGCAAGTGAAAACTGAATAGTTGGATGTCCGATTGATAAAGTTTTATATGATAGCTTCCGAATTGACCCTTAAGAATTGTTGGATAGATTTTGTTGGTTGTGGGTAAGTCTAGAATGACTTCATTAGGTGTAACTCGAGGATGATTATGGGTAGAAAGACTTGACCCTAGAGTGTCGATTGGTTGCTTAAGTTTCGAATTTGTTGGCTAGGATATTTCAGTTGTCTGAGTTGGAAATAAGTTCATAAGATTGGGATGGTGTCCAATGTCCCTTAAGTTGGTCGGACCATAGATTATCCCTGAGATAAGATAGAGTCCGATGATAAGAACTGGTTGTCTCTAAGATCAGAGATAGATATGTCCCTATAGCTATCCATCGTTGATGAGTTAGCTAGTTGTCTAGTTTAGCCTAGAATAGTTGACCGTAGAGACTTGACCGAAAGCTAAGTTGACTGTTAGAGACCCTCAAGATGTCCCTATTGATGTTGCGTGGGTATTATCGGAACGAATGAGATATGTCGGGAAGTAAACTTTGGAATGGAATAAAGATTGGAAAATTTGATGCTATAACGTTGGACGGAATGACGGATCATGTTTGTTTCGAAACTTGGTTGCCTTTATTCGGAATGTCGAAAATTGTTTGAGTTGGTTGGATTAGAATGATCGGTTGGTTGAATTATATTGAGATATATAAATTGATGGTAGTCGCCTTGAGACAGTCAGAATAATTCTATTGAGGGATAATCGGATCGGAATTGAGAATAAGTGTACAACGGAATGAGATAGTGCATGTAATCGATATCGACGAAAGCAGAAGAAATTTTGGAAATGACCCTCGAGATTAATGTTGCTGGAAATTAGAGTTGCTTATGAGAGATGAAAATACATTAGCTTAATCAATACGAGAAAATATTTGAGTATAAGAAGAAATTTTACTAAGGAGGACTGATGGTACAATTGGAAGATGGATTATAATCGTAATTTTTTTGAGTTGCAAATAAAGTGTATAAATGCCAACGAAATGGGTATATGAGTTGATCGATGATAATCATGGTATTGAAATAAAAGGTGGCCATTGGCTTAATCAACTTTGGTGGCATAAATGATAATGAACTTGAAAGGAATACTTTGGAATATTTTGGACCGGTTGTGGAAAATTACTCGAGTTGGAATTGGTAATATCTATTGTGTTATTAGTTGGTTGGAATATTGAATAAACAAGCTGGGATTATACGAGATGCTTAAGAGGAATTGCCAACGTTTGGGAACAAACTTATACATGTAGCTCGTTCGTTTTCTCTATTACTGAACTTGGTTGAAATGTATATATTTCTGGGATGCCTAAAATATGTGTACGATTTCAACTAAGTGGTATGCTGAATTCAAACAAAGCCACGGGAGAGGATTATCATGTGCTAAGTAATTACAAGAGTGTTGGAGGAAAGAACAAAGATGGTAAACAAATTTTTGAATCAAATGGAGATGCTGTGGCAAGATGGGTCATATGAAATCAATCGTAATATTATGGAGAAATATTAAATGGTGCAAGTTGATCGTTGAGAAGTCGCATAAAAGTCGGTTGAAGTTATGGGGATGAGTTTAGTTTAAGTTTCGAGAACAAAACTTTTTCTGAATGGTATATAATGTAGTGCCCCGACCCGCAAGATGCCTTATAATGATGGTTTGTTCGATGAAGCCTTGTTGGACTTAGGAATATTGGAAGGATTGCTTGTGATTGAGGCAGGAATTGTCTTATAAATGTAAGTAGTGTTGAACCCTTCGAAGATCCTTTAGCTTCACGCTTAATAAAAGGATTGTATGCTATGTTGCTCATTGAGTTGCTGAATAACACCTTGCATGAAAGTCAAAAAGAAAAAGAAAGGTAATTAATCACAAGACCCAAAATCTGATGTGAATTATTTCAATGAATTGTATGCTTGTGTGTTGTTGTTATGAAATACGTGACAGATGAAGAAAAAGTCTCAAATACTTGGACGGCGAGTATGACGAGCATTAGCTCGATGAATAGATAGTAACACATAAGCTAAGTTCCAAGAACTGGGCAATGGGTATGCTTGAATTATGTCCGAATGAACGTATGATAATAAAGATGCCAAGTCCTAAGAATTGGGCGGTGAGTACATGTTGAGTGTTGGTTGGAAAGATATATGGTATCAAAGATATTGGAAAGAGATTGAGTAATCAACATTTATTATCCCGTCACTGATATAGAATGTTGATTACACTAGGACCCTAGATTGGGCAGTTGGTATTTATGAGCTCAGCTCAAGGCAAGATGGCAATACGAATGAGGATGGTGGCTGATTACTAAGTTTTTCTTACCATGCATTATATATTTTCTTAATAGATAAGTCGCATATTCTTGCATGGTCGTGGAAAACTTATGCATAAGGTATTTCCTTGAACGTTAATTCGAGGCCACAGACCTGGTTCATCCTAGGAGAAATAAGGATTGGTGCCGACGTATTAGCATCGATATACGGGACTTTCACTAGGGCTAGCTACCCGTACTGCAAGGGGTGCTGTTATACCTGGAATACGGTCCAAGATGGCATGTTGCCAGTGACCTTCATATAGATAGGTCTCGTGCTAATGATGTCTTATGCAGGCAGAGTAAGTTATTACTCAATTACAGGAAAAGATGTCGGTTGTTGGTAAGAATCACCTGAACGATGAAAAATATATTGAATTATGATATTGTTCCTAACATTGTCTTATGCAAAAAATATAAGTATTATGGATGTACAGGAATGGCTATACGACCGTGGGTAAGAATCACCAAGTATGATAATTATGTGCTTTATCTTATGTTGGCTACGAAATATATGCATGCTTTACTTCTGTCGGATATGAACTGCTAATTGACCCTAAGGCAACGAGAAAGACCATTGTTAATAATATTCTATAACATGATTACTTAGTGTTGTCTTCTTATGTGAGTTGGGCCAGCACCGCTCGCTAGTATATTTATGATATACTGACCTATGTTGTTGGCAATATTTCAGGTGCTCATGCATAAGGAAAATTATTTGATTAGTGCTTGGCATTGATGAATTAGATTGGTGTGCAGAAGCTCTTCTTACAAGACGATGTCTTCTGCTATACGAGACATTACATATGGAATAGTGTAACTCAGTTGTACCAGTAAGATTGTAAGCAAAGTCGACATATTCGGTGGTAAAGCCTAAATGGCAAGTATATATTCAGTTGGCTATTCAAGAGTATTGTAATCTGTTGTAAACTCTGTATTCAGCTACAAGTCCTGTAATCTATTACAATTATCAATAAAGAGATACATTTCTTCATATCTTGTTGTGACTTCAATTTATCTGTTGGTTTTACTGTACTGTTATTGTCTTCTGAGAAATACCAGGAACTGTATTGGTTTTGTCATGTACAAGTACATTCTAGACTTATACGGCATCACGCCCAGTGGCTAGATTTCGATCCTTCAGGATCGGGACATGACAACTATAATTTACGTCATTTATGATCATTGATAAAATAATAGCATACAGAAGTTCAACTGGATAGCACACAAGTGGCATGTGCATAGTAAACTCAAAATAGGTCAAAACCATATATTTGGTCGATTAGATTTCATCGATGTCGGGTCCTGAAATTAAATTAGAAGTTAGGTCATGTTTTTTGGTAGATAGTTAAATGGCCTAAATTGACCAGAAAGTTGTGCGATATAAATAGAATACAAGGGAACATGTTTGAGTAGGACATGATATTTTAAGATGAAGATAATCTTGTCTACTATAAAACTCATGAAGGAAGTTCCGAGAGATTGACATCCCTGGTGTTCCAAAAATCAAAGTCACGAAAAGGTACTATTAATGATCAAAACTAATTCTAATAAAATTATTTATTGAAAATAATTCATTTAAAAAATTCAAAAGAAACCCAAAAATTCATGGGGCTCACGGTAGCTGTATAAAGGAAGAAGATGAAATAGATGGACATGAATAAGACTGATTGTAAATGTTTAGATAATGTGCATATTGGGTTCCAATTCGAGAAAAATAGATCATGGGACTGAATGTTTAGGAGCTAATTTTCAATCTAACCACAACATCAAGTCATCAGCAGAGCTGAAACAAACTTTAAAATATTTATCAAAATTAACTGCTAGACCTGCACTTGTTAGGATTTGGAGGAGGTTCACTTGTTGATTAAGGTTGAGTACTGCTTGAAAGTAGCCATGTTGGTTCAAGATGCACTCGGAGCATGTCTTAAGCTTATACCACTCGTGCGACTAGATTTTATGGCTACTATCGCTCGGGCAGGCCAATGTCGACCAGACTGATTGCGTTCTCCACGTCATGTCACTGATCTTCACATGAAAATGATTTCCAAGAAAATTTAAGCATTTTTATTGGTAGTACATTAACATTAATGCTACTAAAAAGTACTGTTTCAACAAACTAATCAACCTTGGATACAACATAAGGAGTACGATAATCATAATTTGTGGGATAGGTCCTGTCGTTATAGTTCGGCCAGAGGCCATGGATGCCGAAGTCTGCGGCCGGCTTACCAGTAAAAAAAATCTCAGATGTATAAGAGACCTCTGAATAAATAATACTAATATCTGACAAAAAAATAAAAAATAGAAGAAATTCGTAATCACAAACCCTAAATTACTAAAAGATACAAAGTAAGAAACCCTAGGGAATCCATAATAGGAAACTAAGGAACAAGAAATAAATCATATAAGAGGAAAAAAAATTGAGAAATCAAAACCTTCTTAATGTTGTCGATGGTGACGGGAACATAAAATAGAGAGGAGCTTCCAGACATCACGGGTGATGCCGACACCGGGGATGGGGAGGACTATGTGAGGTTGCTGTAGCAATGGAGGCCACCAGGGGATTGAGTGTGATGCTCCCATAGGCGTCATGAATGACAAAATTGATGGCGACAGCTTCGAGTCCTTACCGGAGTCGACCATCGCCCATCTCATGAAGTAGCTCGGAGGATGAAGGGTTTCTAGTACTATAGTTAGGGTTAGGATTTGGTCAGGTTAGGGTTTAGGATTTGGGGGTTCTCATGGGATGAGAAAGAGAATAAGAAGAGAAGGAGGAGGCGGAGAAGGGTTGAAGAAGTAGAGTATGTAGGAGGAGAGAGAGATATGGTCATTTTTGATATAAAAAAATTTGGGGGAAACGAAAGTTAGAGCAGGGGTTGAGATTTAGAGATTTTTTTAATCTTTTATGACACTTATGTAAGAACTCATTATAAATATATGTAATATATATAACGTTTATGTATAAAAGAATGTTATAATTTGTTAAAAACTCCTCTAAACCGTCATATTAAGAGATATTTTTGAACTTTTATAACACTATAATATAAATCGTTATAATAGAATGTTTACGAGCGTTATAAAATGGTAATTTTTTTATAGTGGGAAGTGGCACTACGAGTAAACATGCACTCAAATCCGGGCCTCCAAAAGAAACTCTTTGTCCCTTGCAAACATCACTGACCAGGATAATGTCACCTCTGGTCACAATCTTGCAAGTCCTACCCAATGGTTCAGAAACAATATAATATCTAAGAGCAAAAGAGACAGATACAAAGCTCTGTGTAGCACCATGGTCGAATAAGACTAAAGCAGGAAATGAATCAAGAAGTACAAAACCTATGACGATATCTCCAACGGGCTCGACCTCCTCGACCGACAAAGCAAACGCTCTACCCTGAGGTACACCCCTATGATGCTGGTGTTGGGCAAAATTCTGCTGCTAGGTTGGAACTGATGGTTCCTCAACTGAACGGTAGATGTTGTAGGTGCTCTCGCAGGAGGCGCTCATGCTGGACGTCCACCCTGAGCTAAGTGAGCTAAACAATCCTTCAGCTGATGGTCGGATGACCCACAAAAAAGACACACACCCAATCTTTTCCTGCAGACCTTTCTAGTGTGTCCTGGCTTCCCATATAATACACACTGAACGGTCTACCTCAGCACCTGCGAGATATGAACACCAGCTGGTGCATGGTGCTGCTGAAACGTCCTCGACTAAATGTGAGGATGCTTGGCTGGTCCCGTACTGGTACCAACACCCACGGTATCACTGCTCCTTCTGGGCCTAGGCGCAAGTGCTCCTCTGCTATCTAGGTATCCTTCAGAATATCCTCAAAAGTAGTTGTATGACACCTAGATGTGCGAGATCTGACCTCGTGGTTCAGGCTCTCCTGAACTTCTTGGCCTGATCTCCTGTCTTCCATACCATACTCTTCGCAAAATGGCTCAGGCAGGAAAACTCGACATCATACTCATCAACTGACAAGCTCTCCTGAACCAACCCAAGAAACTGGCTTATCAGGGCACCCAAAGCTTTGGCAAGGAATAACTTCTCCTTGAAAAGCATCTTGAAGCCTCCAAAGTCAGTCATGTTATGAAAAGCCAGGGCTTCATGCGATACCAGGTAAGCACGATATCAAACAGCTGACTGGCAGCTGCCTTGGCCTACAAACTCTTCTGTATCTAAGCCACTCCAAAGATCCACTCGATGTCCTCCAGCTAGTTGTCTGTATAGAGGATCCCCTCAGTACCCTTGTACTCCCGAGGAGACATCCTCTTGAGGTCCACAATGGTACCCTACTTCGACTGTTGCTGCTGTATTAGAGCACCCTGAGGCTGAACGAGTGCCACCTTCTCCACTGCAGCTAGTGCCAGCTAGTAGGCACTCATGATGCTCTAACGCATCAAGAAGGAAAGTATCCAAAAATGGGGGCCTATTTTTGGACACTTTCCTTCAAATCACCTCAGCCTGCCTCTATTGAGCCTCAGTCTGCGCTCTCTGGGCTTCCATTATCTATTGGAATAGCACGAACATCTATACTACATCGAGCGATGTTGCAGGAGGTGGCAGAGGAATCGTGTCTGGCTCACAGGAACTGTCCTCTATACAGGTGGAGGAGCACCCCTAAAAGCAGATGATACTACCACATGGACGGAAGAAATAGTGGAGCAACTCCGCAATTGGAGGTCCTGCAACTAGAGCAGGAGGTCGAGAGGAAGTAAACCTCTCGGAAGCTGTTGCGGGTCCAGAGCATTGTGATCTAGTTTTTAACGGCATCCTGAAGACAGATCAAACAAAGGAAGTCAATATGGCACAAAATAAGATATCATCAAGGAAGGACAATTAAATTCGAAGAATAGTATGCAAAAAGAATTTGGAATGGTAATCAAATAGATTGGAAGTTTTCTAATTGTGATTGAGTATGTCCTACTATAGCCTATATCCTATATCCTAATAGCAGGCTCGTAATAGCACTCTAAGTCTGAGTACCACTACGATATCATACTAATTGCGACCTAGACCTGATGGGCCACCATAGTTCCCGCAATCGGGACTATTTTGTTTATATATAGACATATATGTAATTTTATTCGCGTAATTTTTTTAGAACCGCTCGTTAGTGAATTACCAAGTATAAATTGGATTGTTTAAAAGTACTACTTAAAACACCAAAAATTGGATCCCTTATAACATCTCATATCCAGTACTCTAAAAATACTTTATAACTGCTACCCCTATAATTGCCATGCAGATCCTGAATGTACGATGTTGGTTATTTGTAAGTTTTTCAACCAATAAGTGTGGGTTGTATATATTAGTTTACATCTATGTTCTTTAAATATATCAATACATATATTCTCTAAGTTTTGCATCTTATTTTTCTATCGAATAATAATATTTTAGGCACTTGGGTTAACACACATAAAAACACCAACAATATTTTTATTCTAAAATTGGTTTTTATTTTTAGTTTGTAATAAAAAAGGCTACTTAATTAAATCTGTTGAAATATTGTTGAGTTTAACTATCAGAATAACAAAACTACACTTTTATGGATGTTTTTCAATTTTAGTATCATTTTATCAAGTCAAGTCTATGGTAAATTAATTTGCCAAAACTAGAATGACATTAACTGCTTAGTTAGACCTGGTGATATGTGATATGAGAAAAAATAATGCTATTCGTCGTCCAAAAAATTTGGGTGATATTATATCCCATTATGTGGTGTATGACGTGGTAGCTGACATGACAAATTTTAGTATTAACTTACCTGAACATAAAAAAAAATTGGGTGAATTTTTTGGATTAAAATTTGTCCTGATAGCTTTTATGTCAGATACTGTTAGTCCCGGGGCTTGATCAAAGATGATAAAACAGATGCAACATAGATCTACGATGATACAAAAACCAAATAACTCGATTACAATATGGAGGAGGAAATTAGAGAAGAGAAGATCTCTCGTTCTTCCTTGCAAACGTATTGCAATTGGGACAGAACGAGGTACAATAATCTAGAGAAAGATGATAAGAAGAAAAATACTGGGGTGTCAAAACACCGTTGCTCAAAGCAAGATTCGCCCCACACGAACTGCTTCCAGGAACCAGCAAGTTTGAAGAACTTGTGGAACGCTCGAAGTCACCTCTGTTCTGACTCCTCGGATGGACTTGCAATGGCGGCAGCAGCTCTCTCTCTCTTTCTTCTTTTCTGACTTATATTTTCGTAGTACCCACAAAGGAGGCCAGAAGAGAGTATATATAGAGAGAGGGTGGAAACCCTAGCCGCCTTTTCAGTTATGGAAAGATTGAATCAAATCCTAAAAAGATAGCAACGAGATTAATTCAAATCCTACAAAGAGTGGATCTGAATTAATCGCAATGAATCAGTCTTTCCACAACTGACTTGTAGTCTGCACAGTCAGCGGAGCCCTCCATGCGGCAGCAGCAGCAGCAGCCTGGCCGCATGAGCCTCATGGCCGTATGGACCGTATGGACCACATGAGCCGCATGAGCCGCATGGGCCGCATGGGCCGCATGGACCGTATTAGCCGCATGAGCCGCATGGACCGTATGAGCTGCATGGACCGCATGAGCCGCATGGTCGCATGGCCGCATGAGCCGTATGGCCGCATGGCCGCATGAGCCGCATGGCCGTATGAGGCCGCATATGAGCCGCATGTCGCATAAGACCGCTTGGCCGCATATGAGCCGCATGACTGCTGACGTGCTAAGTGCAAAGTACGCCAACAAAATGCCACATTACGCCTTATGAGCCCATGAGCCCGAGTCCGAGTCCGAGTACGAGTCCGAGTCCGAGTCGCTAAGCCCCTTTGGGGCTTAGCTCCAAATGGAACTAATCCAAGAGAATGACAAAAGCATTAATGCTTAATCCTTGGAGCCTTATTCTTACCTCCTCGTAAAATTACCCACGTGGTTTCCTCCTTAGGGTCACCACCCCATGTGCATCTCTCAACAACACACCCAAGTATATATGTTGAGATAACTCATGGTGCATTTCCGATGTGGGACTAAAATTTTACAAGGCATGTTGAGAGCTAGCTCTCTCCATGTAAAGAAAGCACCAACAATACCCCACATATCACAACATATATATGTGTCCAGGGTTGAGCGTTCCCCACAGTAACTATCCATTTTGCATTAGGATAGATGTCGCTGACGACTTGAATCTTCCCGCATGGGTTAAATAACAATGTGATACAAGAATGGACTACGCCTTGAATTCTGTACCACAATTATAATTCTTCCCACTCACAAAGTGTAGTTACGTGTGCTTCTGGCTGCACATTAAAGGCCCTGTGCCAGCCTGGTTTCAGTGTATAATTTTGGACGTCTACAAGTTTACCCTCAAGAGATAGCCTGATATCTCTTTCCATACACTATAGGTGAGTTCTTTATTAAAGAGATATGGCATGAAGCCTTGCGCTTCCTTGCGGTACTACGCCGCTATGACATGGCCTGAAGCCGAGGCATTACCCCTACCTGGGAACCTCATCGTAGTGTCATACTACTGTAGCATGAGGTTTCAGCCTCTTTGTAGTGCCAATCTACTCAACATGAAGCGTAAGGCTTCCTTGCGGTGTTACGCCGCAACGACATGGCTTACAATGCCGAGGCTTTACCCCTACCTGGGTACCTCATCGTGGTGTCGTGCCACTGTAACATGGGGCCATCCTCCCCTTTGTAGTGCTATCTACAACTCTTAAATTACGTCATATAGCATTAGGCTACCTGCCTATTTGCGGTGCTACGCCGCTATGACTTGGCTTGCAAAGCTGAGGCATTACCCCTACCTGGGAACCTCATGGTGGAGTCACCCACTGTAGCATGGAGTTTCACTCCTTGTAGTGCTGCTCTACCGTGCTTCCTGTAAAGCACACCAGGCATTCACTCTGCCTGAGAACTCATTAAGGCGTTTAAGCCAACCTTCCACAGGATCTATTTTTTCTGCAGAAAATACATAGTAGACAACAGTAGTTATGGGTCCGTATCCCTTCCATGTTCCAAAGAACAAGTACCCACTGTTACCTAATAGTTTCCCAGTCAGTGATCCTCCTTTGAACCAAAAGTTATATGCCTAGTAGATTTCTCTTTGAACTAATAGCATAAAACTTTATGGTAGGATTACAAAGACACACTATCAGAATGCCTTCAAGCCCATTTTACAAGCTGTGTCATCGACCAACTGGCGCTTGAGGCCCTTTGTGAACGGATCTGCCAGGTTCTCCTGACTCCGAACATCAACCACTGCAATTACACCTCTTTTGATAAGATCATGTATTGTCCTGTGCTTCAACAGCACAGTCCTCTTCTTTCCGTTGAAGAGGTCATTTGATGCCACCGCCGCAGTCGCCTGGTTGTCACAGTATATCGGTATCGCCGGTATCTGAGCCCCAACCACTGGAAGATCATACATGAGCTTCCGAAGCCATTCTGCTTCATCTGCTGCAGTTTCAAGTGCATAGAATTCAGATTCCATGGAGGAACGAGAGACTATAGTCTGCTTCTTCGACTTGCACGATATAGCAGCTCTATCCAAGGAAAAGACATATCCACCTGTGGATCTCTCGCTTTTCACCTCTGAACACCAGCTAGCATCACTGAAGCCTTCCACTACTGTCGGATACCCGTTATAGTGCAGTGCATATGTCTGAGTCTTCTTAAGATATCTCATCACCCGCTTCACAGCTTTCCAGTGCTCAACCCCTGGGTTGCTTGTGAACCGACTCAGCATTCCCACGGCGAAAGCTATGTCAGGCCTTGTGGCAGTGGTTGCGTACATCAAACTTTCGATAATGCTAGAATACTCCAGCTGCCTGACGCTTTCTCTCGAGTTTGGCTTCAGCTTCTGATCACACCTGTATGGCGTATCGATCCCTGGAAGATCCTTATACCCACAGCGCTACTCCAGTGTCTGTCCGGAAGATCTTTATGTCCAAGATGACATCTGCATCCCCCAAGTCCTTCATACTGAACTTGGTTGAGAGGAACTTCTTTGTCTCATTGACACAGCCTATATCCGTACCTAGGATTAGCATGTCGTCCACGTACAAACAAACAATGACTCCTCTTCCATCAGCGAACTTTGTGCAAACACATTTGTCCGTCTCGCTGACTCTGTAGCCGTTTGATCTAATAACTTTGTCAAACTTCTCATGCCACATCTTGGGAGCTTGCTTCAAACCATATAATAATTTCACCAACTTGCAGACTTTGTCTTCAAGACCTTTGACGACAAATCCATCAGGCTGTTGTATGTAAATCTTTTCGGTCAGCTTCCCATTCAGGAATGCTGTTTTTACATCCATCTGTTGTATCACCAACTTATGTATAGCTGCTAGAGCGATTAACATTCTGATGGTGGTCATTCGAGCTACTAGAGCGTACGTGTCAAAGTAGTCTATCCCCTGTTTCTAAGAAAATCCCTTGGCTACCAGCCTGGCCTTGAACTTGTCAATAGTTCCATCTGCCTTCATCTTCTTCTTGAAGATCCATTTACATCCGATGGACTTTTCTCCTTCCGGTAGATCTACCAACACCCATGTGTTATTGGAGGTGATAGAGTCAAACTCGTCATTCACTGCCTCCTTCCAGAAGATAGCATCTCTGGTCTTCATCGCCTCATCATAGGTAAGAGGATCTGCTTCCACATGATAGATGACAAAGTCATCTCCGAAATCTTTCGGTCTCCTCGCTCGCTTAGCTGACGGCTCTGCGAGGTCTGGTACAAGAGTTGTTTCATCAACAACAGCTTCTTCTTGGACTACTGGCCCATATGAGATTTTAGTCTCATTTGCACCTACATCATTTTTCGGAATGTCAGAAAGAACAATGTTTTTGTCTTTTACTAACTTGTCTTCAAAGTATTCAGCATCGCGAGATTCGATGATATGATTTGACTCATTATCAAGAAATCTCCTAGCATTACTCTTTTCGGCATACCCCAAGAAGATTGCCTTCGTAGTCCTTGTCCCTAGCTTCTGAATCTTCAGATCTGGGAGCTTCACATACGCCAGATACCCCCACACTCGAATGATATTCAAGTTTGGTCTGACTTTGAACCAGAGTTCATGAGGAGTTACGTCTGAAGTTGCATATGGCACACTATTTAGAATAAAAGTGGCCGTCAATGCAGCTTCTCCCCAGTAGCATTTAGGAAGACCCGCGGTTAGCAGCATTGAGTTCATCATTTCTGTCAACGTTCTGTTCTTCCTCTCCGCTACTCCATTGGATTGAGGAGAATATGGAGCAGTAGTCTCGCATATGATTCCATGTTCTTTACAGAACGATGAGAATTCAAGAGACCTGTACTCTCCACCTCGATCACTTCTTAACCTCTTGAGTTGTTGTCTAGTCTGCCGTTCAGCTTCGGCCCTGAACTCTCTGAACTTCTCGAAGGCTTCGTCTTTAGACTTGAGCAAGTAGACGAACGCATATTTTGAGAAGTCGTCGATGAAGGTTATGAAATACTTCATCCCGGCCTTCGTGGAGAAATGTTTGAAGTCACAGATATCGGAGTGCACCAACTCCAGAAGATCTATGCTTCGATTGACCCGATGAAAGGGTTTCCTTGTGATCTTCGTCTGAGCACACACTTCACACTTCTCCACCTTACCCCCACATTTGGAGATAAGTCCTAGACTAGATATTTTGTTAATTCTTTTATAATGAACATGTCCTAGTCTATTATGCCAAACTCAAGAGAATAATCAGAAAATACAACTGCATTAATGTCATCAAACTGGTTGACAAGCTGAATTTTAAACATTCCTTCGATTTGATAAGCCTTCCCGAAGTATGTTCCTTTCTTGGACATCACCAACTGACCAGCATTGATGTCCATCCTCAAGCCTGCGTTACAGAGCAGGCTCCCAGAGATCAGGTTCTTGGCAATCACCGGAACATGCTTCACACCTTGAAGCGTTAGAGTGTTCCCAGAAGTGAGTTTTAGCTTCACAGTCCCGATCCCCAGAACTTCAGCTTGTGCCTGGTTCGCCATGACAACCTTCTCAGATATCGGCTGGTACGTGACGAACCATTCCTTGCCAGAACAGACATGGCAAGTCGCACCAGTGTCTATCCACCAGTCAGAGTCAACCCCCACAGTTGTGACCTATGCGATCCTAGCAACAATGTTAGAAACCAGTGAAACCTTATTAGGCTCACCTTTCTCTGATTATTTGGGCTTGGATCTGCATTCACTCTTATAGTGGCCTTTCTTTCCACAATTGTAACAAGTCACGTGGGACTTAGTCTTCTGTTGCTTGAATGAAGGACCCTTCACTTTTAGATTAGTAAAGTCCTTCTTCTTGGGATGAGAAGCCGCCTGCTTCCCCTTGGGATCTCTCGTCTGCACTAGATTGGCTTTAGCCAACTGTTTGGACAGAGTGTCCACCTTCTGTTGGGAACGCATCTCGTCCTCAACATGGATCTCTTGAAGTAGATCTCCCAGGCTAATGTCTAGCTTCTTTCTGTGCATCCTTGCATAGAAGGTACTCCATCTAGCATGAAGTTTTGAGACGATCCCTCCAACGACAAACTTGTCGGGAAGGGGCATCTCTTCGTCTTTCAGTTTCTGACGTAGCTTCAGAAATTCCTTCACCTGTGGCAACATGGACTTCTCGTCCTTAAAGAGCAATTTGTGATATTTTTGACCACAAACATCTTGCTCCTGTTCTTGTCTTCTTCATACAGTTTTTCCATAGACTCCCATATGTCTCTGGCAAGTTTCTTCTTCGAGTAGGATTCTGCCAGGGAATCCTCCATAGCATTCAGGATGAGAAGCCTGCAGATGCTATTTTCCCTTCTCTATTTGTCCTGGAGTTTGGTAGCCGCATTGATTGCGGCAGTAGATCCGGTGTCTGGAACAGAAGGTTCTTCCTCCAACAGAACATGATCAACGTCTTTTAGTTGAAGAGTTTGATAAGCCTTTCTCTTCCAGACTTGATAATGCTCTCCATCGAACTTTTCCAACTTGCAGTAGTCCGATTGGACGAGCGAAGCATTAATGTTTTCCATCTATAAGGATCTTGCTTTGAGATTGTTAGTCCCGAGGCTTGATCAAAGATGGTAAAACAGATGCAACAGAGATCTACGATGATACAAAAACCAAATAATCCGATTACAATATGGAGGAGAAAATTAGAGAAGAGAAGATCTCTCGTTCTTCCTTGCAAACGTGTTGCAATTGGGACAGAACGAGGTACAATAATCTAGAGAAAGATGATAAGAAGAAAAATGCTGGGGTGTCAAAACACCGTTGCTCAAAGCAAGATTCGCCCCACACGAACTGCTTTCAGGAACCAGCAAGTTTGAAGAACTTGTGGAACGTTCGAAGTCACCTCTGTTCTGACTCCTCGGATGGACTTACAATGGCGGCAGCAGCTCTCTCTCTCTCTCTTTCTCCTTTTCTGACTTATATTTTCGTAGTACCCACAAAGGAGGCCAGAAGAGAGTATATATAGAGAGAGGCTGGAAACCCTAGCCGCCTCTTCAGTTATGGAAAGATTGAATCAAATTCCAAAAAGATAGCAACGAGATTAATTCAAATCCCACAAAGAGTGGATCTGAATTAATCGCATTGAATCAGCCTTTCCATAACTGACTTGTAGTCTGCACAGTCAGCGGAGCCCTCATTGCGGCAGCAGCAGCAGCAGCCTTACTGTATGAGCCTCATGGCCGCATAGACCGCATGGACCACATGGGCCGCATGGACCGCATGGGCCGCATGGACCGCATGAGCCGCTTGGACCGCATGGACCGCATGAGTCGCATGGACCGCATGGACCACATGAGCCGCATGGCCGCATGGCCGCATGAGCCGCATGGCCGCATGGCCGCATGAGCCGCATATGAGCCGCATGCCCCATAAGACCGCATGACCGCATATGAGCCGCATGACTGCTGACGTGCTAAGTGCGCCAACAAAACGCCACATTACGCCTCATGAGCCCGAGTCCGAGTCCAAGTCCGAGTCGCTAAGCCCCTTTGGGGCTTAGCTCCAAATGGAATTAATCCAAGAGAATGACAAAAGCATTAATGCTTAATCCTTGGAGCCTTATTCTTACCTCCTAGTAAAATCACCCACATGGTTCCCTCCTTAGGGTCACCACCCCATGTGCATCTCTCAACAACACACCCTAGTATATATGTTGAGATAACTCATGGTGCATTAATTTTCGATGTGGGACTAAAATTTTACAAGGCATGTTGAAAGCTAGCTCTCTCCATGTAAAGAAAGCACCAACAGATACCACATAATAGGAGATGACATTATCCAAAAAAAATTGGTGATGAATAGCAGAATTGATAAGAACTTTATATGTTCTCATAGCACTTTTTATTTTTTTTAACAAAAAATGATATTTGTCTCCCAAACTTTTTGGATGATGTCATCTCCCGTTATGTGGTATATAACATGGTTGCTGACATAGTAAAATTAAACATTAAAATGGACATTAGAGTCAAAATTAACATCAAATTAACATTAAAATAAATGTTAACATTAAAATTGAAATTATTAACATTAATACTAATATTAAGATGAACGTTAATATTAACGTTAACATTAAAAAAATTTGGATAATTAATTTTTTGGGTTAAAATTTGTTATGTCAACTCGCATATCAAATGTCAAAATGACATCACTATTTTTTTTGAGACAAATATCATAATTATATATGTTTCAAATATTTTCTTTCTAAAATGAGGACTTAGATTTTTGTTTTTTCCTATGGAAAGACTATTCTGGAGTTTCTTTAAAGGAATAGTAAGGCCTAATGCTAGGTTGACTAAACTTGTGTTCTTTTCTTCTTTTCTGTCAACCGGAATTTGTTCTAACTGGTACAACAGTATATCAATAGATCTGTAGCTGCCGGCCGGACCATGTCAGCAACTGAATTTTTAAGATCTAGTTACAAGCTGCTCCACGCCAACTGCTGATCCAATAAATAAATTACTAAGTATACATTATTGAATTCTTAGATACTCCATTTGACTCTATAAATAAGTAGCCGTTTGGAGGATGTCTTCATCTTGAAATTACCTAAACCATGGATTCTCTCCCTCCTCTCCATGCTCCTGCCCACCATTGTCTTCCTCTTCATTGCTCACAACCTCTTCAAGTCTAGCCGAACCCTCCACGCACTCTCACCCGGCTCCCGGCCCTTGCCTATCATCGGCAACCTCAACTCGATCGCTCAGTCCCCTCCCATATTGCGACCTCCAAGCTCTCTCCAAAACCTATGACCCTATCTTCTACCTTCGCCTCGGCTATACCCCGACATTATTCATCTCCTTCCCTTCTCTCGCAAAGGAGGTGTTGAATGACAACGACCTATTCTTCCCCGGCAGGCCTCTCTTCGAGTGTAGCAAGATGATATCATACGGCTTAAAAAGGTTCAGCCTCTTGGACTACGGCCCCTACTGGCGCGTTCCACACAAGCTGTGCATTTCTCATCTCTTCGGACCTACCAAGCTCCGCCACCACGAACAGTTGAGGAAACAAGAGATGGACGTGCTCGTCGCATCACTCAAGGAGGCTGCAGAGTCTCGAACCTCGTGAACATCACGGCTAAGGTACTGATGAAAGCTCTCTTACTTGTAATTGCACAAAAACTTTCTAAGTGAGAATCTGTCCTTAGGAACAACGAATACTATACTAGAGAAAAACTAGACATGAAATTAAATGCATGTTTATTAAAGGGTGTTGATGTTGATACTCTTAAAATGTCATTCTGCACCCCTCTTTAATATTCTATCATTCAAATTCCAATTATGTTCATGTATTAACATTATTCGCACTCCTAAAATGTCATCATGCACTTCATATCCATGTATACACATATTAATGTCATATTAATACATTGGTATATTTGAAATATAAATGATAGAAACTTAAAGAGGAGCGCAGGATTACATTTTAGGATTGTCAATAACAACACACTTATTACCCTCAAAGGAATTACTTACAATATAGTTGCATGCATGTAATTATATCCATTTAGTATGTATGCAAATAAATCAAATGTAAACTTATTTTAATATTTTGCAACTCATTAATATTCGATAACTTTCTTCAGTTTTGTGCATGGTCTTATTCTAGTTTGTTAATGGGATGCATATACTTTTATCTAGGTCGCCTCTTTCAACGCAGACGTACGTGTCAAATGGTCATCGGTCGGAAGTTTACTCAAATCGCGGACGACGTTCGGTTTCGAAACCACATTTAAGAATTGTTGAAAACATATGTGTCATTTAACGTGAGCGACTACTTGCCTTTTCTTAGGTTTTTCGATCTGCAAGGGTTTCGAAGTAGAGTGAATGCACTGAAGGAGGCAATCGATGGAGTCCTGGAGAGAGTGGTCGACGAACACGTAAGCAATAGGACCAAGGATGAGGGAAAGAAAGACTTGGTCGATATTTTGTTGGAATACATGGAGAATCAATAAGCGGAGTTCGGGATTGGCCACGATCATATCAAGGCAATTATTGAGGTATATAACGACTAAATATTGGAAATAAATCGATGTTTATACAATTCTAATAGGGTCCTCGAATGCCCATTTATATCGATATATACCATGTTAAAGGTTTAAGTTTAACAAATACAGATACAGATACAGATACAGATACGGATACCATTTTGTCATGTACGTACAAACAAACGAAGACCAGATTAGCTCTAGGATCTTTGTTGATCTTTGTGCTCCTCTAAATCGACTATCAATTTGCAACATGATATGATAGAAGGAGGCCTAGAAACGTCCCCTGCCACCGTTGATTGGGCCCTCGTAGAGCTTCTAAGGCATTCCATAGTAATGAAGAGGCTGCAGGAAGAGTTGGAAAGCATCATCGGCCTGCATCGACCTGTGTCGGAGTCGGACCTGTCCAAACTTACGTACCTACAAATGGTTGTCAAGGAGGCTATGAGGATCCATCCACTCGGGTCGTTCCTCGTCCGCCGTGCCAAGGAGGAGTGCACCATTGGTGGTGGCTTCAAAATACCAAGAAAATACCACGTGTTGATATGTATTTGGTCGATGTTCCTAGACCCGGAGATGTGGCCGGAGCCCGACAAGTTCCTGCCGGAGAGATTTGAGAGTAGTAGCATTGACATGAAGGGACACGACTTCGAGCGGATAACTTTTGGCACAGGGCACAGAATCTACCCCGCGATGAACTTTGCGCTCCTCAGCGTATCGTTGTATAACCTCCGTTACCTGAATTTTTGGATTTTTTCAAAAATTTGTAAATTCTTTTATTTTCTGAATTATCCTAAAAAATTTGAAAATCGTGAACGCGATATATAAATTCAATCGTAATATTCTAATGGTAGCTTACTTGATCTTTGGGCGTTTGCAACTATATCATATGGAGGTTACCTTAAATAAATTTCTTGTTTACATCCTAGGATTTTTTAATAAAGTTTAAACATTATTTTTATATAAAGAAAACATTTATTGAGTCATGATTTGCAAATGAATATATATATATATATATATATATATATATATATATATATATATATATATATATATATATATATATATATATATATATATATATAAAAATATATATATATATATATATATATATATATATTAACTAGTTGCTGATATCAAATTAGCTAGCGATTAATTCGTGCAACTTGATATAACCATATGAAAGTTTTATATTGTGAGATGTTGTGCTTCAGAAAGATTACAATAATAACAGCATTAATAAATTTTCTATTCGATCAGTTGCTATGAATTAGCGGCATATGAAATCTTCTAAATAAAAACATATATTATCAACTTTTGTTATAAAGTTTATATGCATGTATATTATAAGTATTATTAATTAACTAACCGAATTAAACAGATAGCTATATTGTTAATGGTTATCAATTAGTGTTAGTATTAGTTTTCCACTAAATTTCCTAGTTTCTATTACATTTTACATATTTCCCTTAGGGTTTTCACTCTACCCTATAAATATGGAGCCTCCCCATTAGGTTACACATAAATCAACTACGCAAATCCCTAGGTATACAACTGTAGCCGCCATCCCTGTAGCATCTCCTCCTTCTGGCCAACACACAACTTTCTCCTCCATGATACCGACCACTGGCCGCTACTACCTCGGCCAACCTGGCCGTACCGATCAACACAGACTACCACATCAGCAATCTCCATCCACCACCAACACCACTACATACACCACCATCACCACCGGCCTCCATTCATCAACCACCACTGCCACCGTCGTCATCTCCACCACCAACACCACTGCATTCACCACCGCCACCACCACTACATACACCACTCCCACACCACGTTTGGCCAAACTCGACCATCTCTTCCGATCGGCACAGCCGTCGCATCACCACCACCCAAATCAGAGAGAGATTAGAGAGAGAGAGGGAGAGAACCTGATGAGCGCAACCTCCATCACCGGCCTTATCGCGCACGGCGAGCACGTCCCCCATCCCCTCATCGCTGGATCTGGCCGCCAACGCATATATTCGTGCACGCACCACCTTGTCGACTCCTCCAGCAACTACAGGAGTTGCCGATCCCTTCTGCCCCGAGCCGCTCGCCCTATCCCGCCAGTACTAGGTGAGCTCCGCCACTCCGCAGACCCGGCACCGCCCTGGCCGGTGACTCGAATCACCACCCTTGGCAAGACCCACTGCAAACCTCGGCACCGCCCTAAACTCGTCGCTCACTGTGAGCCCGTCCTTCCTTTCCCTTTCGTTCATTTAGGAAGTTTGGGTTGAATGAACGAATGAATGGTTGAGTCCCAACACATATTTCATACTTATATTTGTTTGACATTACAAAAGGTTGAACGAACTTTTGTTTATTGAACGTAAAAAGACATGTGTACAGAGAAGTAAATCCTAAACAAGATATTCTAAGTACAAGGGGAAGAGTTTATGGAAAAGTGTGACTGTGGAGATCGAGCACTGCAGTGGCTCCTTTACTCCGTTGATGATCTGACGACGGGTTGAACTTGCTCTGACTTTCTGATGCCTTTGATGGAACTCTAGGGTTGCCGATCAAGAGGATGCCTGGAGCCGGAGATTTGATGTTCGGTGGTATCTCCTCTTTTGTTGAAGGAAAACTCCTTCTATTTATAGTTGATAGAAGCTCACCCCCTCAATGCTTCAATTTGGGCTTCTTTTGAATTAAAGAGATGTGACTAGCACTAATTTTCATGCTTATTCCCAATAGAGTAGTTGGTGATTTTGAGCCCCCTTTTCATTTCAAATGAGTGAATAGTAGAAATGGCAACAATGAACCCCTCGACTTTAAATGAATCAATAGATTTATTTAGGTTAAGTTTTTAATGATTTGTTAATTCAATAAATTGATTATGGGCCTCTCATATATGTAGCTCCATTAGTAATTTGTTTTAGGTTTTACATTAGATATTTTGTTTTACTTTTATAAAGATTTTAAATAGAATTATATATATATATAAACGAATGGGTTTTGTTGGCATTTGATTTAGAGTATAAACGTTTGGCTTAAATATATATATATATATATATATATATATATATATATAGTGAAACACTAGGATTTTATTCATATTCAGTTGAGTTCCAACTCAGGTTCCAAGATGAGTTCTAGTGACAAAAAAATAAATACATCAAGACCACTAAGTCAAAAACGGAGGGAGTGACTTCAAATGTTTGCATCTAACAAGAGCCTTCCGAACCTGTCTTCTGATTTCAGCAATAACTTGGACTTCTGTGAATTTGTATTCCGCATACCGCCACTTATTCCTGTTTTTCCAAATAACCCAAAATGTAGCTCCTACCACGATCTCCTTTAAGTGAATCATCGACCTGCTCCACCATCGCCTGAGCCTACGCAGCATCGTTTCTTTGCATCTAATCGAGAACTCAATCTGTAATTGCTTCCAGACATTTTGAGCTAATTCTCCATCGGAAAACACATGCACGATGGTTTCCTGCGCAGGATTGGTACAGCAGTGACATTGTGAAGCAATATGATAGCCCAATAACTGAATTTTGTCATCAGTGGGTAACCTGTCATGCAGAATACGCCAAGCAAGAACTGACCACTTTATCGGAATACAAGTATACATGATTAAAATTCGGATTTCGAATATGAGGAATTCTGGTATGCCTATAAGCCGATGAAACAGAGAACAAACCGCTACTTGAAGGGCTCCATCTCCATCTATCATGATCATTAGGATCTCTAACAATGAGATGATTAGCTAGGCTCCTACCTTGAAAAAGCCTCTTCCATATAGGAGAAGCATTGGAATTAGCCTGAACCGTATCAAGACTATCAAATTTGCAGTATTTCACTTTGATGAAAGACGTCCAAAGACTCTCCTGAGATTTCAATTTCCACCATAGTTTAGTAGAAAAAGAGTTGATGATTTCATCCATACTTCGGAGCCCGAGACCTGCTTCTTCGTATGGCTTAGCCATCTTATTCCAACCAAGCCATGAATGTTTATACATGCCTTCTTGTGAACCCCAGAAAAATCGAGAAAACATAGTCTCGAGTTGCTTGATGAATGCTCTCGCCAGATTGCAAGCTGCGAATGTGTACATTGGGATAGAAGTAAGAACGGATTTGAGAAGAACGAGCTTACCTCCATATGATAAAATACGTTGCTGCCACCTGTCAATTCTATTCCTGATTTTGGATAGAAGCTCTTCAAACATACTAGCATTCTTTCTCCCTGACATAAGTGGACATCCCAAGTAAGAAAAAGGGGGATTAGAAGACTGAAATCCCGTAATCTCTCGTAGTTCAGCCGCTCTAGTGTCCGAGAATGTTGGATGAACATATAGAGACGATTTGCGAGGGTTAATCAATTGGCCTGAAGCTTTCTCATATCTAGCCAGCATGTCCGTCAAAGCACGAATCGAAGCAACGTCACCGGCAGCAAATATTAATACATTATCAGCATACGCAAGGTGCGTCACAGACGGACAGCCACTAGGCGAGTAAAAATGATGAAACGAAGGAATGTCGATCAAAGTCTTGAGATTTCTAGATAAAGCCTTCACAGCTATAATAAACAGGGCTGGAGATAGGGGATCCCCTTATCGAACACCTCGGAAGCCATGAAAATATCCAGATGATTCCCTATTAATCACCGTCGAGTACCAAACATTGTTAAGTAATCGAAAGACCATGTTGATCCAAATCTCATTAAACCCAAATTTCTTCATAACCTGCATCAAGAAACCCCAATCCAATCGATTATACGCTTTGGCCATGTCTAATTTAATCGCCACATTCCCTCCTCTATTTTTGATCCTCATCATGCTCATCATCTCCTGCGCCAAAATAACATTGTCCACAATTTCCCTTCCCCTGACAAACCCATATTGCTCAGGAGAAATGATACGAGGAAGGATGGATGCTAACCGATTAGCCAATAGCTTGGAAATAATTTTGTTCATAACTGTGCACAAACTTATAGGTCGAAAATCTGACCAAGACGAAGGATTCTTTACCTTCGGAATGAGAATAAGAGAGGTACTTGAGATAGCTCTGGGAAGTGCAAAACCAGCCATGAATAGTTGTACTGCCTCCATGATGTCTCCTTCAATGAGCTGCTAAGCCGCAGTAAAGAAGCGAGCCGTGAATCCATCCGGCCCCCCCGCACTCTTAGAGTCGATACCTTTGATCGTTGATAGAAGCTCTTCCTTGGTAGGGTCGACTGTCAATAGCCGGTTGTCCTCTTCATTGACCAAAGATGGAAAGCAGGTCAGTATATCATTATCGTGCACCGGACATGAGCTCAAGTATTGATTAGCAAAATATTCATTGGCCGAAGCCTGAAGATCTTTGAGCCCTGAAAGAGTAGAACCGTCATCTGCCTTGATAGAATGAATATAAAGCTTCCTTCTTTTACTATTAACACATTCATGAAAATACGTCGTGTTACGGTCACCCTCTAAATCCCATCGCATTCTAGCCTTTTGTCACCAAAATGAATCTTCATATGATAACCGTTGCTTTATGATAGCTCTAGCTTTATGAAGTCCTTCCCTGTTGAAATTTGAACTGTCTTGTTCGTAGGCTATTTCTGCTGCAAGAACTCCGTCTTCAGCTGCTTTCACTTCCTGAAAAATATCCCTAAATGTGGCGTGACACCAGCTCGACAAAGCTTTCCTGCAGGCCACCAATCTATCAATAACCCGCACGAGGGCATTAACATTATCCACCAAGAGCCAAGCTTTCTCAACAATCTATAAGAACTCCTCATGAAAAACCAAGAAATCTAGGAATCTGAATGCACGTCTCCCTCCCGCGTTCGCATATTTGAATTTGATAAGTAACGGAGAGTGATCAGACTCATTGCGATTGAGATGTTCTTCAATCGAAAGTGGAAGCATATCCCACCAGTCTTTATCAAGAAGCATACGATCTAATCTGGACCCTTGTTTAACCCCCTTCGATTTGATCCAAGTGAATTTGCTCCCCGTGTATAGCAATTCAGTAAGACCCGTTGCCATAATGAAATCATTAAAATCAGTCATGGATTGATGACTCGGGCCTAGGCCGCCAGTCTTCTCCTCCGTGCATCTAACAGCATTGAAATTGCCTCCTACAGCCCATGGAAGGTTATTGCTTGTTGAATGTGGTGCAACCTCGCCCACATCTCTGTTCTGCCTTCCTTAGTGTTGTGATCGTGCACAACTGACAAAATAACTTCAGTAGGTAAGAGATCATTGACCTAACTGTCAGAGCTTGGTCGAAGGAGTCCACATGTTTCATAGATGAGCCAGCCCTCGTAAAGAGCCAAATGTTCCCGCGTTCATTTGAGATAGATTGATTGCAACCAAGTTTGATTTGGAAAGCAATTAATTGTTCCTTAGCCACTTTCGGCTCTATGATCGCGACGAATTGGATCTTGTGGATCCGAAGTAAGTTTTTTAGCCTTTTAATAGTCATTTTATTCGCAATCCCGTGCACATTCCAAATGAGGAAGTTAAACATTAAGGGTTTGCTTTTGTGTACCAGTTGGAGTGCTAATCCCTGAGCGTAGGATTCTATCCGATGGAGGTGGCGGGAGTTTTTTCTTACGCGTCGACTGTGGTGGCCGGACCACCGTCTCTTCTTCTTCATCTCCCTGGTCGCTCTCCTTCCGAGCGTCTTCTTCTTCAGCATTGTCAGCCCAATCATGACTTAAGATTTCTCCCTCTTCAACGTCTGTACTATCCTCCACCTGGTGAGCAGATTCTATAACTCCCTCGGGGTGATTAGGAAGTGTCCCATCTGCCCGCGGGTCGGAAGGGTTTCAGTAGGATCGGGAGTGGAGGTCGTCTCATCATCCCTCATAGAAGGATCAGGTGGTATGAATGGAGAATTAATGCCTGGCACAATATTCGGGGGCTCTTGAGTAGTATTTGCATGGGTAGACGGGCATTCTTGAGTGGCGTCTAACTGACGGCTGCCACTTTGCGTGGGATCTTGCTGATCAGTTCTTTGTACTTGTATTTGGGGCTTAGAAATAGCCTCTGTTGCAGCCAAAGGAGGATTGGACGGCTCCCCAATCTCCTCATGTGCCCCTCTAGGCAGTATGCAATTCACTAGAACCTGTCCATCCTTCGGAATAGCAATCTCTTTTCCTTTCTCTTTTTGTTTTGTTTTACATGATTCCATGGAGTGCCCTTGATGACGGCAAGTAGAGCAATATAATGGAGAGGACTCGTACTCTATATGTTGCCAAAAACTTCTATTATGAGGCATGTTAATACGGATTTTCTGCTGTAGAGACTTAGAAGCACTACCTCAATAAAAACCCTAGCAAGGCTTGGACGAGATAGATCGGCCGTGGCATTGTCAATTTTGAGGGGATGTCCTATAGCTCCCGCTATAGCAAAGAGTGCTTCCTTCGCGTAGAGGTGATGAGAGAGGTTGGGCATATTAATCCAGACAGGAACTATTGGTGATTCCTGTGACGGTGAGAAATCTGGATTCCATTTGAAAATTTTCATAGGAGCTCGAGCAATATACCACGTATCCTTCGCACGGAGACGAAGGTAGTCTGATTCACAGGAGGGACGTATGAGGATATGTTTCAAAACAATAAGGCCAACATTAATTGATCCATCGAAAGTAAACTCCGCAAGGGCTTTGCGGATCGTATCAATAGGAGGACGATATTGTGAGAACTTCCCCACCAAGGTAAACAATAGAGGAGATGCCAGAGCGGATTCCTCCTCCTCTGTGAAGGAGATCGAGGGGGCACCCTTGAAGGATGAAACCGATCGAGGGGGAATGGGTGGCGCAGACTTAGGAGTCTGTCCACCCACCACCTCTGCAAAAGATCGAGAGGTCATGGAACTCCAAGGCGACAAATAAGATCAAGCTTGATGAAGGGAGCTACCATCCAAGTGGTATGGCAGCCCCAGGGGGACGCCGGCACGGCCGAAGGCCACTCCGGGGTCAAAAGTGGAGAGAGGAGGCGCCCTAGGGTTCCGAGCACGATGATGTGTGATATATATATATATATATATATATATATATATATTAAGAGGAGTTATATATATATATATATTTTTTTATATATATATATATATATATTAAGAGGAGTTATTAAGAGGAGTTATAAATAAGTGTGTAAAATGTTTTCCTAAGAAACTCTATATATAATTTCTAGAATAGATCGATTAATAAAATATAGTTTCTAGAAACCATAAATAGACTTTTGGATTTAAAAGGATTGTATGTATATATAATTTGCTAAAACATTTCCATTATATATGCGTATATGCCTCATATTGTTGCTATATTTATTATGATTATTGTCATTTAAAATATTACATAAAAAGTATATAATCATGTTTCTAAAAATACTATCATCAATTTTTAACTTCAAAACATATTCTGACAAATGGGGATTTAGTACTAGGAAGACTTTATATATATATTTTTTTTTTTTTTTTAGGAAGACTTTATATATATATATATATATATATATATATTTTCAAGCATTATCCAAAGAATGTTGCTATTAATAAAATATATTTTCTAAAAAGTGTTATAAATGATTTCAGTATAGATAATATTTATAGTTATTCCTCCCTTTAGATCAATCGCGACTATTATAGTTATTTTCATTTCTTAATTTGAGTATCGTGCCAAACACTAATTTTGGACTTATATATACCAAACTAGGCTATTTGGACTATTCTGGACTCAATGGAACTACCTGTGCCATCGTTTGGACCATCTTGTGGAGCATAGCATCGTACCTATCCTATGTCGATACATTCATGTCGTGCACGTCAACTCCAACCAATTCAAGCGAGTACATTCTCTGATCGTTTTCATCATGATAGTATTTATATTGACTTCTCTAGACTACTTTACTTGATGTTGACACATTGTTAACACGGATTGGTACTGTATAGATCTGTTCATGAGATGTTATCCCCTCATCGGGTGTACCGGTATTTCATGTTTATGTACTTTATCATGTATATCACGTAATCCTTATATGAATTATTCATGTACTCTCATGTACTCTCATGTGCTCTCATGTACTCTCATGTGCTCACATGTGCTTTATGTTCGAACTAACAATCATGTACGTAAAGTAACGTGATCGAATCCTTGTGTATTGATTGGGGTAGGGGGAGTAGAAGTGGTTATATGATTAAATCCTATTAGTGTAATCATGTACATGTCGATTATGCCTTCACTTATAATCGACTTACTGTAGAATAATTATGAATAACCTAAACCAATCACATAACTGTCTTGTGCTCTAAATCACTTATATTTATTATAGTTTACCATATTCTCTATTTTATTCATGTACTCAGTTTACTTATACCTTCATGATGCTATTTCACTATTTTCCTGTATTTTCTTTATCGCATGCCATGTATCTTA
The DNA here is from genome assembly GCA_029216955.1 of Iris pallida. Taxonomy (NCBI): domain Eukaryota; kingdom Viridiplantae; phylum Streptophyta; class Magnoliopsida; order Asparagales; family Iridaceae; genus Iris; species Iris pallida. Next base: position 36,085,124 of record JANAVB010004800.1, on the reverse strand, counting down.
TTCTATTGCTAGCTCTATGTTTCCTACCATGACATGTAACTGCTTTTAGAGTTATGTGCTTTGCTTTGATTCTGACTAGATAACCACATTTTTAGGAACTATTATTCCCTACATTATTGGACCATAGGATGATGCTAGCTGAGACGGATCTCGATGCTCTATTCACCGTGAGTTGTCTCCCGGGACATCTAGGCCCTTGAAGTTTGATTTTTGTTTCGTTATTGTATTTGTCTTCGATACATTTTGGTCTTGTATATTCATTCATAGACTTTAATCGTTTTTGAGTTATTGATATCTTTCCTATTTTGTATCTTCCTTAGTTGTTTGTGATGTGGTTTGAGTACATTTATTATCATGGATCATCTAGATGTTGTAAATTATTATTGGGTACTTGACAGCATTCTACATTGATACTACGACATAGGCTGGGCGTGGCCACATACTCATACCCGAATATCCGGGAGCGGGTCATGACACGCTGGTCGTAGTATAGTTGGTGCATTGCTTCAACTGGAAACTTCCATATGGGAATTCAGAATGGAATATGGAGGAGAAATTTGGACTAACAATGTCGAGGGCTACGCATTTGATTGCCACCCCTATCTACCGCCTTCGCAGTGGTGATGTGCACATAACTGAACAAGATATGTTCACATAAAGGTTTATGAAATTGGAGTACTGCTAGTTAATTGCGACATCTAAAGCAATTGAATAATAAGTGTGTTATACCAAAAATAATCCATGTTATAGTGTAACTTTTGTGCATACCGTTGAGGTTATCTTTAAATTTAATCACTAAGTGACCCGATACCACCAGTATGGATAACACAATGTGTATTATTTTAATATTTGAAAAATTATTTATTGAATTAATTAATATATATTGGTAGGGTGGTGGATAAATTATTCAGTATCCCAGGCTCACCTCATAGCAGTGGTGAGCCTTGACTTCCTACCAATATTGTTATGACACACCAGGGCATAGTGACATTGAAAGAGTAGAGGAGACTGATGTGTCATGGTAGTATTGGTGGGGAGTCGAAGCTCGCCACTGCCAGTGGTGAGCCCGGACCCTTGAATAATTTTTCTGGTGGGTGGATGTTTGTGTGTGGAGGGGGGGTTGAGGGAGGAGAAGGGGAAAATTTTCTAGTGAACAAAGTTTAAATCCCACAAGAAACATTAGTTTTGTCATATTATTTCTTTGTGAAGAACCTTTAGCGACTCGAAATTTAGCGCATCGGAGAAGGGCGTAAAGTGGTGCTATGATGATGTCATTTGTACTTCACACATACGTATCGTGCGCGAGATGGCATACGCCGTTATGCATCATTCTGCGAGTTCACGTGCATTTTGCGAGCATATTGTGAATGCTGCTTTGATGGTGGGTTAGTCAATTATGCCACATGGGCATGTTGTCTAATGTTGCATTGGAGGTTGGTTAGTCAAATGTCCTACGTGGGTTTGTGGGGCAGTTAACCACCAAGATTTTAGGAGAATATTTTCTGACACTATTATATCAGAAAATATTTTCTCGTAGGACCGAAAAGTCATCATTTGAAATGATATCGTACAAGTCTATGTTGCACTTGTACAATGCACAAATTTGCACAAAAGCATAATAGACTGAAACAACGAAACAATAAAGGAGAAAACCAAGTAATAACAATAAAAAAGTACACAATCTCTTTTATTAATAACTTAAAAATAGATACAAAGTCTTTTAATAACCAACTTACCATGCCATCATCGCTTACAGTTTTTTAAAACTAAAAAAATATATAATGACTTCTTTCCATACATTATATCCCTTTATAAAAAAACAGTAATGTGTCTTCAGATCTCCATCTTCCAAATAATGAGGGTTTTCTACTGCCTCAGAAAGTCCAACAGAAAATCTAGCACCTATGGAGGTGTGGGCCAACATATTGTGGAATAAAATAGTGAGCGACAAAACTACTCTCAACTGAAATCAAGCATACACTAAGTAATCATGAGAAAAAATATTTTTTATTACTGGTGGTCTTTCGATAATTTATCTACTTCCATTGCATGTCAAAACTAATCAAAAGCCATTTCATTAACCATACTTTCGTCTTTCATTCATTCAAGAATTAAAGACTATTTCATAAATAATATCCTTTCTTTTCTACTTTTAACCAACACAACATTATTCTTAAACAATATTCAATTCCTAGGGACATGGCAGCAACATTTCACTTAAACCAAATTCTTTCTTAGGAACACAATAGCAACATTGCACTTAATACAAATTCTTTCATAGGAATAATTCATAATAATAAAAAATAATAATAATAGAAACATCACTTCTACAGTGATTGCCATGCCCCAATACCAAAATGCGTAGGACTAGTACATAAACATGTCATCTAGTATGCATATGAAGGGTACTCTAATATATAAACCTACCAACACACCTACGATGTATATGAGCTCCAGGTCACAATATATAAATCACTAGTTGCAAATATCCTAAATCACATACACAAAATCAAATAATAACTAAGAAAGCAGCATTAATAAATAATAAGGCATGAATGTATCAACCATGTACTAATAGAGACAAATCCACTACGAAATGAGTATAAAAAGAATACGAATAAAGGAGAGTCCAATCTGAATAATAAATAGGATATGAAATAACTAAAGTAAGAGGGTTTAAACTAAAATGATATCATGGGAACTCGAATGTGTGACCTCCTCGTCCTCTATTGTAGAATATGGTCCAAGTTCGTGCACCTGCAGATAATCCTACTCATCTATGCTTGGAAGGAAACCAGGTTCTCAGATGGACGTAGCAAAATAAAAACAATATGTTATACACTTAAATAAATAAATAAATATGTAAGGGTGTTTCTAATTACCATCTAAGTGTACAACTTAGGGGAAAACTTTCACACGTATGGACAGGATTCAGGCTAAATCATAAAAATCTATGTAGCTTGAGGCTATATGTCAACCAGTTATCTGTAAACCTGTATAACGATCAACGAACATCAGAGACTATATGTATAGAAGGTCATCACTCTCATAATTCCTATGGAGATCGACTATGCTTCACCGATTTGGCTAGCCGATACGTCTATTGACTATCTTCGGCTCATCCCCGAGACTGGCCTAGCCGTATACACAATATGTCATAACTATTAAGTTTGTAATACACTAATCATAGCGGTTATGTTTCTATCTGTCTCATGTCTCATGTATATCAATGATAAGTCGAGTACGATAGTCCATTCCTTAGAAAAATATCACAAATCATATCATGTTCATTATCAAGACTTAAGGAGATATAACAATATCCCACAATAAAAAATGAGTCTACTTATACTAAGCTGATATGCATAAAATACATAAAACATACATAAAACGATGAACTCTGTCGTTTTTACCCAAGTATAGCTTGGACACGCACTTTATATCATCTGAATTACAAATAAAAGTGAAACAATATGATAACATAATGAAAATAGAAGTAGTAGATATAGCAAGATATACTTGCCTGGAATTAGAATGGTGATTTGATGACGTTCTAGCTATGAACTTGTCAAGTCGATCGAAAATAGCACGAAAAGTGAAAGTAGAATAAATGACTTTGGATGCTGAAATAAACATCACCAATATTCCGAAATGAGTGTCATAGACAAAAAAGACTACCCAAAAGTCCAATTTGGACACAGGACCAAATCTAGTAGTTTCGGAACAAAATAGGTCCGAAGGTGGACCAACTTTGTACCAAAAATGTGATAGAAAGGAAGTTTCCAAATTCATCAAACTATATATCAAACAAGATTACAACGATAATACGATCTACGATCTCAACGATATATCTAGAATATAATTCTGATAAGTCGATCAAAAAAAAACCCATTGATTCAAATCGTGGGTCCCGTAATTCGACGATACGATTGATTGTATCAGAATTAGACAAAACTTTGGTCACTGGACAAGTTAGACGCTGCAATTCCAATGAGGCAAGTTTCATCGTGACACGATGAGCGTGCACTAAGTAATTATAAAATTTTTAAAATTCATAATACGATATTTTTTCGACGGATACAGGTCAAATATGTTTGGTACGCACGACAATTCGAATTTCATTAAGGCCCACACGTTGGGAAACGTTGTACGTGCTTTTCAGTGCAATAGGTTCGAATAGGGGTGGTCTGGTTGTCGAAACATACTCCGATCGACGATATTTCAATTCTAAACTCTCTTTTTTGAAATTTTCACTTGACTATCGATTAAATGGGAGAAATTTAACAAAGTATTTATAGATTTGCAAAGCCGGTTCAGTAGTCTATGCATTGGATCAAATGGGTCAAAAATTTCTCGATCAAGATAGAAGAAAATTGGCTTCCTAAGGAGGTACTTGCTTGTTGCGCACTAAACAAAACAATGTGAGTTCTTTGTTTCAGTCATTGGCTAACGACTCAGGACAACTCTCCGACGTCGATGACACAGAGTGTCGATCAGGGACGAAGAAGAATAGTTTGTCTAATGCTCCTGTAAAGGTTATAAAGCTCTGGGAATTATCTCGAATAGACTCAAAATTCCTTGGATTTTAAAGAGTTATCAAGATTTTGAAATTTCAGTATATATAGATCGGTTTTCTTGATACACTCTGATTAGTATTGCAAGGATTTTAGACAAGAATAGATTTCAAATTTTAATTTAATTGATATGTCGATTAGTTTAGGAAAAATGTTCTGTTTAAAGATTGATATCCAACTAATGGTTCTCTCTACAAATTTTGTGGCTCGGGCACGATATTAAATGGAAGAGGAAGTGAACAACGCAATCTATACTGTTCGCATAATTTATTTATTTTCATTTTTTCTTCATTTGATATATATTTATATTTAATATTTTAGAATTTTGTGATTTGGATAAATCTAAATATGGATAACCTTATATACCCACAACAACCTCTATCTAATTCCCTCAATATATGTTATCAATGAGAAAAGCAACTTACAGATTTCTGGCTACCAGTTTCTTTTATTTTTCTCTCCTTTTCACAACACGTTATCAGCACGAGATTTTCCCCACCAAACGCTCTTTCTTACTAGAAGGAAAGGTGGACATCACGTTAATTTTAGAACTCAGACTTTATTTATTTGTGCATTAAAATAATCATGCTTAAATTTATAGATAAATTTGAATTAGGCATGAAGTGAAACCACTAGCATGCATCGTTCTTCATATAGTTGCATTAATGTTTATTTGAGGATTAACTGAATTGTAGTATATATGCTAACAAAATTCACGAAATTGTAATCAATGTTTAACGATTAGATGGAATATAATTCCTTTTGTTTACATGTCCACCGATGCCATATGCACATATATGACCAGTATTACTTTGCTCATCGTAGTCTTCATTTTTTTGGTTAATTCATGTATAAAACTAATTCCTTAAGGGAGAAAAGATTCTTTTTGCAATTATAATTACCATTAAAAGAGCATGATTGTATTAGATGCACATAAAAGAAAAAAATTGTGAATAGACAATCTCCCTTCCTTATGTGCAATTGATATGCATTTGCTACACATATCACATCTTTTAGAAAATTATAGGATTCGTGACCTTGTGCTAGTTTATCTAATTATATTATTTGATCCCCAATATTAATTTCTTTAGTCACATGTAAATTGATTTGTTAGTTGTAGTTGAGATTTTATTCGATCATTTGAGTCGCTTATAACTGTCAAAGATCTGAGTTTTATAGTATGTCATTTTTTTAAAGTAGTAACAATTTCTATGAAATTGATCAGATGATGTTTTTCTAATATTATTATGGCCTTTGTTATAAGATATATTTTTAAAAGCATTATTCCCTTAATTTTTAATCTCATCTAATTAAATTGAATCTTTGGTTATTTCTTATGGATGGACGCTATTTATATGAGCAATCTACATGGCTTACCTACAAAGGAGATTTGTTCCCAAACTTCAAGAATAACCTTCCATGATTATCGGAAGTTGTAATTTTTTTGAGTGAAATCATTAAGTTGTAATACCATTATGTGCTCCTAGTTTCTTTAATGCTTTTATAGAAGATGCTATTTTGTTTTGAAGTATTCTAATGCTAGATATGATTGATAGTAGGTCGGGTCTATGAAGACTCCTTGTGAGATTCCTTTTGCGTGTATGTCCACACACACACAAAACTAATATTGGTTGGATTAGTTAGGCTATTGTTTCTTTTTTTAGGTTGGGTTCACAAATATTAATCTATGCTCGGTATCATTGTGATAGGAGGTACTAAAATTTAGAATTTTGGACCCCAAACCTGATACATAGACGAATTGGTTTCCGATCTGGACAACCTAGCATCTTTTATGATGACTATTTGTAGCTACTGAAACCTATATCTACATAATTTTTTCATAAAATTTCTTCAATGTGCAGTCCGATATGGATAGAAATATTTCTCATGTTTACGTTATACTTAATAATTATGCACAAGGATTGTATGCAAGTATTATAATATTCTAGAAGTACAAGAAGTCAGTGTTCTAGTGTTCCCCCTTGGGATAGTAAAATATTTTTGTGGTGAAGTACAACTCCCTAGCTTTTAAAGTTGAATAATATTTTGAAGCATTCTGTCTAGATTGCAAAGTACAAATAAGTTTACTTGTATATTTTTAGACCAAACAAATGGGTGCATGCATGATAGGTGTTGCACTGCATGCCCGGGAGAACTAGTTGCATGTGAACTAAATTTTTGCAGGTCGCAGCGGGTCGCTGGCCCCCGAAAGGCCAAAATTTTGACAACAAATATATAGTTGTCAAAATCTTCGAATTTCTAATAAGAAAATTGAAGTCTAGTTTGCGTATAAATATATAGTTGACACAATAATAATATAAATTTTTTCTCCTCAGATGTCAAACCTTACCAAGTTGGAATTCCCTGCCCTAGAAGTTAATGGAAGTAATTATCTCGCTTGGAAATTAGATGCTAAGCTTCACCTCAGCTCCCTTGACATGGTACACACACTGAGTACTCCAATAAAAGAACAACCAGTTAGTCCTGGAGACAAGGCTAAAGCGACAATTTTTTTACGTCGACATCTTCATGCTAATTTGAAGAATGAGTATCTCACTATAGAAGATCCAACAATTCTGTGGGAATCCCTGAAGGATAGCTATGACCATCAGAAAGCAATCATCCTCCCAGCAACGAGGAACGAATGGATCAATCTTCGATTCCAAGATTTCAAGATAGTGTCTGAATACAACTCATCCATGTTCAATATTGTATCAAGGCTTGAGTTTTGTAAAGAATTGGTTACACAAGAGCAAATGATTGACGAAACCCTCTCAATATTTCATGCCACAAATATATTTTTACAACAAAAATATAGACAATAATACTATTCTAATATTTTAGAACTTATCTCTGTGCTCCTAATTGCTGAGGAAAATAAAAGGTCCTCATGAAAAATCATAATACTAGCCTACTGGAACACTAGCATTCCCTGAAGTGAATCTTAGTTATGGATATTCCAGACATAAAGGCAGAGGTAGAGGACATTCTACAAACTTTAGCAGAGGTGGTTACAGAGGTAGAGGCAAGCGTGGTTACCCCAGCAGTGGCAGACATAATGAACCATGGAAACATAGAAAAGCATATTCCAACCGAAGATCAAAAAATGAGAATAATAAAGCACCAAGATATACATGCTTCAAATATGGGCGTGAAGGTCATTGGTCCCACACCTGTCGCACCTCCAAAGAAGTGGTGGTCAATTATCAGAAAACTCAGAAGGTTGAAACAAACAAATACTTGATACGGACAATGATGACCTACTTTGTGAAGAATATGAGGCACAAGAGAACACTAACTTGATATCTACAGATTTCTTTGGGGATGATTAGTCACTCAATTTTATTGATTGAGAGTAGCAATATTTTTAGTTTTTTTAGACTATGTTGGTATTTATTTAGATTGATAGTTTTTGCATTTATGTTTTGAAATTGTTAATAATTGGCACCCACGTCGATTGGGTATTCCTCGAAAAGATGGAGGAAACGATTGAGTATGTCGTCCTCGTGCTCCGAAGTGAATTCTTCTGACGAGTGATGATTCCATAACACATGAACCAAAGAGATTGGCTAATTCCTCAAAAGCTTCCTTCTATATATAATCTCCATGTCACGTCACAGTCAAAAATCCATAAGGACTAGAACACGTGCATGCCAGCAGACATATTCCATAAATATACCCAATTTATGGAACTATTAAAAAGTATCTTAAGCTATAAAATAATATATATGGCAGTCACAAGAACTAAAATCATCCACAGATACAAAGAATCACAAATAGTAACAAGACATACCGTGTTGAAAAAAGAAACTAAATAAGATCAAATAGAAATAAAATAGTCAAATGGGGAAAAACTCATAGATACCAGTCTCAGCAAAATAAAATGAATGATACAAGTCACAAATAAAATATAAAAGAAGCCACTACAAGTCCATAGTTCTGACAGAAAATAAAATAAAAGCAACAATAAACGAGGAACTACTCTGGTACAACCTCATCTTCCTCCGCTGATGTAAAAGACGAATATACACCAGGCCCAGACTCCTCAGAAAAATCTCATCACCTATATCTGGAAAATAACTAGGTCCTTGGGGGATATATCAAGGCACATAATATACAAGCTAAAGTGCAGTAAATAAAATATTTCGGGGTGAATAAACCAAACTGACTTGACGCTTTAAGGACAACGTTTGCAAGCGTAGACATCTTCAAAGTAAATACAATAGGCATGAATATACATATAGTCAGAGTGTTGTGTCGGAGTCTCAACGGTAACTGTCACTACCACTTTTCTTGAACAGAGGTTTTTTGTCATTATATAATTATCTAATTTGTGTATATTTTTTATTTTAATATGATGGTTGTATTTATTAGTAGACTAGCCTATTTATTAGACATGGTGAACCTCATTTAATTTGACTTGAGCCATAGGCTTGATTTATTAGAATAGCCATTGTTAGACAAGTTAGTTAGTTAGTTATCACATTAGTTACACATTATTGAAGATTCCATTCATGATAAGAGGGGAGGGGCCTTTGAGTCATCTTAATCAACCCAACAACCAAGCCCTAACCCTAATGAGACTCTATTTAAACCCCTTCATGACAAACCCTTAGTTCTTTCATTTCATTCCAAACTAGAAAGAAAACCTAGCACACCATTTCAAATTCCAAGGAGGCTAGAGGCTTGACATTGCTAAGGGAGCACTTGAGAAAGGAAGCTTGGTGTAGAGCTTGCTAGAAGGAGGTGTCCATCTGCTTTCTTGTGTCCCCTTGGTGTAATACAATGAGAATCCATTTCCTAATAGGTAAACTCTTGCCTTTTTTTTTCATAGTTTGAGCTCTATTTTCATGCATGACACTTGTAGGAACACTCACATGGACTAGAGGTACCCATAGGGATAAGAGCAAGGCTCTAACATTCAATTTAGAAGAGTTTCTTTAGGAATTTTGTGTCATCCTTAGAGAAATCTGAGGAGATCACACCAAATGTTTGTCAAAATGACAAATTAGCTATTTAATGTTGTTTTTCAGATTTTTTGCGATACCTAAGCTTTGTTTTCATTTGGAAATGTATAATGAAGCTCTACATGTCATAAATACATATATGTTAATGTATGTATATATATTTTATATGTATGGACACATATAGGTGAATGTGTGTCATATATATAGATATATGTATATGACAGTGGGTTGTGGGTGTGCTTTTATTTTAGTACAGTAGCAGCAGATATTAGCTACTGTGGACATTGCTAAGGCAAGTCGGGCTATAGGAAGGTGAGAGAGTGATTAGAGTGCCACTTAGATCGTGTGTATGTGTACCATATATATAAGTGATGGGAAGATAAGTAAATTTTCCTGTGTAATGAAGAAAGGGTGGAGTATTAGAGTGTCATGTATCTGTTAAGGGTGATAGTATATCATGTAGTGAGGATGAGTATGTATACACATGAATAAGGAGTTAGGATCCGAGGCATCAGTTAATTGGTGTGTAGAGTGCATAGAGGGTTCGGGTTCAAGCAGCAGGTAAGGTAAGAAATATGATAGTACTAGAGAGGAGTGACAATAGTATATGAGGGTCAATGCAAGCAACAATAGCACCATGGTAGTAGTGAGAAAATGGTAGATGTGAAGAGAGCAACAGTAGTTGCATCTTTTCAGAAGATTGCTGTTAGCACTAGAGGCTCTTGTAACAGGGTAATAGCAGGGCATACATGTATCAGGAATGTGAAGGAATAAGGAGAGGGGACTGACTTGTGTGATGGTGTTTGGCAACTGTTACTGACAGTGAAGGACTGGTAGTGTAATATGATAGTTAGATTGAGGGAGTAAAGGACATAGCCCATATGAATAAGAGTGTCTTTGAGTTAGGGACTGTTTTGAGTCACTATGTACAGCAGGGTACTGTCAAGTGATGAAGTGGAACAATGGTATTTAAATATGGTAGTAATTAGAATATCGGTTAAAGGGGAATATGAGTATTAATCCATGGTAGCAGTAGAAAATGTAGGGACTTGTATCAGTATATAATTGTGAGTGTCCAAGTTAGAAATAGGTGTGATTGTGTGTGAGAGAGCTAGATGAGGAGTGTCTCAGTCCTAATCCAGAGTGTCAATAAACTAGTGACAGAAGAGTGAAGGGTAGAGAGAAGATGTCAAGTGTGTGTGGGCTATCACCTTTGTGAGAGGGTAGGTAACCTATGTATCACATAACTGTGTTCAGTATGTAGGACTGTAGAGTGACAGTAATAGATGTGTGGGAGTATAGGCAAACCTGTGTGAGTGAATGATGTATTGTATGTGACTCTATAGATAAATATAAGTGAGTGTATGTAAATATGAGGGCATTAGCCTACTGGTTGTGAAGGAGAGTGTTATTTGAGTGTGGTGTCTTGTGTCAGACTGTCAGGTGTATAGATCTAGGTAATAGGTCCTATAGCATACATGTATCGTCCATAAGACGGTTTACATGTATCAGTTGTATAACAAATGCATCCGTCCTATATAGATATTGGTATTAGTTAGATGGGGGGTAAAATGCCGCTCTACCGGTATCACGTCGTTGCATACAACTCGAGGAGACTGACCCAAACTTAGCCCTGTCCAAAGCAAGAATGTGAAGAACAGAAAAAGTTTTGGTAAGACAAGAATTTGAGAGAGATTTTACGTAGAAATTTTCTATGTAATGGAGAAGAAAAATGCCTCAATTTATAGTTATTCTGAGTATTCTCCAACGGACAGGAGAATAATGGACAATTAAATCAGACAAGAGAATAATGAACAATTAACTCAGACGTTACAAAATAAAAATAATGGGAAAAAACCTGATTTGTTGAATCTGGACAGAAATAAATGTGTCCAACGTTTAAAATATTGAAAGAGGAATTTAATGAACTACAAAAAGGTTTCAGGCTCTCAACCAGAACCCGAAGGCAGAATCAAATTGGCATTCGACACCCGCAGATGTAGGCGTATATCTCCCCATGTCACGCTCGTCGAACCGAACTGAACCAAACTGAGCCGGATGGCGGCATACACATGTGGCCCAAGAGGTTCCCCACACAACTTCACAAGAGAAAAAGATAGGAGTTAATATATACACCATTCTTTCTAATTACCCAACCAATGTGGGACTAAAAGAAAGAAGAAAATTGAGCTTTTGCTCATGTATGGACACACACACACACACACACACACACACACACACACACACATACACACACAGCCAGCAACCCCCCTCCAAAAGGTTAAGTTTTGAAGTAATAGAAGTAAATGAGTAGAGAATTTATGGGCAGGTATATACTATGCATAAATAAGATAGACTACAGTCTTGAATCGCACTTAGTGACTACTATCTTTGTCTGAAGAAGTGCTTGATGGACTATGTCTTGAATCAGACTTCTTGAAGCAGATTCAGAAAATAACATACCAGTATGCTAGAGGTTCTTGCGTCTATCGAGTGACACGTTTGATTGGCCATGCACATTTTTTATATTCATGAGAGTCGTCTAGGATCACCCCATCATATAGTCGTAGCCTTCACGACCTCTCATATAGGTAAGTGCTTAAGGGTCAGAGATGGGAGTTAACCCTGTATATCATGCTTGGACCTGTTAAGAGTTAAAACTCATCCTAACCACATCATACCGGAACACTGTTACAAAAGGGATGGGGTATCCATGTACAACATCGTACAACCTGTTGGGCATTATTCTAAGAGAATTTAAACTAAGGGTCAGTGTTTCATAATAGACACCTAAGTTCAGCTTGTTCCCGCCCATTGAACATGCTTATTAGGATCTCCAGTCAGACTCGGTTGGGGTTGCTACTGTTGTGACTAACTTATGAGCTTAACCCCATCCACTTCGATGATTCTACGATTAATTTCCTGACAAACTGTTCATCAAGATTAAACAGACTCTTCGTCAAGAGATCTGTAAAGTTCTTTTATGACTTTTATGACTTTTATAGTCAAGATCCACATTTTTACCTTTTAGGCTTTTAATATCTTGAAATATAGCTGCATGTACTTGTTCATCTTAGAATTCACAAGATCATGCATTAGCAGTTCTTTTAGCATAATTTATAAAAAGGTCAGGTATAGAAATATGTAGATCAGGTATATGCATAATAAGATGCTTGATCTATTCAGTTTCAATATATCATGAAGCAATAGCCCGAATAAAATTTTCCTTGATCTATTTGATATATATATATTGTAAGATATTTGAGCCATTCAACTTCAACCCAAACTATATTTAATTATACTATTTCAAATTCTTTGATACTTCCAGCTATGATTGTTTATCACATGGACCTATCAACTTATAAGTATCTAGTTGTTCCACAGATGAAACCTTACACTGGATCTTAGTGACCTTTAGTGTTTTTATATCCGAAAAAATGTCATATACTGACTCAAAGTTCTATGAAACCAATTGTAGTCCAGTTTTAGGAATTTTTTGTTTGACTAAGCCAGATGTTTGGATTACTGCTAAATCATATTCCGTGTCATCAGAATCCATTTAAATAAATATGTGATTCCACTAATTGTTGATATAAGCCTTAGGATAGTGAGTCAAAAATCATCTGATTCTTTCACCTCTTAAAGTAAGATACAGTAACTTTTAGCCTTAGCTCTAAAAATTTATCTTTACAAGCCATATTTATAAAATGACAGTTTAAAGTACTAGAATAATAGTTTAAGTAACTTTTGCTAATTGACCTTAATAATTTTTTATTTTATCAAGTTTTAATCAACTTGGGTTAGCTGTAGGGGTCGGTTCCCAGCTAGAGGTAATACACTGGGGAAGCTAAAGTACCATGTCGCTTAGAGCTATTTGTGCCCGGTTGACAAAAGGATGCTTTCGATTTGTATCCAAAATAATCTCAACTTCTAAACTTTAGATTTATAGGGATTTGCAATATTACTAAACTATTTTTCTTTGACTAAATTGTTTGAACGTGTCAAAGTAAAATATAATGTCACAGATTATATCCAAGTATTGTGACAGAACAATGTTGTGATTTGTTTGACTGAGTAGATATTCTAATATTATGATACTATGATCAACTAAGGTTTAAACATGCAAACCAACCTTAAAAAATCATATAACATCACTTTAATGCAATAGTGTACATATCCGAAAATTTGGAAAATAAGATTTATAAACATCAAGTTTATAATAATAGAGCAAAAAAATTCGTATAATACCTTCACCCTTAGCATGTGGAGGCTTTCTTAACAAGTCATAGTCTCTAATGCTTCTGACTTAGGAGAGATATATAATTTTACAAAAGTCATGTTAAGACTAAGATAGTACAAAATAAATTTGTATTACTGTCACCGTTAACAAGTTTGTCATTTCCTAAACATTTAAAATATTTAAATATTTTGCCTCCATGAAAATAGAGATTAGTTTGCATATTAACATGAAATGTAACTGAAATAATGCAAATGTCATTTTATACAAAAGTAAAATTAGGCTATAAATTTTAATCGTAAAATAATTCAACAGTATTTGTAAAATAGTGAGATAAATAGTTTTATTTCTAAACAAATTACCTCACAACATATAAAATAACAAATTAGAGTTTTTGTTAGATATTTATTTATTAGAAATAAATATCCTTATTAATTTTTGTAGTACAAAATCAATACATACAGTCATACATATTCAAAAGTAATCTAGAGATCCGAAATCGAAAATAACAGTAGAACTTTAGTTACTACTGGATTTCTCTTTGATCCATTTACACCAATAGAAGGCTCCTCATTTATGAAGGAATAAAGTACATTAATAATTAATTTTGGCTACTAAAAAATCCCTGAAGCAAAAATGTTTCAGCACGTATGCTTGCCCAATACGCACATCTTTAGTAGCCAAAGAATAATGTAAGTTAAAGCCAAAAACCAAATATAGTTGGTGGTCGAAACTTTTTAATATCATCACGATACAAGAGATATCGACTTATACAAAGTTTATGAGCAATATTGGACATGGTCATCTCAAATCCAGTAACATTATACTGACTCATATCACAATCAGCAAATTTTATGAAAATATACAATATTCACTACAAGAAATTAGCGTGTCTTACAATGGTCGAAAACCATTGCAAAAACAATATAACTCGTTGCAAAATCAATCCGTAACACTTACTGAAATCATTGTAAATTTGAGCGTTGCGAATTCCTCTTGCAACGGTTAGAGGAGATTTTTACAACATTTTTATCAATGGTTGCAAATAACGTATTATGCAACAGGTCGCACGTTAAGGCATAACGGTTATATTGTATTGTAAATAATATATTTTGTTGTAGATATTAAATATTGCACGATGGTTGATAACCGTTTCCTAAATGTTTGAGGCAATGGTTAAAAATTGTTGCGGATAATAGGCAACGGTCAATGTCCATTGCAAATAACCCTTGGTAAATAGTTGGTAATAACGAATTATGCAACGGGTCGCACGTTAATGCGTAACAGTTACATTGTGTTGTCAATAATATATTTGGTTACGATTAACAAACCGTTGTAGGTAGATATTGAATATTGCGCGATGGTTGATAGCAGTTGCCTAAATGTTTGATGCAACGGTTAAAAACTGTTGCGGATAATAGGCAACGGTCAATGTCCATTGCAAATAAGCCTTGGTAAGTACAACCTTGAAACACCCCCACTGGGGCTCGAACTTCCGACCTACCGGATAATAGGCAACGATCAATGTCCACTACAAATAAGCCTTGGTAAGTACAACCTTGAAACACCCCCATTGGGGCTCGAACTTCCGACCTACCGGATCGCATGCCTCCTCTCTACCACTAGGCTAGAGGCTCATATATATATACACACACAAAATTAAGTACTTATATCATTTCCATCGATTGAGGATTTTGATCGTTGTTAAATATCAATTATCTAACATTTTTTGTTAACGAACAAGAGACTAATTAATATGTACTTTAAAATTCAAATGAGTAATTTTGATTCTTAAATACCTATTCTATATATTTTTTAAATACCTATTCTATATTTTTTTTGTAATACCTATATCTAACATTTTTAAAAAATACCTATTCTATATTAAAATTAACCAAATTTCAAATTGGACATTGAATTTACAATGAATAAAAATAAACTGTTACGAGATCAATATGTTGAAACAATTATTTATTCTTTTGGCAATGGTTTTCACAATGTTGTTATATAACAAAATGATTGCAACTAGAAGCAAAAATCGTTGCATAATTATTAGAAATAATATGCCCACTCGCAACAGGTTACAAAAATTGTTGCGCAACTGTTGCTAACAATGAGTCTTTTTATAAGGCTTTGTGTAATTGTTGCAAAATGTTAACAAATTTATCACATATACTTAAAATATGTGCATAACCGTTGCACATTCAACTCACTTTGACAACACTTTGCAAAAATTGTTGTCAAACTGTTGCTAATAATGAGTCTTTTTATAAGGCTTTATGTAATTATTGTAAAATATTAACAAATTAGTAACAGATACTTAAAACTCTTGCATAACCGTTGCATATTCAACTCACTTTGACAACACTTTACAAAAATTGTTGTGCAAATGTTGCTAACAATGGGCCTTTTTATAAGTCTTTATGTAATTTTTGTAAAATATTAACAAATTTGTAACGGATACTTAAAATCCTTGCATAACTGTTGCTCATTCAACTCACTTTGACAACACTTCTACAAGACCGTTGTAAAAAGGAAAAACCTTTAGCAAGTGTTTATGAACCGTTATAAAAAGTGTATTAGGTGTTAGCCCAATGATTGTATCATATTTTTTAATATGGCTAATCAATTAAGTTTAACATAATGATGTCACTAATATTAATCATGTAATCACTATCATGTTGCTACTTAAACTTAGCATTGTTCTAAACATTTACTATATCATATTACTATGCTTTTATCATACTGTATCATATTATTTTGTTCACCTAACATGTACTTGAAGACAAGCAATAAACATGATCAAACTAGGACATATGCAATGAAGAATTACTAATAGGCCAAAGACGACGTTATACAAAAAGATTTCTCTGAACCGCGTAGCAACCTATCTGGGGCCTCGTATCGGAGGTTCCGCTGCCCGGTCAACAGACGAGGATCTAGGGGGCAGCGCCTCCCATGGGAAAAATGTATCTTCAATGTCAGGTGAAAGACGTCATTAAAAGGGCTATTGGTTTCATATTTATTCTGTATTTTTTCTTTTAATGAGTCTAGGAAAAATATGAGATTATCGGATCGGTACTGGCTTAGTTATTCTCAGTCCAAAATATATAGCCTACCTATCCACAAATATCTATCCAAAAGTCTATAAACCAAAATAGCCCAAAATTCATCAAATTTGGCCCAAAATAGTTCTGGCATAACTCTGCCCGAACTCAGTCAGAACTCGGTCCGAGTTTGGCCTAAGTTCGGTCAGAGTGGTTTTAACCATTCCCTTGATATCTGCATCCAACGTTCAAATGCGAGATTTTTGCATCCGAACTCTACCCGAACTCTGTCCGAATTCAGTCCCCAAAAATACTATAAATAGAGTTGAGATTACCATTTATTTCAATTATCCTATTTCATCTCTTCTCTTCTCTATCTAAAGTGTTCTAAGCTTTTTACTTTTATATCTAAGCATTTACGACTCTTAGCCAAGCCAGTATATTTTATGTATAATCTAGAGTTTGGTATTGAAGACTTGTATCGGAGGCTGTATTCAGAAAACATTCCAGTTTTCCAATTACCCTCTGGAGTCGGTCGTCCGCTCGTCACCAAGCACGGTGTTGTGAAGTCGGTCGTGCACTTATCTCCAATCACGGTGTTGTAAGAGTTGCAAGAGCTCAGTTAAAGCTTGTGCCATAGTGGATTAATAGCGAGCAAGAGTACTCGCGACTGGACTAGTTCTCTCAGAGGGAAACCAGTATACATTGCTATGTTACTGAGTTTGAATTCTTGACTCTTACTTTTTCGTATTTTATTTATCGTCTTTTATCTGCCATAATATATAACTGCTATAATTTTTAATTGGTGATTATTTTTTGCTGCACACGCACATACTCTATTCACCCCCTCCCTCTAGAGGTGCTTAATGGTCCTACATTAGGCAATGGTTAATCTCTAACCATTGTAAATATATTTAATTTGGAAACGGTTATTTTAACTGTTACGTAACTGTTGTAAATTATAGTTTCAGCAACACCCATATAAGCGTTGCACTAAAACTGTTACAAAATATGGGTATTTCTTGTAGTGATTTTTATTATAAATTTATAGAACTACAAGATTTATAGATCAACAAGCAAATTCTTTATAGAAAATGAGAGTAATGCAAGTATGAGATAGACAGGTTTTATCAATGGAGTAATTGTTGTACTTAGTTGTTCATGTATAGAATGATTTTTTATGATTGCTTATTACCATTCTTGGGGCACGGCAAAAATAAATCCAAGAAATCAGAGAATACCTTAGAGAAAATTCAAAACCACAAGACAATGATTTATGTGGTTCGTCCAAGATGCCTACTTCCACGGACGAGGGTGATTCAGTTCCACTATAAAGTCTCTTTCAATACTTCTCTCCTTGCTCTCACAAACTCTCTATCACAAAGATAAGAAAAAAAAATCAAACTTTTGTGTTGAACTCATTACAATTTTAACTCTCTTGTGTTGAACTTATTCAACAACTTTTATTGAGCACGATGAGATGTTTGAAGGAGAACCAATAGACCCCTTTATATAGCATGTCATGTGTCCAGTCAATCCTATTTAGGCTTAAAATTCAATCTTATGTAGAATTACCATATATGGTCAAAGTCAAAAAAAGGACATGGGCCTATTTATGGACATTTTTCCTTTATATATTTTGCCAAAAGTATATAAATGACTGTATAGCTAGCATCTCTGCACAATCGAAAATGAAGACTATTCAAGTTCAATATAATAAGCAGTAGACTAAAATAAAATCTAATTAATGTTATAATCAAAAGTGCATATTTCTTCATGTACGCTCAAAGATTTGTAGTGATCCAAACATGATAACAGGATTTAATTATTTCTACATGTTTTATTTGAACATCATATACACAAGTAGAGGAATGTCCTGCAGTTGTATTTGTGCAGGATACGAAAGACCGAACTTTGTTAGAGAAAAAAATATTGGACATATTTTGATTCAACAACATTAGATATGGTTGAAGGCACATGCCACCCATATTCAATGCATATCTTGAAAGACTACTAAGTTTTTTATATACTTATATTAAAGATTTGATAGATCTCGAAATATATACATGTCAAGTTGTTTAAAACATTTAAATGAAGATGCACCTTTATTTAGAGTTAGTGGGATAATGTGAAGGAAGAAGCCTTTGCAGAACCAAAATGACCTTCATTTAAAAAACTAGTCTGTGAATCACAAAATAACAAAAGAAACTAAATCATGGCTCTCTTCCCAACATGACCCACACTGAAGAGACATCATACTTTAGTAATTTCCTTAAAGGAATACTCAACTTGTTAGCATTAATGCTTTTATTTATTGTTTATTTTTCCCTTAAAATAGAGAAAAGGAAAACCTCCACTTCTCTTTTAATAGGAATTTAAGAAAGAAAAGTAACGTCTCTATTTGCTTAGTGAGAAATAATTTATACATTTTACAGGTCCTCATAAAATAGTTAGAATGATGAATTCATGGATCATGCCCAAAAGTTCATAGTGCTGCTTGATTTGCTTAGTTAAAAAAAAATTGTACGTATATGACCATGAATGGTAGACCAAGTTTGGGATCAAATTCAGTTCACTAAAGATAGGTATATTACCTCCTTCAGATATATATTGGATTAAAGTGAACATATTGGAAGTCAATATAATCTACTTGATCTAATTGCACGAGGAATATATATGAAACACTTTATAATTGTGTTAGTATGTGCTAGAGAGGGCATTTTTATGACACTTTACTAAGTTCTCAAAGATTCATATATAAATGCTACAAAAATATCATTTTAACATAGTGTTGCAAGACAAAAAAAAACTTCTCAATGCTAAAAGACTTAATTAAGCGTGCTAGTTAAATAGTATCACTGGAAAGTATTATATAAGGAAAGCAAGATCGAAGAAAAAAATCAAACTACATGTTTGATGTAAAATTCATACGAATCAAAGTTGTACCGATGTGCAATAGTAGAAATCATGCATATTAACGCATTCATTTTTATGTAGTGAATAGTGAATTGTAAATCAGTAATCTGAATGTATGTATAACTACATGTATCAAAATAATTTTTTTAAGTTAACCAGAGCATGAATATTAGATTAACTCTTGGATTGTTGGATATATTTGCTTTTCCCTTTATAATCTGTAAAGAAAATAAACAAAATTAAGGTTACCGGCCTCCGGGGAAGTCACGCACGATGTACTGCCCTAAGAGTTAATCTGGATCTACGTGCAGAATTTTTCGAATCCTAATGGTAAAAATTTGCTCTACCGGCATCCCGTCATCGCGTACAACTCGGGGAGATTGACCCGAACATAGCTCTGCCTAGAGCAAGAATGTGAAGAATAGAAAGATTTTGGTAAAATAGGAATTTGAGAGAGATTTTACGTAGAAATTTTCTGTGTAATGGAGAAGGGAAGAATACCTTAATTTATAGGCTATTCTGAGTATTCTCCAACGAACATGAAAATAATGGACAATTAAACTAGATAGGAGAATAATGAACAACTAACTCAGATGTTACAAAATAAAAACAATAGAAAAAACGTGATTCATTGAACTTAGACAGAATTAAATGTATCCAACGTTTAAAATATTGAAAGAGGAATTTAATGAGCTGCAAAAAAGCTTTTATGATCTCAACCCAAACCCGAAGAATGAATCGAATCGATATTTGATGCCCGCAGATGTGGGCGCGTATCCGCACCCGTTACACGCACCGAGCCGGGTCGGGTCGGACGGCGGGGCGCGTGTGTGGCCCAAGGGGTACCTACACAACTTCATAAGAGAGCAAATGATAGGAGTTAATATATGCACCATTCTTTCTAATTACCCAACCAATGTGGAACTAAAAGGTAGAAGAAAATTGAGCTTTTGCTCATGTGTGGACATACACACACAGCCAACAATCCCCCTCCCTCCCTTCACAAAAAGATAAGGAAAAAAAAGAACAAAAAAAAAGTGGAGCCAATTTTTTTTGAAGATCAACCTTCTAGGCTCAAAGATGGTTTGTTTGTGAAAGATCAAGGTCAAAGATGGTTTGTTTGTGAAGATCAACTTTCTAGGCTCAAAGATGATGAGCTACTTTTTTATATCGAAAAGTCTATTTTGACCGCCCGTAGGGCTGGCCCATGCCCGCGTGGCGGCTATCCATTGGCTCCTCGCTAAAGCGGGTCAGCACTGGCCAGCCTCGCAGTGGTCCAAATAGCTGTGCCCTTTTTTTATTGCCCAATTACAAAGGATAAGATTGTCGATTGCTCTAAGTATGCAATATTGTGGAGATGAATCATGGATTCAAGCACCACCCAACTTTCAGGCCGATTTGTGACTAGTTGTATGTCTTGTCTCACAAGGAGAGGAGGTGGTTCATAGGATTGAGCTACTATATACGTAAAGGTTGAAGTATGTTCTCATTGAGGAGATTGGAAATTATAGACTATGATAGTAATTGTTGCATGATAGTAATTGTTGTGATGTGTGTGCTGCATGATTCCAATGACTCGACTGTTAGAAGGATCTATTGACTTAGGGTTTTAGGAAGTATATTACTCATGCAAATAGATTGAGAGAAAAGAAGAAGAAAGAGAGATTGGAGAAGAAGATGGATTTGAGGATGCAGTAGTGAAGTTGTAGTGATCCTAATACATCGAATTGCATCCTTTGCTTATCTCGTGGCCGTTCTTTTCGATTATGTGATTGCACACATAATCTTTATCTACTTTATTTTTCATGTTTCCAATCTATATTTCCCCTGTAAGAGCCAACCCCATGCTCATATATCATTTATGTGCTTCAGGATTTGAGAGGAAAATTATGTTCCCTGAGGTTAGGATTTTATTTTGGTCTAGGAAGTAGTCCAAATTAGGTGATGACATAACCCTCTACAATCTATACCAAAGCCACCACAGATATCAATAGCAGAAGAAATATTTAAAAAAAAATCAAATACGCTATGTTAAATAACCTGACATGAATAAATTTGCATCTATACTCTATACCATACATCTGATGTGTAGATCTATCATATGATAGCCCCTTTGCATAAGCAACTAGGCCTTATTACTTACTTTGAACAATCCAAGATCTCTAGATTCATAATAGATTTAATATATCCAAGAGTCTAGATTATCGCAATTGTCTCATCCGTCGTGATTGACTCACCATGAATCCTTGCCACATCGATTCATCTCATGAACCAATATGAATTTGATTCAATTAACCAAGAGCATCAAGTAATGTATTCATTACAACTGTCACTATAATCCAATTCATCTAACTTACTTTATACTTGGTTTATCGGTATATATTTGTCGTCTTAATTGGATATGTGTCCAATCTCTAACGATATCCACACGAGCACGTCGACAAATGTGGGTTATGCAGGCAATTATTGAGAATGAAGCACGGAATGTTCCCGCAAACCAGAGATCTGCAAGAGAATCGAGTAAAAGCACATAAACCATAAATGCCAAACACAAATTGCATACACAAATATTTTTGACGTAGAAAACCCAATTGGGAAAAACTACGGAACGATCGGAGTCCAACCCTGAAGAACCTCCACTAATGGAATAAAGAGAATACACCATCTACAAGCTCCTTCCGATCCAAATGGATCACTACAACTCACTTGAAAGAAGAAATTTTGATTGTAGACTCCGAAGAAAAAGAGATGTCGAAAAAATATTCGAAACAATCTCTCCTTCACAATAGTCTTCAATCCTTTCCCTCTCGCAAAAGTTGTAAAGCACTATTGCTCCTCTCTTTTGAGATATATTTTATGGTAAGGAAACACCTAGTATATATAGCTTCAAATCTATAGCTAATTGAGGTATTCTACTATTTGTAAGAATACTCAATCTAAACCATTGATATATTCCTATTATCAATAGGAATACCCAATCCAACTCCATTAGGATATTCCTACTATATATAAGAATACCCAATCCTACTTCAGAGTATTTTCCACATAGGTTGGGAACCCCACCCACTCCAACAAATCTGCCCCTTTACAACTATGTGGAGGGGGGCGTCATACCGACAATCCTCCTACAGTACTCGAACTTTCCTCTTGGAAGAACCTTCGTGAACATATCTGCTCCATTGTCATCTATATGAATCTTCTCAAGCATCGCATGCTTTTTCTCAACCATATCCATATCCAATGATACTGAGTCTCAATGTGCTTCGACCGACTATGAAATATCTGGTTCTTCACAAGGTGAATGGCACTCTGGCTATCGTAAAGCAAAGTATACTGCTCTTGCTTTAGCCCCACTTCCTGTAGCAACTTCTTCATCCACAACAACTCCTTGTGAGTCTCTGTCGCTGTAACTTACTCTGTCTCTCACTACCAAAATAAGTCATATCAGCGACGAAATTAGCGACGCAGACTTAAAACGTCGCTAATTTTGTTGGATTTAGCGACTCCAAAAGTATGCATCATAATACGTCGCTGATAGCGACCAACAGCGACATATTGCGACCACCTTTAGTGTAATAAAAATTAACGTCGTTGATTTGTCGGAAAACGTCGCTAGTTTTATTAATTTAGCGACATTTAGCGTCACAAAGATTAAGACGTCGCCGAATATTAAAGGAAGGCCGACGCTTTGCGACGTATTTACGGACGTCGCTAACTTCCGCTAAATAGGGTTTCCTCGGTTCGACTTTTCATTTCTCCCTCTCCCCAAATTTTTTGTTCCCGCCCCTCTTCCCCGACCTAGACGATAGCCCGACCCCCTTCCCTCCGGCGTCGCTCATCCTCCTCCTCCACCGCGAGCCCCTTTTCCTCCCTCCGACGAGCCCCTTCTCCTCCTCCTCCTCCACCGCGAGCCCCTTCTCCTCCTCCACCGCGAGATTCTCCTCCTCCTTCTCCACCACCGCGAGGAGACTGAAGGTAAACCGTAACCCTAAATGAGGTGTTTTTCGTGTCCAAAATGGACACGGAGACACATTACGACCATGTGTTCACTGATACAGTGTGTTCGTGAGGTTTTGGACACTTTGTGTCCATTTGTTAGACACGTGGACACCCCCAAGCTTGTATATATATGTATTTTACCTCTGTACACTTAATCCCCTCCTCCTCCACCACCGAACTTGTCCTCCTCCTCCTCCTCCACCACCGCGAGAAGACTGAAGGTAAACCCTAACCCTAATTGAGGTGTTTTTCGTGTCCAAAATGAACACGGAGACACATTACGACCATGTGTTCACTGATACAGTGTGTTCGTGAGGTTTTGGACACTTTATGTACATTTATTGGATACGTGGACACCCCCAAGCATGCATATATATGTATTTCACCTCTGTACACTTAATCCCCTACATACACTTGTGTATTTTCGTATTAATTTGGATTTGCATATTGGATTTGGGTTTCGATATAGTGTTTGATATATTGTTTCACCTTGCAACATTCCTACACTTATTTTAGACAACAAGTATATGAACCAATTAGTCAACATCTATTTGTTGTAGTATGGTACTCCATTCTTTGTAAGTTCTCGCTATATATGTCTCAAGATCCAATACTCAAAAATCCCAAGAAAAAGAAGAAGAAAAGAATAAAATGACATCGCTCAACACCCTATGACAACTCTTTGTAGAATTGTGTTAAAGTGTGAGTTCTACAGTATGAGTTCTACAGTATGGTTCTCTTTGTAGAATAAAATGACATCGCTCAACCTATCGATCCTCCATACAAGTCTTCCTTCATCTATTGTCTTAAAGTGTGAGTTCTACAGTATGGTTCTCTTTGTAGAATTGTGTCTTATTTTAGACAATAAGGGTTTCCTATTTTTATAGGCAACATGGCAACATGTGTAAGGGAACATATAGGTGTGTGTTTGTGTTTGAAAGGGAGTGTCACAAGAGTAAGGCGTAAGCATGTGTTAGTATTTTGAGCTGTGAGAGTGTTTGTTCTATTGAGGTTAGTACCAACTGGAAAGTTAGGTTAAAAGAACCTGGGAACTATGGTGTGGTTGTATACATCATGTATATGTATGTGTGTGTCTAGTGGGAGAAAAGGGGAGGGTTAACTAGTACCAGGTATTTTGAGAGGATGGAGAGTTTATACTAGTATATATTGACTAATATCCTAAAACTTGACTTATACAACTTAGAAATGGCTAGTTTGACCAAGTTGGACTAGTTTAGCTTAGAGTTGACTCGGTTGGACTATACATAATATATAGACTAATATCCTAAAACTTGACTTCTACAACTCAGCCTATATGAAATATTGTAGACACGGGTGATATACCGCCGCCATAATCTCTGACCACCGCACGCACAAACACGCAAATGAAAAGTTAGCAATACGAAAAGAAGATGACAGATAATCTCTGACCATTTAACGTAAAATGTCATGTGTACATATACTGCGGAAAGTGTAGACCGCATGAACTGACAATTGCATGTCATTCACTACCTTGATGTATATATCTTACAGAATTATGGAGCTGAATTACTATCTGCGGAATCGTACTTGGATGTACAACCGTCATCCTGATGATATGTGCGGTGTGCGGGATGAATTCATAGAGGGTCTACACCAGTTCCTGCAGTTTGCCAAGGCGTTCCCTCAGTACATGGACGGTACCAAAATTAAGTGTCCGTGAGTGAGATGTCGCAACTTGAAATATCATCCAGAAGTAGATGTCACGTATCATTTATACTCAAAGGGTTTTACGCCGAATTACTATCAGTGGAGCGAGCACGGAGAACTTGTGTCTTTAGCATCGGAGTACGAGCCTTATGTGGATGTCCACAACAACGCTCCTTACGACGATGGGTTGGTGAACATGGTTTTCGACACGGCCGGGCCTAGTTTCGATCCGGATGATCCTGATGCACCTGAGGAACACCTAACCCCGATGCTGCACAGTTCATGGAGGTGCTGGAGAATGCAAGGACTCTATTATATCCTGGTTGTGAGGATCATTCACCGTTGGAGGTGGTTACAAGATTGTTGAGCATCAAGTCCGATTTTAACATGTCGCAAGATTGCTACAACCGTCGTATGGAGTTGCTTATAGAAATATTGCCTGAGGGTGCGAAGTTGCCTAAAGACTTCTACCGGTCTAAGAGGATGGTTAGATCGCTCTGGATGGGATACGAAAAAATTGATGCCTGTCGCAACGGGTGCATGTTGTACTACAAAGACGACAAGGATGAAGACGCCTGCAGATTTTGTGGTACCGATCGCTACAAGGCATGTGGTAGAGGAAAGTCTGTCGGTGCCAGGAAGCCTACCTCTTCGATGCACTACTTGTCGTTGACGCCGCGGTTGCAGTGGTTGTTTATGGTGAAGAAAACTGCAGAAAACATGAGTTGGCATAAGCGGGAACATACCGAAGGAGTGTTGGATCACCTATCTGATGGAGAAGCATGGAAGCACTTTGATCGAGAGTATCCAAATTTTGCTTCTGATCCGCGTAATGTCAGATTGGGTCTCTGCTTCGACGGTTTTACCCCATTTGGACTTTCGGGATCCCAGTATTCGTGTTGGCCTGTGATCGTCACCCCGTACAATCTACCGCCTTGGATGTGCATGAAGACTCCGTATATGTTTCTCACCGTTATTATCCCAGGTCCGAACAATCCGAAAAGGAACATCGATGTGTATTTACAGCCGTTGATTGATGAGTTGAATCAGCTGTGGGAAGTAGGTTCCAACACGTACGATGTATCTAGAAAACAAAATTTCCGAATGTGGGCAACACTTATGTGGACCATCAACGACTTTTTGGCCTATAGAATGTTATCTGGATGGAGCACGCATGGTCGTCTTTCATGTCCGTATTGTAAGGACAGCACTAAGGCTTTCCGTTTGAAACACGGAGGTAAACCGTGCTTCTTCGATTGTCATCGACAATTCCTGCCGAAGGATCATCCGTACCGAAGAAACAGGAATGCTTTTTGTACTGGCATTGTAGAGAAGGCTAATCCCCCGCCAAGGTGGACCGGATACACGATATGGAAAGAGGTAAAAGATTTACCAAGAGCTATTGAGCAGCCTGCTATGGACTACAAGTGTGACGGATTTGGTCGCACTCATAACTGGACGAAGAGGAGTATATTCTGGGATCTTCCATATTGGAGCACCAATCTGATTAGACATAACCTTGATGTCATGCATATCGAAAAGAATGTGTTTGACAACATAATTAATACTGTAATGGACGTAAAGGGGAAGACAAAAGACAATCCAAAGGCTAGATTGGACTTGGAAGAAATATGTAGACGTCCTGTATTGCATTTGATAGAGGACGGGAGTGGGAAGTTGAAACAGCCTAAGGCAATTTTCTCACTGGAGAAGGAGGATAAAGTGAGGCTTTGTAGGTGGATTCAAGGTCTGAAATTTCCAGATGGGTATGTTTCGAACTTGAGAAGATGCGTCGACCTCAAGGAGAACAAACTGACAGGTATGAAGATCCATGATTGTCACGTATTCATGGAGCGTTTAATTTCGATTGCATTTCGGGAATTCTTACCGCAGGCAGTTTGGGATCCATTGACGAGCTTAGCATATTCTTCAGGGACCTTTGTTCTAAGAAATTGCTCGTTGATCGTCTAGAAAAGCAAGAGAAGGAAATTGCGGTAACACTGTACAAGCTAGAGAGGGTGTTCCCTCCTGGATTCTTCGACTCTATGGAGCATTTGTCGATTTATCTTTCCTACGAGGCACGTGTTGGTGGACCCGTCGAATATCGATGGATGTACCCGTTCGAGCGACATTTGAATCACCTAAAAAGAAAGGTGAAAAATAAGGCTCGGGTCGAGGGTTCTATTTGTGAAGCCTATATTCTCGAAGAGATTACAAATTTCTGCTCCTCCTATTTTAAACCTCATGTTGCTACGAATAGAACGAGGGCTCCGAGAAACGACGACGGATATGAAGAATTTAATGATGGAATACTGAAAGTATTCAATGCGTCCGGAAAGCCTTCGGGAAAAATAAAGAAGAGATATTTGAATGACGAAGAGCTAAGGGCTGCTCAGTTGTATGTATTACTCAATTGAGACGAGGATGAAGTGGAGAAGCTAGAGGGGTAAGTAACTCAGGATGATGAGTTTACATCATCTTAATGTAATAGTATAAGCTAATATTATTGTACTAATCGGCGATTGCTTCGTTGTTTTCCAGCACATATAATGATGAGTTGAGGCTGGTTAGACCCTACCTAACAGACGAAGCATTAGAACAAGAAATGAGACGTAATTTTCCTTCTTGGTTGAGCCAATATGTAAGTAGCTCGGTAATTACTGGCCACTTCTAATGCAACTGCACAATAAATAACTTATTTTTGCTTCTTTGATATTCAGGTCGATTAGACATAACTTTGATGTCATGCATATCTCCTGGGACGAGTAGTTCTAGGCCTGTTGAGAGTGCTCGTCTGTCTAGCGTTCCTACTGCTGATACGACGATGGAGACGGATGAGCAGATGGCGGAGGCTGCGGCGACGGCCAAGGCGGCGGCGCCGACGGTCGACCAGCATCATGCAGATGATGCGTGCGCACCTCCGAAGGAGAGGAGGACGGAGATCTGGGCCGACGGTACAAAGTAGGTATTTTGGTTTATAATTTTTTTCTTTCTGTTTTTATCATAAATTAACTTTTTTCATGAATATAATATGTTTGTATAGATATCGTCCCCCAGTGGTACAGAGACGTCTAGGCCACATACTGAGGCATAATTATAGTGGTGCTTGGATTAACTACTCTGATGCTCCGGACGAGAGGAAGGCCTTCTGGTTTGCGCGCTTCAAGGTTAAAATATATTTACTTTTAACATGAATCATATAATTTTTGTATATTATATATAACTGATAAATATTTGGTTTGCGCTCTTCTAGGATATGTTTTTCTATCCACCACACAGTGCCGAGCAGATCGAGGGGATGTTTCCTGCCGTCGCTGCCAAGCTGATCCGCGACTCTATCAATGATCAGAAGGATCGTGATCGTACCGAAAAGCCGATCTAAGGTTAGATCACCCCTGATCAGTGGAATGCGATGAAGGCTCGATTCGAGGAGCCAAGGTATAAGGAGAAGTCGGAGAAGGCCAAGGCGGCTAGGCAATATGCCTCGAAGTGGTGCGGTGGGTCGATTCCGATGACGGAACATTTTCGTCGTCTGGTATGTCTTCCTCTTTTACAAATATTATTTTAATACGATGCCGATAAATTATTACTAAGATAATATATTTAATTACAGGTAAGGAAGGTCGGTAATGCCGACATGGTGACCGTCTTCCTGGCCACCCATCGTCACGGCGGTGATCTTATTGACGAGAGGGCCGAGCAGACTTATGTAAGTATTATAATACGTTATCTTAATTTAATACTTCGTGTCAATTTTATTGACACAAAGTCACAGTCAACCAAATATTGATAACATTGACTAAATAATATTTATAATAATTCAATACGACACACGACGTCTACATTAAGCTCAAGTCAGACGACAGCTCAGTCTCCACTTCTCAGTTTTTTTGAGTCTGTATTTTACACTTTTGTTGAGTCTAGACTGATGTAAACTGTGTCATGCTGAGCTCTTGAGACTTGACCTATAGCCTACCCAATAATCCTCAAACTCCACCATCCAGAAAAATACCCACTGGCCACTTAGACTAGCTCTGTGCTCTGGAGACAGAGTTCGGGCCGAACTCTGCCTCCACACAGAGTTCGGGCCGAACTCTGTCCCCTAAAAATCAGTATCCCTAATTTTAGGGTTAGCTGGTTGCTAGTTGTCCAACGGCCAAATATTTAAAATTTCTTATCCGAATTCTGGCCGAATTCTGCCTACAAAAACACTATAAATAGGCCATAAATTTTCTCATTTCAAATCATCCAATCTTCTCTTCTCTTCTCTCTTATAGCTCAAATAAGCCATACCCTTCCCATCTACTAGCCACAAGCCTCCTAAGTCTCGAGTGCTCAGCATCTCTCAGTTAGGATTCTTGTGCAAGAGTTGAAGAAGTCGCTTGGACAATTCCAAGCAAATCGCCACTGCGATCCTCTGTAAGAAGTTGACGTGCTCTTCTGAAATAAAGGCACGGGTTGTAAACTACTATTTCACAAATAGTAGATTTAATCCTGAGCTAGAGTTCTCAGGCCTGGACTAGTCCTCTACGAGGGAAACCAGGTTAAAATCGCTGTGTTTGCGTATGCTTTCTTGCTCTTCATTTACTTTCCGCATTTTACTCTGATTATTTATAATTCATGAAAGAGTTAATTTTTAATTGGTTATTTTCTATATAAACTCTATTCACCCCCCTCTAGAGTTGCTACCTGTTCTTCAATTGGTATCAGAGCTCTGTTCTCTTTACAAGGATTTACATCCTAGAGCTGATCCATGGCAACCACACAATCCTTGATTTTCAATCACGGTGAAGGACAGTCCACTCATAGGCCTCTCCTATTTGATGGAACTAACTACACGTATTGAAAAACAAGGATGAGTTTTTATCTCAAATCTCTAGACTTTGACCTGTGGACTATCGTCACTGACGGTTACAAAAAGCCTGCCAGGATAGTTGTCAACGGTAATCTCATTGAGAAATCACATGACAAATATTCTGACGAAGAGAAGAAACAGGCAAGTCTAGACGCGAGAGCTATTAATGCTTTATTCTGTGCTATAGACAGGAATGAGTTCAACAGGGTATCCACATGCACCACATCCCACGAAGTATGGAAGCTTCTAGAAGTGACGCATGAAGGAACCACCCAAGTCAAGGAATCAAAAATAAGTCGTCTCATTCAAGAATACGAGGCCTTCAAGATGAAGCCAAACAAGACGATCACGCAGATGTTCACAAGATTTCTCGACATCATCAACCCCCTGTCTT
Source organism: Iris pallida (assembly GCA_029216955.1). Taxonomy (NCBI): domain Eukaryota; kingdom Viridiplantae; phylum Streptophyta; class Magnoliopsida; order Asparagales; family Iridaceae; genus Iris; species Iris pallida. The sequence continues at coordinate 36,054,449 of JANAVB010004800.1, read as the reverse complement.
CACTTGGAAAACAATATTCAAATCATGAGAAGCTTCGCAAGTTGCTTAGGGGGTTACCAAAAATTTGGAACCCTAAGGTGACAGCCATCATAGAAGGAAACGATCTCACAACAATGTCTATGGAGACCTTGATGGGAAAGCTAATGACTCATGAGCTTGACCTCAAGGACTTCGAAGAGCCTGCCCCTAAGGCTAAGGAGATCACACTCAAAGCTCACCGACGGAGGGCTGAACCAGAAGAGACGGATGACGACAACTCAGAAGATGATGATCAAGCCCTCATGGTTCGCAACTTCAAGAAATTCCTTCGCTTCAACCGAAGAAAGAAGGAACCACAAGAAGATGAAGAAGAAGAGCCTACATGCTATGGTTACAAGAAGACGGGACATGTCCGAAAAGACTGTCCATTTTCAAAGAAAAGAAACCGCTATGAGAAGCCATACAAGAAGACCACTTCAAAGAGATATGCCAACACTAGCATCTGGCATGAAAGCGATGCCAGTGACTCCGAGGAAGAAAAGAACTCTCCTCAAGATACGATAAATGTTTGCCTAATGGCAACATCCGACAAGGTATCTAACGACACTCTTGACGACTTCACTTTTGATGAACTTGGCGATGCTTTCACTGATTTACTTAGTGACCATAAAAAGGCCATTGGTAAATACAAACAAGCCAAGGATAAAATCAAAAGTCATGAAGTTGAAATACAAAGACTTTCTCTTTTACTTGATAATATTAGAGACACTGTACCCACGGATATCACAGATGAGGTATCTAAGCTTAAAATAAGCTTACATGATGCCGAGGCACATATTGAGCAGCAAACAAAAAAAATTACAACACTCAACACGGAGCTTGCAGATGAAAAGAATAGACACAAAATCACTATCACTAAGTTGCATGGTTTAAATGCTAAGATCACTGAAGTGCAAGCTGTCTCTAAGAAATTAGAGACCAAATTGGGAAAACAGGTTGCTCAACCTCAAACCCAATCACATGAGACACACACAAAGCATAGTACCACTCATACTAGTAAACCAAGTCATACTCATGCTGCTCACAATCATGCTTACATATACACACAATTTTATAAACCTCATGCACATAGAAATAATCATCATATGTCACATGAACATCATGCTACACATAGATACAGTCATCATCATGCTGCACAAAGACACAATCAACATCACTCCACATATAGACAATCTCATCATGTCATGCCATACAGACAACCTCATCATGCCATGCCATATAGACAACATCATGCCATGCCATATAGACAACATCATCATGCCATGCCATATAAGTCTACATATCATCAATACTCTTATAAACATCATCAGCATGCTCCAAATGTGAATAGAAATGCTACATGCACTTATTGTGGCCTACATGGTCACATATCACCACAATATAGAATCAGAAGATTAGTTGATAAAAAGATATGTGCATGGTTTCCTAAAGCTAACTCCTCAGGACCCTCAAGAATTTGGGTACCAAAGGTCACATCTACTCTTGATGTAGGTGGACCTTCCCTCCTCAACTAAGAGTAAATGGATTCTCGATAGTGGATACTCGCGGCACATGACAGGAGACGCACATCTTTTCGCATCACTATCGATGAAGAAAGAAGGATACGTATCCTTCGGTAACAATTTAAAAGGGCACATAATAGGTAATGGTACTATTGGTCATCCTCCCTCTCCGGTAATAAAGGATGTCTGCCTAGTGATCGAGTTAAAGCATAACCTGCTCAGTATTAGTCATCTTGCTGATCATGGATATGATATTAACTTTGGACAAAACAATTGCTTCATTTATGATAGGTCAACGGGAGACATTGCTTTTGAAGGAAAAAGAGAGGATAACATTTATATTTTCCATCTATCTATAGATACAAACAATGCAGGTAGATGTCTATATGCCCACAAAGATGAACGATTACTTTGGCACCAGCGTCTTGGTCATGCCAATATGGATACTATATCCAGGCTATCAACCAAGAAGCTAGTGAGAGGATTGCCCGACATCACATTCAAAAAGAAAACGATATGTGCCGAATGTGAATTGAACAAAGCAACCAAATCCTCATTTCATTCCATCAACTCTGTAAGTACTACTAGACCCCTGCAACTACACCATATGGATTTATTTGGTCTTAGTAGAGTAGCTAGTCTTGGTGGTAAACTTTATGCATTTGTTATTGTTGATGATTTTTCGAGATTTACTTGGGTTTTCTTTCTCACAAACAAAAGTGATGCTATTTCAGTTTTTAAGATTTTTGTCAAGAAAGTTCAAAACGAAAAAGGCTACATGATCACTCGAATCCGAAGTGATCATGGAGGCGAATTCGAAAATTCTGATTTTGAAAATTTTTGTGATTCTAATGGTTTTGATCATGAATTTTCTTGTCCAAGAACTCCTCAACAAAATGGTGTTGTGGAGCGGAAGAATAGGACTCTTGGCGATATGGCTAGAGTCATGTTGAATAAATTTTTACTTCCGAAATACTTTTGGGCAGAAGCTGTCAGTACAGCATGCCACATTTTGAATAGGGTGCTTATTCGTCCCATTACGAAGAAAACACCCTATGAGCTTTGGTTTGGGAGAACCCCCAATGTTTCTTATTTTAAAGTTTTTGGATGTAGATGTTTTATCCTTAACACCAAAGACAACTTAGGCAAATTTGATGCCAAAGCTGACGATGGTATTTTCCTTGGTTATGCCGCCAAGAGTAAGGGATATAGAGTCTTTAATAAACGCTCACTAATTGTGGAAGAGTCAACAAATGTGACTTTTGATGAAGATAACAGTGCAGCAAGTACTCTTGATGATGACGTTGAGCCATCAACTTCTACTCCAATGAATACTTCTACCGAAACAAATTCTCTGGAGGGCTTGCCAAAGAAATTTTCTTTCAAGCCTTCTCATCCAGAAAATTTAGTGATAGGTGAAGTTTCACGTGGAGTAACTACCAGATCATCACTAAGAGACTCTATTGCTAGCACTGCCTTTATTTCACAAGTTGAGCCGAAAAATATTTCTGAAGCTTTTAATGATAAATTTTGGATTTCTGCTATGCAAGAAGAACTCAACCAATTCGAGAGGAGCCAAGTGTAGGAACTAGTTCCTAGACCGGCTAATCACTCGATAATTGGTACTAAATGGGTGTTTAGAAACAAAGTGAATGAAGATGGTTCAGTCACACGCAACAAAGCTCGTCTAGTAGCTCAAGGATACAACCAAGAGGAAGGTATCGACTACGATGAGACGTATGCTCCGGTTGCTAGACTAGAATCCATTCGGATGCTTTGTGCATTTACAAATTATCAAAATTTCAAATTATTTCAAATGGATGTGAAAAGTGCTTTCTTGAATGGGTTTATTAAGGAGGAAGTTTATGTAAGACAACCCCCTGGCTTTAAAAATCATAAATTTCCCGACCACGTGTTCAAGCTAAAGAAAGCACTATATGGCCTTAAACAAGCCCCCAGAGCTTGGTATGAAAGGCTAAGCAGTTTCTTACTTGAGAAAGGTTTTTCAAAAGGGAAAATTGACACTACACTTTTTATAAAATCTTTTAAAGACACTATTCTATTAATTCAAATTTATGTTGATGATATCATTTTTGGTTCTACTGATGAAACCCTTTGTCAAGAATTTGCCAAGTGTATGCAGACAGAATTTGAGATGAGCATGATGGGAAAACTCAACTACTTTCTTGGTCTGCAAGTGAAACAAATGGCTAATGGAACTTTCATCTGTCAGTCGAAGTATACAAAGGACATGCTGAAGAAGTTTGATCTTGACAACGTCAAACCAATCAGCACTCCAATGGCTACTTCAACCAAACTCGAACCAGATGAGAGCGGCAAACCCGTTGATCAACGTAAGTATCGAGGTATGATAGGCAGCTTACTTTATTTAACTGCTAGTTGCCCTGATATTATGTTTAGCGTTTGCCTATGTGCTAGATATCAAGCAAATCCTAAGGAATCACACTTGACCGCGGTTAAGCGTATCTTTCGATACCTTAAAGGTACGATTACAGTGGGTCTATGGTATCCCAAGTCAACATCATTTGACCTTATTGGTTACTCTGATGCTGACTTCGCTGGATGCAAGGTCGACCGTAAAAGTACAGCGGCACGTGTCATTTATTAGGAAAGGCTTTAGTCTCTTGGTTTAGCAAGAAACAGAATTCTGTCGTACTATCCACAACATAAGCTGAATACATCGCAACTGGGCATTGTTGTGCATAAATTTTGTGGATGAAGGAAACCCTTGAAGACTACAATCTATCTTTTATGCACATTCCTATATTCTGTGATAATACTAGTGCTATTAAGTTGACTAAGAACCCTATCTGTCACTCACGCACAAAACACATTGAAATTAGACACCACGTTTTGCGTGATCATCAGCAAAATGGCACGATTAACTTAGAGTTTATTGACACTGATCATCAGCTAGCAGACTTCTTTACTAAGCCATTATCCGAAGAGCGCTTCAATTTCCTTTGTCGTGAACTTGAAATTTTAGATGAAGCAGTCATAAATTAAAACTCACCTGCGTAAATATCGATTATATTATGATTCTCTTACGATGAACTTGCTATGGGTACAAGCCGAAAGGGCCCTTCTGACAACAAGGCGTAAAAGCCTAAGCGACACGGTGTACTAGTCCACAGGACTACCGCTAGCTGGGATCCGGCCCCTGCAGCTAACCCATGGCAACTTCAAACTATTGAATTATGATATATTTCCTTATTTATTATATGGTTCTTTTGATTTCTTACTGCTGACTCACTATTTTTCAATTTTATCCTGCTATTATTCTAATTGAGTGAATCTTTCAAGCTATTTTTCATATCTTACTTGATTTCCCATACTTAACCATTTTTTCATCATCTAGTCTGATTTCAGTTCTGGAACAAGGACCCAGAACTCGGGCCGAACTCTGTCCCCAACAGAGTTCGGGCCGAATTCGGTCCTCCTCTTCCAGAATCGGGGACAGCCACAGCCGTTTGATCAAATGAGATCCTACGGTCCAGATTTACTCCGACCAAAGAAAACCCTCCCCTTATATTCGAGTTTTTCTCTCTCTCCTTCATTCTTACCATCACCTTCACCTCTCCAAACATATTTTCACAAACCCTAACCCTAGTTTTCTCTCCAAAGTGCTCCATTTCTCATCAAAATCAAGGAGAAGGGCTATTTTCTCATTCTCTTTCACTGTTCATCTTCTATTTGAGGTATAACTCTCTCTCATTCTCTATTTTGTGCAATGGCTCCTCGTTTGTTTAACCGTGGGGAGAGAATTCGGACCGAGGGAGCGTCCTCGTCGAATGCTCCTCCTCCCGTTAAGCAACCCGTTGAACAACGTCAACCACCTCATCCATTGTTCAACCCTTCTCGTCCACGTGATCCAAACACCTACGATGACCGACTTTTTATATCACTAGATGCATCCAATGCATGATTTAGTGATTTTTGGACACGTCCAGTGTTTGCGGGATACCCCATTAACTTCTCAATTTTCTCTCATTATGATGCACTCTTTCATGACCTTTGCCTTGACGAACTTGTTACTTCTAATTCGGTCATATATCGTAGTGCCATACAAATGTTTTACTGCAACTTGACTTATGATGATACTCACATCTATTCACGTGTTGCGGGTATCGATATCTCATTTGATGATTTTGACTTAGCCGAATATCTTGATCTTCAAGAGCCCAATTCTTGGGAAAAGCTTGTTGAAGCTCGGTCGTTCTGTTTTCCCGACGGGATTTCCCTTGAAAGCTTCAAGGATGACTTATGTACTCCGTACACACGTCCTCGCAAGCTTATGGCTAAATATCTAAATCCTTACTTCTATGAACTTCGTTGGATTGTTTTCAATACCATTCTACCCAAGGCGGGTTCTACCGATGAAATTACATATTTTGAAATCTCAGCTTTATATCATCTCCACTTCTGTGTTTCTTTCAATCTTCCACGTACCATGATGGACTGGATGATTAACTGTAGGAAGAAACCACGAGCCTTGGTTTATGCCTTATATCTTCCAATGGTCTTTCGTGCGTTGTATGTACCTCTCGATGATTGTCCTTTCTTGCCTGCTCCTGTATTCCTTTCCAAGGTATGACGTCTTCAGGCAGTCGTCGCCTCTCCTGACACTTCTGAGAATTCTGATGATGAGGAGCCCGACGCTCCTCCACTTGGACAGGATGCGCCACCTCCTCCTGCTACTCTTGACTCCATCCAGACCATGCTCAGAGATCGTTTCGCATTGGAGGACAATCGCTGGACTCAGATGGACTACCGTACTACCCTGCAGATGAGTGCCCTCAGCAACTCGCTGCACGATATCCGGTATTCCATGTCTCGTCACCCTTCTATGCCCCTTTCCATGGAGCGGGATCCTGGTCGCGAGGGATATCACATTGACGATCCTTGGGTCATACGTTACCTGGATCCGGGTGCTGCTATTGTGGACCCCCGCCATTCCTTTTCTGATCCTTCCGACTCTGCTGGGCCTTCTCGTGCTCCATGATAGAGATGGCTTCCACCAGATGATGCTGCTGCTGATCATAGTTTCTGCTTTCTAGTATTTTCAGTTGGATTTATGGACTTGATTTATCCGTACTCTTTATGTTTTAGTAGTGATGACTCTTATATGCTCTACTTATGAGTTATGACTCTTATGTTCTATTATTCTATGTCATTTGCCTGTTATGTTAGTTAATATGCTGTTTCTTCTCTTTTGGTGTGTTTGCCCATTATTACTTGCTTCTTATTGCTAAATGCCAAAAGGGGGAGAGATATGTATATTCTGCTGGTTATATTTTTTTGCATATATGTGCTTCTTGTGCTTTTGGAAGATATTTCTTGTCAGGCCAACAGGTTCAACGCATTATTTACGGGGGAGCTATTATTTTTAGCTCGGCACCGTTCACCGGTTACGGGGAGCTATTATTTCTAGCTTGGCATCGATTATGGGGGAGCTATGTTTTTGTGATCAACTGTGTCCAGGTATGAATATTGAATATACATATATTATTTTGTCAATTATCAATATGGGGGAGATTGTTGACACAAAGTCACAGTCAACCAAATATTGATAACATTGACTAAATAATATTTGTAATAATTCAATACGACACACGACGTCTATATTAAGCTCAAGTCAGACGACAGCTCAGTCTCCGCTTCTCAGTTATTTTTGAGTCTGTATTTTATACTTTTGTTGAGTCTAGACTGATGTAAACTGTGTCATACTAAGCTCTTGAGACTTGACCTATAGCCTACCCAATAATCCTCAAACTCCACCATCCAGAAAAATATCCACTGGCCACTTAGACCAGCTCTGTGCTCTGGAGACAGAGTTTGGGCCGAACTCTGCCTCCACACAGAGTTCGGGCCGAACTCTGTCCCCTAAAAATTAGTATCCCTAATTTTAGGGTTAGCTGGTTACTAGTTGTCCAACGGCCAAATATTTGAAATTTTTTACCCGAATTCTGGCCGAATTCTGCCTATAAAAATACTATAAATAGGCCATAAATTTTCTCATTTCAAATCATCCAATCTTCTCTTCTCTTCTCTTCTCTCTTATAGCTCAAATAAGCCATACCCTTCCCATCTACTAGCCACAAGCCTCCTAAGTCTCGAGTGCTCAGCATCTCTCAGTTAGGATTCTTGTGCAAGAGTTGAAGAAGTCGCTTGGACAATTTCAAGCAAATCGCCACTGCGATCCTCTGTAAGAAGTTGACGTGCTCTTCTGAAGTAAAGGCACGGGTTGTAAACTACTATTTCACAAATAGTGGATTTAATCCTGAGCTAGAGTTCTCAGGCCTGGACTAGTCCTCCACGAGGGAAACCAGGTTAAAATCGCTGTGTTTGCGTATGCTTTCTTGCTCTTCATTTACTTTCCGTATTTTACTCTGATTATTTATAATTCGTAAAAGAGTTAATTTTTAATTGGTTATTTTCTATATAAACTCTATTCACCCCCCCTCTAGAGTTGCCACCTGTTCTTCAAATTTTAATATAACTTAGTAAATATGATGCAAATAAATATTCATATAGTTAGTAATAATAAGTACATTAATTAGAAATTAGAAATAATAAGTAATTAATTAGAAATTAGTAATAATAAGTACATTAATTAGAAATTAGAAGTTAGTAATAATAAGTACTTTCTAGGCCGAGTATCAGAGGCTGCGGGAACGGGCGACTGCTATTGCACCTGATGCAGGAGAGGCCGGTACTTCCTCGCAGCCCACTCAAGCTCCGTCGGCGGACGAGCTATGGATAGCCACCGCTGGTGGACTCCGTAGGGATACGTACTATGGTACGGGATCCTATGGCGCCCTAGTTACGACCCAGTCCTCTAGGACATCTCCTCCTAGTGTGCATGGTCCATAACCGTCCCAGGAGTCTGCCCGAGTCTACCAGATGATGGAGTCTCTCCGTGACGACCTGCTACGACGGATCGAGGAGCAGTCTCAGCACCCTACGGAGGATCTGCACTGCTAGCACGATTGGATGCACTCGACCGTGGCATTATGGACCTCAGGGAGACGACTGAGAGGAAAGAGCGCACCGTTGGAGGGTTAGAGTGCACGGTGACGGAGCTGCAGACAGGACAGGTGACCATGGCCGAGAGGATGAGATTGGCGCAGGAGTTGATGGTCCAGAGCAGTGATAGAATGTTATCTATTATGGATTCATACCACCAGCGACTTACAGCATTGGAGCATGCTGGTCCTTCGGGTGCGCCTTCATCGTCGTCGACTCTGCCGCCTCCAGCGCCTTCTTCTTCGATACCGACTCTACTGACGTCACTGCCTCATCCATCGGTGTCGATTTTACTTGAGGAGTATGAGTTGTTCTTATCCCTTCGTCGCGGCGGTGCCCCTCCTGCACCAGATTCCTAGTAGTCCTAGTTAGGACTGTTTCTTTGTGTTTGTTTCATTCTTTATTTGTGACTTGGATATTTGTTGGTTGTGTAGATTTGGTTGTTTGGATCATATTCTATTTGTTGGTTATTTGGTTGTAGACTTTGTTATTTGGTGTAGAATTGGTTATTTGGATACTTGGTTATTTGGATATTTGGTTATTTGGTTAGTTGTGTGATTGTTGTAAACTTGCTTGTAGGGACTGAAATCTGTGTACAGTGACAAATGGACATTGTGTTATTGTTGTAGACTTGGTTATAGGGACTGAAACCTGTGTACAGTGAGAAATGGACATTCTATAATTGTTTGGATCCTATTCTACAGTGAGAAATGGTTATCTTTTTAAACTGTAGGGAGAAATGGACATTCTGTATTTTATTTTTTTATTTTTTTGCAGATTTAGCGACGTTTATCGACGTTTACAGACGTCCTCCGACGTAATTTTACGTCGGTAAACGTCGGTAGATAAGCAATATTATCCAGTTTACCGACGTTTAGCGATGCCATTATATGTCGGAGGACGTCGGTAAACGTCGCTATTCAGCCCGAGGAATTCCCAGGATTTACTGACGTTTCGCGACTTTGATCATGTCACTAAACCACCGACGAGTCGACGATAATTCGTCGGTAAATTTACCGACACGTAGTGACACCATATTTTACGTCGCAGAGCCACCGACAACACGACGGTAGACGTCGACATTATACCGACGTATACTTACGTCGGCAAACGTCGGTAATTACGACGATTGGCGACGTTTATATGATCAGCGACTAACATTTCTGCGACCAGCCAGAAATGTCGGTAATTTTGTCGCTAAATATTGTTAGCGACGAATATTATCGTTTTAGCGACGTCTTTTGGTGTCGCTAAAACGACTTATTCTGGTAGTGTATGTCGTCGACAAGGCAATATATTTTTGCAACTACGACTGCCACGATACCGCTCCACCAGTAAACATTATAACATAGCCCGAAGTCGAACACCTCGTGTCTACATCTCCAGCTATATCAGCATCAGTATACCTGACAAGCTTCGACTCGTCACCACCAAAGGAAAGTCTCCAATCGATAGTGCCCTAAAGGTACCGTAGAATCCACTTGAATGCACTCCAATGTACCATTCTAGGATTGGAAAGATACCTGCTAACTGTGCCAACTGCGTGAACGATGTCTGGCATCGTACACACCATAGAATACATGAGGCTTTCCACAACTGAAGCATATGGAACCCGCTTCATATCTTCCTTCTCGTCTTCGGTAGATGGACACTGCTCCTTAGTGAAATTAAAGTGAGCTTCAAGAGCTAGGGTTACTCACTTCCTTCGACCCGTCTATCCCGAAATGCTAAGGTATTCAGTAAAAGTACTTTTTTGGGACAAGTGTAGCAGCTTGGACTCTCTCTCGACTGATCTACATCCCAAGAATAGTCTTTATTGCGCCTAAATCCTTCATAGAGAAGGTCGCACCTAGTTGGCGCTTCAACACCGCTATTTGAGTGGCATTTCGACCCACCAGTAGCATATTATCAACATAAAGCAGTAAAATAATGAAATCATCATCGACAAAGTGCCTCACAAATACACAGTGGTCCGACGTCGTCCGTGCATAACCATACTCCCCCATAAACGACTCGAACTTCCTGTACCACTACCTCGGAGTCTGCTTTAGACCGTACAAGCTCTTCCTCAACCGGCAGACTAAGTATGACTTGCCCTTCTAACAGAATCCTTCTGGTTGATCCATGTATAACTCCTCCTTAAGATTACCAAGAAGGAATGTTATTTTCATGTCCATCTGCTCGACCTCCAAATCAAAACTGGCTGTCAATGCTAGCACCACCCGAATAGACGACTGTTTGATGATCGACAAAAAGAACTTATCATAATCTATGCCTTTCTGCTGACCATAGCATTTAACAACCGGACATGCTTTGTATCTAGGGCGAGTAGCATCATTTGTCTGCTTCACATTGAACACCCATCAATTTTTTAAAGCCTTCTTGCCCTTTGGCAATCGTACCAGATTATAAGTGGAGTTGGCTTTTAAGGAACTTATCTCCTCCTTCATCGCCTCCATCTACTCCTGCCTATGTTTGTCGTCCATACCTCTACGAAGCTTTCGGGCTCTCCCCCATCATTCAGTACACATACTCATCTGGTGAGTATCTTGTAGATGGTCGACATTCACTATCGCTCCTCCTCAATAGAACTACTGGTGTTGGCTATATATCAACAGCCTTCTTCCCTTTAGGAACTACCTCCCTGGTATGCTCATCCTTCTGAGGGTTACCTTGACCACCATCAGCAGGCTGATGATCAAGGTTGGGAGCAACTTCATGTTCTGGATCATCTACGATGTCCTTTAAAAACTGCTCGAAACAAAATGACTTTGACTTAGACAATTCCTCAGCCTCAGAAGGCATCTCAGAATCCTGAGTATTGGTCATGGTCTGATCTTCGATGAATACCATGTCTCTGCTTCTGTAGAGCTTTCTTTCCATGGGATCTTAGAGTCTATAATCAAACTCATTCCGACCATAGCCGACAAAGATGTGCTGCCTCGTCTTCGGCTCAAGTTTGGACCTCTCGTCCTTCGGTACATGTATGTAGGCCTTACAACCAAACACTCGCAGGTGATTGTATGATGGCGCTTTGCCGTACCATACTTTGTCAGGCATATCATCCTACAAAGGAGCTGCACTAGGAGATAAATTAATAGTATAAGCAGCAGTATAAAGAGCCTCACCCCAGTAACTGCCCGGTAAATTTGTCACTGATAGCAAATACCGTACCCTCTCCATCAGTGTAATGTTCAATCGTTCTGCTACACCATTGAGCTGAGGTATCTTGAACGAAGTCTTCTGGTGTCGTATCCCTTGCTCTCTACAATAAGCATCAAAGGGACCAATGTACTTGTCGCCATTGTCTGACCGAACACATAGTATCTTCTTGCCCATCTCCCTTTAAACAAAGGCCTAAAACTCTTTGAAAGTGGACAGCACCTGATCCTTGGAATAATCATAAATAAACGTCATAAAATAAAAGGCACCACCAATGGATTTTACTTCATAGGACCGCAGACATCCGAGTGAATCAACTCGAGCAACATCGGCTTCCTCGAAATTGGATGACTTTAGAAAGACCCCTATTTTTCTTTCCCGCTAAACAGTGCGTGGACTTCTCCAATTTTGTAGACTTTAGCCCTAGAATCACCTCCATGTTTACCAAGTAGCTCATTCCCTTCTCATTGATATGGTTGAGCCGTATGTGCCACAACTCGGTAGACGTATCACTGAGTGTATTCACCTCCTGTGTCACCTGTCATCCCCTCCATATAGTAGAGTCTAGAGTTCCTACTTCCTCTGGCAATCACTATCGAACCTTTGGAAAGCTTCCACCGACCGTTCCCGAAGATATTAAAGAAGCCCTCGTCATCCAACCTTCCAACTAAGACCAGATTGAAACGGATATCAGGGACATGACGAATATCTTTGAGAACAAGAACTGCACCCATCTTCGTCCTCACATGTACATCTCTAATGGCAACCGCCTTCGACACATCTTCGTTGCCTATTTTTAACACTCTATAGTCGTCTGTCGTGTAAGTGGAAAATAGTACCCTATTATGAGATACGTGTGTTGATGCACCCGAGTCCATCAACCAAGAATTGTCATCGCAAGCGAGCTTCATAACTACCTCATCACTTACGATGATCATATCGCCTCCATGTGTCAAGGTCGCCGCTGTAGTGTTCTCATTTTTCTTTCCCTTGTCGCCCTTCTTTTTTCTCTTCTAAGTGAGATAGTTTTGCTTGATGTGGCCCTTCTTGCCACAATGGTAACACTCCGAGCCCTCGTACCGACCCTTGGACTTACCTCTGCTCTTGTCTCTGCCACCACCTAGATTTCTGCTTTTGTCCCTTCCGCGGCTCTATGAAACTAGCACCTCTGAGTGGTATATGGATGAAGTACCCTGAGAACGTCTCTGCATTTTTTATTTAATAACCCATTTTTGGCAAACTCCGGACTGACCATGCCTTCCGGAGCAGAAGCGATCATAGATACTCGTACGGTCTCCCACGAGTCTGGCAATGTACATAGCAACCAAAGTCCCTGAACCTCGTTGTCGAACTTGACTCCCATGAGGATAGCTTGTCAACCACGCCCTAGAACAAACTCAAGTGATCCGTAATAGACGCACCATATTTGTACCACAGACGATCATCATCCAGATCAGGAACAATTTATTTACTTCGGTCTTCTTCGTATACAAAGATTCCAGCTTATCCTACAGTGTCCTCGCGTACTCAATACTGGCAACGTGATTATACACGTTCTCGTTAACGAACTTTCTTATGTATCCACACACCCGTATATATTCGAAATTCTAGTCCTCTTCGGATTTACCACTGGGCCTCTCAGAAGCAAATACCGGCAGATGCAACTTCTTGGCAAATAGCAAATCCTTCATCTTGCTCCTCCAATAGTGATAGTTGGTACCGTTCAAGTTGACCATGCGCACCAGTTTTGAGTCCATCTATGTTTCCTAGTTTAACTGTTGTGGTGGCCCACACAGGTCTGATTTTTGTAAAAGGTTGCGAACTTGTGGTAGTACTTAAGTTAGTCGTACTACTGCAAGCCTGCGACTAGTATCCTCATTCACAATTAGGATTGATTTAATCTTAGGAGAATACCAGGATTAGGAGTCCCTTATTTAATTTTTTTGTTAGGTAAATAAGGTTGCTACATAGGCCATGTAATTCTATTGTATTTTAATACGAGGGTATGATCCAAGGTGGGTATAATATACGTTTGGTAAGTTAGGCCTTCATAGAATTCAATTCCTAATTTTGATCATTTTTATGCCATTTTATCTTCTGCCTTCTTTAAACCTCATTTTTTTTCAAAACTATTTTGCGATCGTTTTGTTTTCAAAACTGACACTTTTATTCAAGGACATATACTTACATTTTCTTATCATGATCGACTTGTTTGAATTTATAGAAGCTCCTTAAAATTCTTATGGATATAGTTGAAATAATTTTTGATGACTTACAATGGTAAGGCAGATGCGCACTGTCCTCATTTATTTGAATTATGGAGACTGCGAGTTCACTGCAGTTAGCAGCGCACTGGCGTGGCATGATCCTAAAGTTAAAATAATTTTAAGTATGCGTAGTTTGTCGAATATTACTAAAACTATATCCTAGTTGTGTTATTGATCGTTTGATTTATTATGTTAATATTGGGTAGAGTTGATAGAGTGTTCGATACCATATTATATTTAAGTCATGAAACCAAGGGTTACTGCAGTCAGATGTACACTGACAGGGCATAAATTTTTGGTAAAATGGCTTCATGTATACATATGGTTTTTGAATATTATAAAGACTACATCCTTTCGACATATGACTATTGATTTATTTCTTATACTTTTCCTTTATTTTTTGAACCTGTTTATCTTATCCTTCTATTTTTGGAATGTTATTTGGCTCCTAGCAATATTTGAAACCTATTTGATTTGCTTCTGCTAGATTCCTAATCTTATCTAGATGTTGATTCTTAATCGTATCCTCCAAAATTTCGAGGACAAAATTTTTCTAAGGTGGGCAGATTTGTAAACCCACTTCCCAATTTTTTTTATTATTTGATTATGGTTTACCATATGGCCATTCGGGGTTATTTTTATGACCCAGTATTTTATTTAGGTTCTAGAACCTCAAAAACTATTTTCTAAATTTTTTAGATTTTTTTCTGGAATTTTCTGGAATTACTTTGATAATAAAATATAGGAAAAACCTATTTTTGAGGACTTCTAGAATTTATTGTGCTAGCCTAAGAGCAAATATTGATCCTAAATATTTTTCTAGGGTTCATTACGCTATTTTATATTTTCTAGAATTTTTCCATAATTTTTGGGAATATTTAAGTATTTATTTATTAAGGTTTATATATTTTACAAGCTTCCAATATTTATTATGAGGCTATTTGGAACTAATATGATGTAAAGCATTTTATTTATATCCTATAAGGTTAAATATATTTTCTAGAATTTTTTAGAATTTTCTAGAATTTTTAGAATTTTATTTGAGTTTATTTGGCTCTCAAATGATTTTTAAATCATTTTCTGAATTTAAATCAGCATTTACCCAATCAGCAGGCCAATCAGCATCCAGTCAGTGCCTGCTAGCCCACCTGTCAGCCGTACAGGAAGCCCAGTAGTCAGCACAGTCAGTGCTGACTGTGCTGATGGTTTCCATATAGGAGCCATGTTGCTAGCTTGGTTGAAGCCAAGCCGGCCAGAACCTTGACCGTCCGATCCTGGGCGAGAGTGCCAGGTTTGTGACACGTGGAATCTGAGCCGTGGCTCAAGCCACCAACTTTAGCTCCCTATATATATATATATATATATATATATATATATATATATATATATATATATATATATATATATATATGTTATAGTAATTCGAAAACCCTATTTTCCTTCAGCCGACTTTGAGCAGCTTTTGATCTTGAGAGTCTCCGACTTCCCGAGGCGATTGTCGTCAGCCCCAACCTCGGATTTGCGCGCCATTTTTTTTATTATTTTCGTCTCGAGGTATATATATATATATATATATATATATATATATATATATATATATATATATATATATATATTTTATATATATATATATATATAAAAATATATATATATATATATATATATATATATATATATATATATATATATATATATATATATATATATATATATATATGTTATAGTAATTCGAAAACCCTATTTTCCTTCAGCCGACTTTGAGCAGCTTTTGATCTTGAGAGTCTCCGACTTCCCGAGGCGATTGTCGTCAGCCCCAACCTCGGATTCGCGTGCCATTTTTTATTATTATTTTCGTCTTGAGGTAAACTTTTTGAATATGTAATTTATTTTCATCAAATCTAAACCTAAATTTCTGGAAAATTCGTAAAGTATTAGTTTTCCGAAACTTGACATGGTTTTGATGTTTTCAAGATTCCGGGAGAACCAGAAATCGCAATCACGAACTGTTTGAAGTTTCGAAAAGCCAACACAGGGCTCTATGACATATATCTTTCCTAGAAATTAATTCATTCATCTAGTATTTTAGTTATTCTGTTGAACTGAAAATTGATCGGTTAATCACCGTTTTGGTCATGATTAGCCATAACGGCTATATCTTTTGACCAAAACGTGATTTTGTGGCACGGTTGATTCCAGCGAACTCGTGGCACTAAAATCTACCAAGGTACAATTTCAAAATCTAGAGTTCATGATGTTTGACTAGATAGTCAACGGTACGCCTCGATTTGTATGACATGGTTTCCAAAATTGGAAACATGACTTTTGATGACCAAACTTGCATGTTTAGATTATATTCATATTATTATTAGGTTAAATTAGGTTTTTAAGTGAATTATTCCATAATTAACTATTAATAGATTAGTTAACCCATTAGTCACTTATTCCATAAATTTAGAACTAGAACATTAGAATTGACTTATGGTTTTTGTGCTCGGTTCGTGGTACGATATGTGTTATAGGTGGACATCTTCTAGATTGGCAACTCCCTCGTCCTCGACTTGTGACTTCGGTTTGTACAAGGATTCTGGCAAGTACAGTATTATATTTATGTTTTATTTCATTATAATATTGTCTCTATCGTTTTCTTGTTTGATATCCCATTGAGACATTGCTTGATATTCCGTGGACACACAATTGTGACACCGTAGTTATTGTATCATTCTTAGTGTAACATTGACCGTTATTGATTGTTAGAGAGTCGGAAGGGGAAATACTCGGTAAGTACGTGAACAAATCCAAATATTTTGATTGTGGATAGCTAAGTCATACTCCCCACGTATGAGTTAGCCGTACCCTATTATTATGGATAGCCATCGTATGATGTGCCGTATTAGCCCAGTCGTTCACGTATTAAAAGGTATTTCACACACACATAGTTATTCCTATTTTTCCTTTATCTAGTTCTAGTTCATATCTTGTTAGTACATACCTTGCTAGTTACATTCTGCTAGTTCATATCTTTCTAGTGCTAGTTCATACCCTGTTAGTTCATTTCTTTGCTAGTTCTTTATATACTCTTTGCCATCATGGTTTCTCGTTGTTCTAACTTATTTTGGACTAGCAACATTAATTGTAATATGGTTGTACTATGCTCCTTTCCTGACTGGATTGTTATTATAGGTGAGGATGACGTATCTACTTTTGCACTATGGACCATACGAGGGAAGATAGAGACTCGAAGGCCAAACCATAGAAGACTAGTTAGATGTGTGGTAGTTTTTTATAATTGTAAAAGCTTATATTCTTCTTCAAATATAAAACTTCTAAATTTTGTAATGTTGATTTAGTTGTTGGGAATGAGCAGTTAGTATTTATGAGCATTTTGTTTATTGCAGTCTAGACAGTGTACTACCGTCGACACTGCGGCGTAGGCTGGGCTTGGACACGCACTCGTATCCCAAAAAGCGGGTGCGGGTCGTGACAACTGTCAACTCCTGACACTTCTCTGAACGCAAAGCTCTGATACCATTTTGTTGGAAACAAAGTGCGAAAAACGTTCTCCCAAACCAGAGAGTTCTGGAAGAGAACCGAGCAAAAGTACACAAACAAAAAATGCTAAACACAAATTTCAGACACAGATATTTTTAACGTGGAAAACCCAAATAGAAAAAACTACGGGACGATCGGAGTCCAACCCTGAAGAACCTCCACTAATGGGATAACGATAATACACCCTCTATAAGCTCCTTCCGATCCAAACGGATCACCACAACTCAATTGAAAGAAGAAAAATTGATTGTAGACTCCGAAAAACAAAAGTTGTCAAAAAATATTCGAAACAATCTCTTTCACAATAGCCTTTAATCCTCTCTCTCTCTCTCTCTCAAAAGTTGTAAAGCACTATTACTCTTCTCTTTTTTGAGATATATTTTATGGTGAGGAAACACCTAGTATATATAGCCTCAAACCCACAACTAATTGAGGTATTCTACTATATGTAGGAATACTCAATCTAAACCATTGATATATTCCTATTAAATATAGGAATACCCAATCCAACTCCATTGGAATATTCCTACTATATATAAGAATACCCAATCCTACTTTGGGGTATTTTTCATATAGGTTGGGAACCCCACCCACACCAACAGCAATCTCGATGGGACAAAAAATTATGTGTAATACTTTGCTTAGTAAACTTAGTGCAACCTATAGATCCCATGAGATTACTGAACATAGCGATTAATTGTTTTCAGATTTTTTTAGATTCCACCTCCTAGTCTTGGGATATTATTGTGTACATAATAAGTAAAGATACTCATAGTAATGACTTGTTATATGTATAATATATATATATATATAGATATATAGATATATTATATATATTATATATATCTATATATATATATATATATATTATATATATATATATATATATATATAACAATATACAAGTCATTACTATGAGTATACTTATTATATATATATATATATATATATATATATATATATATATATATACATATATGACAAATGGGGCTTCTTCAAGCCAGCCGCGGTGTCAGACAAGGAGACCTTCTATCCTCCACCATCTTCATCATAGCTGCCAAAGCCCTCAGCAGAAACCTCAACAGTATGGTCAACATCCCCAACTTCCTCCACTTTCACACCACTATGGGATGCCCCATTATTACTCACCTGGCTTACGCCGACGATGTGCTCATCTTCTCCTCCGGGGACATCGAAGCCGTTGTATATATATATATATATATATATATATATATATATATATATATATATTATAATATTTCAACGGCTCCTCCGGAGCCGTTTATATATATTTGTATATATATATTTGTCATAAAATATAATTATATATAATATATATATATATATATATATATTATATATATATTACATACATATATGACAAATGGATGGCTTCTTCAAAGCCAGCCCGCGGTGTCAGACCAGGAGACCCTATATCCTACACCATCTTCATCATAGTTGCCAAAGCCCTCAGCAGAAACCTCAACAGTATGGTCAACATCCCCAACTTCCTCCACTTTCATACCATATGGAATGCCCCATTATTACTCACCTGGCTTACGCCGACGACGTGCTCATCTTCTCCTCCGGGGACATCGAGCCGTTGAGGTGGTCTGCAACACCTTAGAGAAATACACAAGATGCTCCGGACAACGGATCAACCGCGACAAAAGCGTCATATACACCCACTACAAAGCCGACAGAGGCCACTCGACGGCCCTCTCCAACCTCACTTCTTTCTCCATCGCTTACCCGCCGTTCACCTACTTGGGGTGCCCTTTGGTTTACGACAGATCTAACTCGGGCATCTTCGGCGGCTTGGTCAACAAGGTTGATTGAGGGATGGCACAACGCGACCTTATCCCCTGGAGGCAAATAATCCTCATCAGCATGTGTACCAACCCTTTATCACCCCTGGCGTCTGCTCCCCCACTGAAGGTTATTCATTGGAGGCCCTCTTCGCCAGCTTTTTCTGGAGACATGACAAAGGCCAGGATAAGCATCACTGGGCCAGCTGGGACTCTATGGCTAAACCTACCGACGAGGGGGCTCTCGGCTTCATCAAATTATCGCACATCGTGAGCGCCGGCTCAATAAAACTGTGGTGGAAGCTTAGAGCACACAACTCTGTCTGGTCGAGGTTTATAAAAGCTAGTTACATCCCACATTTCTACCCTACCACGGCCATCGCTGACAGTCGATCCTCGGCATCGTGGTGCCGTATCCTCCTCGGGCGTCAGCTTGCTT
This sequence comes from Iris pallida, assembly GCA_029216955.1. Lineage (NCBI taxonomy): Eukaryota > Viridiplantae > Streptophyta > Magnoliopsida > Asparagales > Iridaceae > Iris > Iris pallida. Next base: position 36,034,636 of record JANAVB010004800.1, on the reverse strand, counting down.
AACCACTGATCCGCTTGCGACTCGGCAAAGAGAATCCTCCCCTTACTTTGAACGATGGATCGGCGATGGGATCTTCCATCTATCCCTAACGCCCCCCTCGCTGCACGATTCAGGATTCTGGGACCCAGCATCGGGTTGGCGCTGGAAGCGGATCAGAGATTGGATCACACAGGACGCGTCGACCAGGCTCGAATCTGCGGACGTTCGGATCGACGATTCTCTAGACAAACTGATGTGGACCCCCAATACCGGTGGATCATTCACTATGACATCAGCCAGACGGGAGGTGGCTGGGGCGACATGTCGTTTCCCCTGCTCGTACCTTTATGGCAATCTTGCATCCCCAACGATGGTCCTTCCTGATCTGGAGAGCCCAGCATCGGAAGCTGTCGACCGACGATTCGCTTACCACCATCGGCTTCAGCCTAGCATCCAGATGCCACTGCTGCACCTCCCACAACCCGAAAACTGCTGAACACATCCTGCTCTCCGGAGAACTCGCTAACCTAGTTTGGCAAGACCTCTCCAGACGATGTAAGAGGAGACACCACTCTGGGGGCTTCAACGATCTCCTGGCTCATTGGGGGGACACCCATGGTCATCAGATCGTCGCGACCGCTGGTATATGGGTCCTTTGGAAGAAATCGAAACAATCCAGGTATGAAGGGCGCCAATATAACCTTCCTCAGCTGATCCGAGAAGTCCTTCGGCAAATGGTTAAATTTTGGAACCGCTGCTCCACTCCTCAGAGCTTTTCTGGCAGGCTTTTCTCTAGCTACGCTCTTCGCCCCCTAAGGCTGGTTTTCTCCTCATATTCCATTTTGTTGTTTTCAGCGCCCGACGCGCTTACTTGTACCGGCTTTGGCATTTTGCGCCTGATACATCAATAAAAGTCTTCTTGTAAATATAATTATATATATTTGTTTTTGCCTTTAGAGTAGGAAAGATAGTCCCACATCGACTACACCAATTCGTAAGTATCTCAATATAATGCTTTGCTTGTGTTGAGGTATGCACATGAGGTATGGTGGGGCATAAGTGGGTGCCATGTGGGAGTATTTTTCTAGAAGGAAAAATGATTAATTCTAACAAAAAAAAGTTGATTTTTGTCGCTCAGACTTGGATACGGACTCCAGGATGCCTCGTGCATGCACGGACATGTATTTGGGGGTAGGCGTGGACTGGCACTCGACTATGTTGAATGTGGGATGATCTAAAATATCAAACTCTATTTTTAACTATTGGTATTTTAGTCCCACCTCGGATAGAAGAAATGGTGAAGTCTCACTCCAATCTATAAATAGTGCCCCTGGCCTCATTTGTAAGATGCACCAAAAGATGAGAGTTAAGGGAGTCCATGAAGTCCAAAGAGCTCATTCAAGTCACAAAAATTGACTAACGAGCATTCCAGAAGTTCTTTAAGAACTTGCTGATTTCTGAAAGCGGATCGTATAAAGGCGAATCTTGCTTTGAGCAACGGTGATCTTTATTACCTAGCAAAGCTGCCTTTGTCTTTCTTCTATCTGTCATGAGCTGTACCCGCTTTTCAGGATATGAACACGTGCGCAAGCCAGCTACGTATCAAGTAGACTCCAGCCCAACTCAAATACGTATACGTTATCCAGAAAAGGGTATTATGTCTAATATGGTAAGTTAAACTATATCTCAATCCACAAGAAGAATATAAAACAATAATGAACATTATGGTTCATGTTCTGTAGCCCACTAGCATATATGTCCGATTAGACTCCAAAGAAATAACATGTCTATAAAACTAGATTAACAAACAGAGTGCAAATAACGATTGTAAATATGAAATTACGAAAGATATCTGAGTCTGAAGTGATCAACTACCATCATAATCAGCTAACTAACTCCGTGCAATCAACTACCTGAAGAGATCATCAGGTCCTCAGAGGACTAACAAGATACATAAAACATACCTATCTAACAGTATATCATGCATAAAGAAAACCAGGATATAAACAGAAAAGGACTAAGCAACTATAAAATATGAATTTGAGAATAACTACGCATAAATAAACTGTTGGAAAGGAAACATGAACAAATGACAAGAAATCAAACACATACTCAAACCTCGCCCCTAGTGTGGACTCGCATGTTTGAACAAATAACTCTCGCCCCTAGTGTGGACTCTCAGGTTAGTATCAAGAAATCAAATGGAACCGCAAACCCTCGCCCCTAGTGTGGACTCGCGGGTTTGAACGAATAACTAACCCTCGCCCCTAGTGTGGACTCGCAGGTTAGTTTCAAGAAATCAAATGCGTACTCAAACCCACGTCCCTAGTGTGGACTCGTATGTTTGAACGAAAACTAACCCTTGTCCCTAGTGTGGACTCGCAGGTTAGTTTCAAAGAAATTAACCATCGTCCCTAGTGTGGACTCACAGGTTGAGAAAATCGAAAACAAGGTTTAGCAGTTCAGTTATAACACGCTCATTCTATGATACGACTCAATCAAGTACATATAAGAAACAGATCCAATATGAACTACAAGGCCAACTGTGAACAAGGACTATATATCAATGAGGCAACTAAACTATATATAATATAAAAAACACATGTCAAAAGTCAACAAGAGAAAAACTAGGTAATGGCATGTAGCGAAGAAAACAGAATAAGCATGTATATAACTGTAAAGAAAGGCAAGGTATACTTGCCTGGTGGTAGCACGTAGAAACAACACTATCCAGTCAATCGACGAGCCACAAAAGTCAAACTCTCACAACAGTCTTCGGAAACTGAAATAGATATCACCAATGTGTTCAGAATAGTCAAATTATCTAGGATGGCCTATCCATAAGTCCAATTCTGGACACAGGGGCAAAACGGTAATTTTGGGTCAAAATAATATCCGTCGTTGGACCCGCTTTGTATCGAAAAGCATGCCAAAATTTACGATCTTTAAAGTCATCAAACTATATGTCTATGGGTCTGATTTGATGATACAAACTCAACGATATGTCCAAATTTGGATTCTGATGAGCCATGCACAAAATCGTCCATTGGATCGAGCCGTGGGCCCGCCAAAATAGCGTTCCGATCGACCTTCTCAGCATCGAACCAAACTTGGCAGACATGACCAGAAAAATGATACGGTCTTGTTGGTGCAAGTTTTGTCTCAAGATGACGAATGTGCACGAAGTAATTGGCTAGTTTGCAAAGGGACCGATACGGGGTATCTCGACGGATACGTCTCGATTTTATTGCGCACACACACAAAATTGAGTTTTGTCGAATCCTACATGTCTATAATAGCTGTACGCGTCTTTCAATGCTCACGGGTTGCGACCACGCCGCCATATTTGTCGGGGCGCACACCGTATCGAGATTTTTTAGTTTTTGAAAGTAGTTCTTTATGGGTTTTTCCTGATTTTCGAATCGATTTTTCTTAATGTATAAACAACTATAAAAACTAATAATGGGGTTTCTATGGCTTATTTTTTGTCTTCAATAAAGGTTGAGATAGTTTCCTCCTTTAGTCGATGGTTCGACCAATAACCGTCTTCAAAAATAGGTTCGGGAAACTGTAAATTGACAGTGTTCTTCAGGATTTTTCCCAATTTTTGGTTCGACTCTTGTCGAACCTAGATCAAACAGTCCAAAACTAATTGTTAGGGTTCCTAGATGGTTAGATGGGCATCTATACGATTCAATTGGTTTGAGTTTTGGTCGAGTAACGAGGAAGAAAGTAGGGTGCGAAGGTGAGTACCTGGCTGTCTATGATGATGTTGTTGTGCTGCACTGCAGTGGCATTTATCGTGCACGGTCGACCGCCGATGACTCGTATGGTGGCGCGCGGTCGTCGAGGTGGTCGCCCAGGGTGACTCTGGATTAGTGGTTGCGATGATTTGGCTAGTGTTTCTCTCTTTTCTTCCTCTCGTTCATTATATATATATTATAATATATATAATATATATATATATATATATATATATATATATATGAACGCACTGTCGGGTTGGGCTTAGGGAGAATCTCGGGTTGCTTATGTTACTGTATTTTAAAAGTATAAACAAGGAAACAGTAACAAAAGTTGGTTTTCCTTTTTTCTATTCTTTTCCTATTTCTTTTTTTATATATATATATATATATATATATATATAAGAAGTGACTACATATATATATACTTGTATAGGCTTCGGCATTTTGCGCCTTACATCAATAATAGTCTATTCTTATATATATATATATATATATATATATAAGAAGAGACTATTATTGATGTATAAGACGCAAAATGCCGAAGCCTATACAAGTAAACGCGCCACGCGCGAAAGACGACAAGAAAAGAGAAAGCATCAAACACAAAATGTAGACCACAACACGGCCTTCCAAAAGTGGTCCCCAAAACCAGCGATCGTCACCGGCCC